>JASTWF010001969.1:0-47634 GCA_030390025.1 Squalus acanthias | reverse complement strand
GTAGTGGAGCGGGCCCAGGGACCGTGGAGCCTGATTCTGCTCCTATTTCGTGTGTGCAATTCTGTTAGATGCAGGAGATGGTTCTGTGATAGATAGTAGATTGGCGGTTAGGATCAGATCAGCCATGATCTTATTGAATGGCGGAGCAGGCTCGAGGGGCCGATTGGCCTACTCCCTGCTCTATTTCTTATGTTCTTATGTTCTTATGTTATAAAGTTCATCATAACTTCCTTGCTTTTGGGATCTCTGTCCTCTATTTATAAAGCCCAGGATCCTGGAAGCTATTTTAACCCCTTTCTCAACTGCCCTGCCACCTTCAACGATTTGTGCACACATACCCCCAGGTCTCTCTGTTCATGCACCCACTTTAGAATTGTACCCTTTAGTTTATATTGCCTCTCCTCGTTCTTCCTACCAAAATGTGTTACTTTGAACTTTTCTGCATTAAATTTCATCTGCCACGTGTCCACCCATTCTATGTCCTGTCTATGTCTTCTTGAAGTCTATCACTATCCTCCTCACTGTTCACTGTACTTCCAAGTTTTGTGTCATCTGCAAATTTTGAAATTGTGTCCTGTACACCCAAGTCATTAATATATATCAAGTAAAGCAGTGGTCGAGTACCGACACCTGGGGAGCACCACTGTGTACCTTCCTCCAGTCCGAAAAACAACCGTTCACCACTACTCTCTGTTTTCTGTCACTTAGCCAATTTCGTATCCATGCTGCCATTGTCCCTTTTATTCCATGGGCTTCAATTTTGCTGGCAAGCCTCTTATGTGGCACTTGTCGAACGCTTTTTGGAAATCCATGTACACCAAGTTTAACCACATTGCCTCATCAACCCTCTCTGTTACCTCATCAAAAAACTCAATCAGAATCAGAGCGGCCGGGCCCGGCGGACGTGCGGCCAGGGCCCCGGCACCAGGAAACCCAGGGTGCAGCACCTCCCCCAGACAGGAGAAACCAGAACTGGCATCGACACAGCAGACCCGCCAATCCAGAGCCGGCTTGTATCAGGGCGGGCGCTGGATGCGGAAGTCGGTCCCTGGCCGCCTGTGTAGGTCTTTTTGTTGCATCAGATTGAGCTGGAGTGGAGTAGGAGGAGAAGCTGCTGGGTTTAACCCCCAGTACTTCTGAGCCCAGGAGGACCCAACAATTTCCAATGTGAGACTGTCAGGGAGGTGGATTCTGGGGGGAGATTAGGTTGTTAAACAGACACTGTCCCTACAATGTAAAAGAGCATTGTTTCAGAACAAGTATTGTATTCTGTCGAGGCTTTCAGTCCAGTTTACATCTACAGATGTGTTTTAATTCATTCTTGGGATGTGGGCGTCGCTAGCAAGGCCAGCATATGTTGTCAATCCCCAGTTTCCCGTTGAGAAGGTGATGGTGGGCCGCCTTCTTGAACTGCTGCAGTCCGTGTGGTGAAGGTATTCTCACAATGCTGGTTGTGCAAGGAGTTCCAGGATTTTCACCCAGCGATGATGTAGCAACGACGATCTATGTCTAAGTCAGGATGGTGTGTTACTTGGAGGGAACTTGGAGATGATGGTGCTCCCCTGCACCTTCTACCTTTGTCCTTCTAGGTGGTGGATGTTCCGGGTTTAGGAGGTTCTGTCAAAGTTCTGGTCGAGTTGCAGATGTATAAAGTCCATCTCCTTTGCCCCCCTCCCACTCCCACCTCTCTCTCTCTCCTCCCATAGAGGCCAGAGTCGTGTGTAGGCCCAGACCAGGTGGTGGATTCCCTTCCTGAGGGATATTAGTGAACCAGTGGGATTTTACGACAATCCGGCAGTTTTCATGGTCACTTTTTTCTGGTGCCAGCCCCACAAATTACCAGCTTCATTAAACTCAATTTCACTACCTGCTTCTTTAGTGGGTTCTCTCTCACGCTCCCTGTTTTAAATTCATTTTACAGTGTATTAGAAGGGGAGGATTTACAGACGGGAAACTCAAACTACACATCAAATCAAGGTCTGACAGAGTCACTCGATTCATCGGAACTTGAATATCATCAGCCTTTGAATATGGAAGCAAAAAGCACCGTTCACAATGGGGAGAAACCGTACACGTGTTCTGTGTGTGGTCGAGGCTTCAGCCGATCCTCTGGCCTGTCAATACACAAGCGCAGTCACACTGGGGAGAGGCCGTTCACCTGCTCTGAGTGTGGGAAGGGCTTCACTAATTCATCCCACCTACTGAGACACCAGCGAGTTCACACCGGGGAGAGATCATTCACTTGCTCCATGTGTGGGAAGGGATTCACTCAGTCATCCAACCTGCTGAGACACCAGCGAGTTCACACCGGGGAGAGATCATTCACTTGCTCCATGTGTGGGAAGGGATTCAGTCAGTCATCCAACCTGCTGAGTCACCAGCGAGTTCACACTGATGAGAGACCTTTTAACTGCTCGGACTGTGGGAAGTGCTATAAAAGTTCCGGGGAACTGACATGCCATCAACGTGTTCACACTGGGGATAGACCGTTCAGCTGCTCTCACTGCGGGTCTGGGTTCAGGCGATCATCTGAACTCACTGTACACCAGCGCACTCACACTGGGGAGAGGCCATTCACCTGCTCCATGTGTGGGAAGGGATTCACTCAGTCATCCACCCTGCTGAAACACCAGCGAGTTCACACTGGGGAGAGGCCATTCACCTGCTCTGAGTGTGGGACGAGATTCACTAATTCATCCGACCTTCGAACACACCAGCGAGTTCACACCGGGGAGAGGCCGTTCACCTGCTCTGAGTGTGGGAAGGGTTTCACTCGTTCATCCCACCTGATGACACACCAACGAGTTCACACTGGGGAGAGGCCATTCACCTGCCCTGTGTGTGGGAAGGGATTCACTCAGTCATCTACCCTGCTGAATCACCAGCGAGTTCACTCTGATAAGAGACCATTTAAATGCCTGGACTGTGGGAAGTGTTATAAAAGTTCCGGGGAACTGACATGCCATCAACGTGTTCACACTAACGAGAGAGTTCACACTGGGGAGAGGCCGTTCACCTGCTCTGAGTGTGGGAAGGGATTCACTCGGTCATCCACCCTGCTGACACACCAGCGAGTTCACAATTGACTGCAGGGGTTGGATTCTGCTGTTATTGTTGCTGTTAATCACATCCAGGACTGAACCATGTTCATTCTGACAGTTGGGGTTTGTTTCTGCTGATGTCAATAACACCTATAACTGGGCTGGAGTTTAATATTCTGGATATATGTCAAATAAATCAGCTTTGTGTTAAACACATTGTTGTAGATTTTTGTCTTTCCCACCTGAGTGTTTAGCATCACCTGGCTGGAGCTCAGAAAGGACAATCTGGGGGAGGATCGTACGGCGGGAACAGAACTTCAGCCTGGACACAGTCCTTCAGGGCCACACTGAGAGGGGCAAACGGCACTTTGACCTTTCTTGAGGTGTGTATGAAATGTGTCCCAGCCGCTCTCTGCCATGGTTCTGAGCTCCCAGGCACAGAGCAGACGGCTCCTCTAGAAATGAGCCCCAGTCCATTGTTTGCTTCTTTTATGGCCTCATTCACCTGCGTCGCTACTTTTAGTGATTTGTGTATCTGGACCCCGAGATCCCTTTGTTCCTCTACCCCATTTAAACTCTTATTTTCCAAGTAGTGAGTGGCCTCCTTATTCTTCCCACCAAAACACACCACCTCACACTGATCTATAGTGAAATTCATTTGCCAATTACACGCCCGTTCTGCAAGTTTATTAATGTCTTCTTACATTTAGTCCCAGTTTTCCTCAGTATTAACTTTACCTCCCAATTTGGTGTCATAGACAAATTTAGAAATTGTACTTCCGATTCCTGAGTCCAAATCGTTTAATAAATGGTGAACAACAGTGGTCCCAGCATCGATCCCTGTGGAACACCACTTCCCACCTTTTGTCAGTCTGAGTAGCTACTCCTAACCCCTACTCTCTGTTTTCTGTTTTGTGACCAGCTTGCTATCCATAACAGTATGTAAGATCGACAAGATACCCAAGGTCAGGCCGTGTGGAGTGAAGGGCCAGGCAGCAGAATGGATGGAAAGATGGCTACAAAACCAAACAATTGACAAAAAGGGAGAAAATAGAATGAGAGTAAATTAGCAAGAAATATAAAAACAGACTGTAAGAGCTTCTACAAGTATGTGAAAAGGACGAGAGTAGCAAAAGCAAGTGTTGGTCCATTAGAGGCTGAGACAGGAGAAATTAAATTGGGGAACAAGGAAATGGCAGAGACTTTAAATAAATATGTTTTATCTGTCTTCACAGTAGAAGACACAAAAAGTAAACCAAAAATAGTGGGGAACCAAGGGGCTACTGAGAGTGAGGAACTTAAAGTCATTAATATCAGTAGAGAAAAAGTACTTGAGAAACTAATGGGACTAAAAGCCAACAAATCCCCTGGACCTGACGGCCTACATCCTAGGGTTCTAAAAGAGGAGGCTGTGGAGATAGTGGATTCATTGGTTGTGATCTTCTAAAATTCCCTAGATTCAGGAATGGTCCCAGCGGATTGGAAGGTAGTAAATGTAACCCCGCTATTCAAGAAAGGAGGGAGAGAGACAACAGTGAACTACAGGCCAGTTAGCCTGACAGCAGTCGTCGGGAAAATGCTGGAATCCATTATTAAGGAAGTGGTATCAGGGCACTTAGAAAATCATAATATGATTAGGCAGAGTCAACATGGTTTTATGGAAGGTAAATTGTGTTTGACAAATTTATTGGAGTTTTTTGAGATGTAACTAGCAGGGTAGATAAAGGGGAACCAGTGGATGTGGTATATTTGGATTTCCAAAAGGCATTCGATAAGGTGCCACATAAGAGGTTGTTAAGCAAGATAAGGGCACATGGGGTTGGAGGTAATGTGTTGGCATGGATAGAGGATTGGTTAACAGACAGAAAAGAGAGTAGGGATAAATGGGTCATTTTCAGATTGGCAGGCTGTAACTAGTGGGGTGCCGCAAGGATCAGTGCCTCAGCTATTTACAATCCATATTAATGACTTAGATGAAGGGACTGAGTGCAATGTGTCCAAGTTTGCTGATGATACAAAGCTAGGTGGGACAGTAAGCTGTGAGGAGGACACAAAGAGCCTGCAAAGGGATATGGACAGGTTAAGTGAGTGGGCAAAAAGATGGCAGATGGAGTATAATGTGGGGAAATGTGAGGTTATTCACTTTGGTAGGACGAACAGAAAAATAGAATATTTTTTAAATGGTGGTAAACTATTAAATGTTGGTGTTCAGAGAGATTTAGGTGTCTTCATACAAGAAACACAGAGAGTTAGCATGCAGGTACAGCAGCAATTAGGAAGGCAAATGGCATGTTGGCCTTTATTGCAAGGGGGTTGGAGTATAAGAGTAAGGAAGTCTTGCTACAATTGTACAGGGCTTTGGTGAGACCACACCTGGAGTACTGTGCACAGTTTTGGTCTCCTTATTTAAGGAAGGATATAGCTGCCTTAGAGGCGGTGCAACAAAGGTTCACTAGATTGATCCCTGGGATGAGAAGGTTGTTCTATGAGGAGAGGTTGAGTAGATTGGGCCTATACTCTCTGGAGTTTAGAAGAATGAGAGGTGATCTCATTGAAACATATAAGATTCTGAGGGGGATTGACAGGGTAGATGCTGAGAGGCTGTTTCTCCTGGCTGGAGAGTCTAGAACTAGGGGGCATAGTCTCAGGATAAGAGGGTCGGCCTTTTAAGACAGAGATCAGGAGAAATGTCTTCACTCAGAGGGTTGTAAATCTTTGGAATTCTCTGTCCCAAAATGTTGTGGATGCTCAGTGGTTGAGTATATTCAAGGCTGAGATAGTTAGATATTTGGACTCCAGAGGAATCAAGGGATATGGGGATAGTGCAGGAAAGTGGAGATGAGGTAGTAGATCAGCCACGATCCTATTGAATGGCGGAGCAGGCTCGAGGGGCCGAATGGCCCACTCCTGCTGCTGATTCTTATGTTCTTATGTAAAATAGAAATCAGAGGGTTGGAGTTAAGGGAAGTTTGTTGCGATCTTTCCATCCAATCTGCTGCCTGGCCCTTGACTCCACACGGCCTGACCTTGGTCATCTTGTAGACCGTACATACTGCAGACACAGTGCACCAGTGGTGGAGGGGGTGGATATCGAGTCCTGTGGCAGGGGCTCTGATGAAGTTGATTTCTCCGTCCGGTGTGTTTTGAGGCATCGCTAGTTGCGTTTTTCACCTTTTAAAAAAAATCTTTTTGCCAGTTTATTAAAGCCATTAAAAACCTCCCAGATAAGTCACACAAAAAAATGAGGTCTTGTATGTTTCCGTCAGAATGACAGGCCTGAACTCGAGTTAGAAATCACAGTTAGAAAACATTCAGCAATTAAACCAGACTGGGCGGGGACTGAGGTGCGAGTTAGTAATGGAAAAGTGGAGGCCAACGTCCTTTGCACCAGGGCTGAGGACCCGGGCACTAAGGTTTCTGTATAATTTATTTATTAATTTTGTTTAATGTCCAATATTGCAGGGCAGTGTCCTAGGCCCAACCATCTTCAGCTACTTCATCAATGATCTTCCCTCCATCATAAGGACAGAAGTGGGGATGTTCACTGATGATTACACAGTGTTCAGTTCCATTCACGACTCCTCAGATAATGAAGCAGTCCATGCCCGCATTCAGCAAGACCTGGATGACATACAGGCTTGGGCTGATAAGTGGCAGGTAACATTTGTACCACACAAGTACCAGGCAATGACTGTTTCCAACAAGTGAGAGTCTAACCACCGCCCCTTGACATTCAACGGCATTACCATCGCCGAATCCCCCACCATCAATATCCTGGGGGTCACCATTGACCAGAAACTTAACTGGACCAGCCACATAAATACAGTAGCAACAAGAGCAGGTCAGAGGCTAGGTATTCTGTGGCGAGTGTCTCACCTCCTGACTCCCCAAAGCCTTTCTACCATTTCCAAGTCACAAGTAAGGAGTGTGATGGAATACTCTCCACTTGCCTGGATGAGTGCAGCTCCAACAACACTCAAGAAGCTCGACACCATCCAGGACAAAGCAGCCCGCTTGATTGGCACCCTATCTACCACCTTAAACATTCACTCCCTCCACCACTGGCGTACCGAGGCTGCAGTGTGTACCATCTACAAGATGCACTGCAGCAACTTGCCAGGGCTTCTTCGGCAGCACCTCCCAAACCCGCGACCTCTTCCTCCTAGAAAGACAAGGGCAGCAGTTGCGTGGGAACACCATCAACTCCAAGTTCCCCTCCAAGTCACACACTATCCTGACTTCGACATATCTCGCCATTCCTTCATCGTCGCTGGGTCAAAATCCTGGAACTCCCTCCCTAACAGCATTGTGGGAGCACCTTCACCACACGGACTGCAGCGGTTCAAGAAGGCGGCTCATCACCACCTTAGGGATGGGGAATAAATGCTGGCTTTGCCAGCGACGCCCACATCCCATGAAGGGATAAAGAACCAGAGTGCCCCGCGCGGGTGAATACGGCCTATCTCCAGCAGCAGGGGCGCAGCGCGCAGGCGCGGGAAGGACTGGTCCCCGGAGACCGCCTTCCTGCGCGGAGCATGCGCGGTGCGGCTCCAGGAAACTGAGCGGGGGCGAGCGCAGCCTCAGCAACACCGAGTGCGCGTCTCAGGCCCCGAATCAGAGCGGCCGGACCCGGCGGACGTGCGGCCAGGACCCCGGCACCAGGAAACCCAGGGTGCAGCGCCTCCCCCATCCGAGCCGCCACTTCCCGGTTTCTTCAGCCGGTTCCACCGAGTCCGACTCGGGATAAAGGACAGGAGCCAGGCTCCCAGAATGTCCCGCGGCCCCGGGGAGCATGCGCACTCTCAGCGGGGAAATCAGCGCCTTGGACAGAGCGGTTTCTGGGGCGCGGGGAATTGTGGGTGTTACGGCCGCCATTAATCAGTGGCTGTCGGGAAGAGTTTTATTGCAGGCTGACGGAAGGTAGGTCCCTGGCCACCTGTGTCGGTCTTTCATGGTGTATCAGTTTGATCTGGAGTGGAGATGGAGGAGAAGCTGCTGGGTTTAAGCCCGAGTATTTTTGAGGCCAGGAGGGCCCAACAATTTCCAGTTCTGACGAAAGGTCATCGATCTGAAACGTTAATTCTGTTTCTCTCTTCACAGATGCTGCCTGACCTGCTGAGTATCTCCAGCATTTTCTGTTTTTATTTCAAATTTCCAATGTGAGACTGTCAAGGGGGGTGGATTCGAGGGGAGATGAGATTGTTTAACAGACACTTTCCGTACAATGTAAAATAGTGTTGTTTTAGGAATAAGTATTTCTGTAGAGGCTTTTAAACCATTTTACATATGCAGATATTTTAAATTAATTATTGGGATGTGGGTGTTCCTGGCAAGGCCAGCATTTATTGCCCATCCCTAATTGCCCGTTGAGAAGGTGATGGTGAGCCACCTTCTTGAACTGCTGCAGTCCGTGTGGCGAAGGTACTCCCACAATGCTGTTAGGGAGGGAGTTTCAGGATTTTGACCCAGTGACGATGAAGGAACGGCGATATATGTCTAGATCAGGAGTGGTGTGTGACTTGGAGGGAAACTTGGAGTTGATGGTGTTCCCACGCAACTGCTGCCCTTGTCCTTCTAGGTGGTGGATGTCGCATGTTTGGGAGGTTCTGTCAAAGAAGACCTGTTCAGTTGTAAATGTATACAGGCCCTCTCTTTCACCCCCTTCCCCTCCAACCGCTCTCTCTCTCCTCCCATAGAGGCCAGAGTCTTGTGTAGGCCCAGACCGGGTGGTGGTTTCCCTTGCCTGAAGGACATTAGTGAACCAGTTGGGTTTTTAAGACAATCCGGCAGTTTTCAGGGTCACTTGTTTCTAGCGCTGGCCCCACAAATGACCAGATTCATTGAGCTCAATTTCACAACCTGCCTTTGTGTTTTTGTGGGTTCTCTCTCACCCTCCCTTTTACCTGTTTGAAATTCATTTTACAGGGTATCAGAAGGGGAGGATTTGCAGACCGTAAGCTCAAACCAAACATTACATCAAGATCTGACAGAGTCACGTGATTCATCAGGACCTGAATATCATCGGCCTTTGAACATGGAAACAAAAAGCACCGTTAACAGCGGGGAGAAACCGTACACGTGTTCTGTGTGTGGACGAGGCTTCAGCCGATCACTTGGCCTGTCAAGACATAAGTGCAGTTACACCACGGAGAAACTGTGTAAATGTCGGGAATGTGGGAAGGGATTCAGTTCCCCGTCCCAGCTGGAAACTCAACGGCGCAGTCACACCGGGGAGAGGCCGTTCACCTGCTCCGAGTGTGGGAAGGGATTCACTAATTCATCCAATCTGCTGAAACACCGGCGAGTTCACACTGACGAAAGACCGTTCAGGTGCTCTCACTGCGGCACTGGGTTCAGGCAGTCATCTGACCTCATTGTACACCAGCGTACTCACACTGGGGAGAGGCCATTCACCTGCTCTGCATGTGGGAAAGGATTCACTCAGTCATCAAGCCTCACTTCACATCAACTTGTTCACACTGATAAGAGACCTTTTAAATGTTCTGATTGTGAGAAGAAATTTAAAAGCAAAAATGATCTGCTGACACACCAACGCACTCACACAGGGGAGAAGCCATTCACCTGCTCTGAATGTGGGAAGGGATTCATTCAGTCTTCCGACCTTTTGATACACCAGCGAGTTCACACTGGGGAGAGGCCGTTCACCTGCTCTGAGTGTGGGAAGAGATTCACTCAGTCAAACAACCTGCTGAGACACCACCGAGTTCACACTGGGGAGAGGCCATTCACCTGCTCTGTGTGTGGGAAGGGCTTCACTCAGTCATCCCACCTGCTGACACACCAGTGAGTACACACAGGGGAGAGGTTGTTCATCTGCTCAGTATGTGGGAAGGGATTCACTCAATCATCCCAGCTCACTACACACCAACTTGTTCACACCAGTGAGAGACCTTTTAAATGTTCTGACTGTGAGAAGACATTTAAAAGTAAAAAGAATCTGCTGACACACCAACACACTCACACTAGGGAGAGGCCGTTCACCTGCCCCGTGTGTGGGAAGGGATTCACTCAGTCATCCAACCTGCTGACACACCAGCGAGTTCACATGTGATTACAGGGTTTGGATTCTGCTGTTACTGCTGATGTTAGTAACTAGGCTGGAGTTTATTATTCTGGATATATGTCAAATAAATCAGCTTTGTTTTAAACACATTGTTGTAGATTTTTGTCTTTCCCACCTGAGTGTTTAGCATCACCTGTCTTATTTACAGACGCTCCCTAACGAGTCTCCATTTCTCCTCCATTTACAGACACACCCTGACCAGTCACCATTTCTCCTCCATTTACAGATGCTCCCTGACCAGTCACCATTTCTCCTTGATTTACAGATGCACCCTGACCAGTCTCCATTTCTGCTTCCTTTACAGACGCTCCCTAACCAGTCACCTTTTCTCCTCCATTTACAGACGTTCCCTGACCAGTCTCCATTTCTCCTCCATTTATAGACGCTCCCTGACTTCCTGTCTGTCCCGGAGTTTGGCGCGGGGCCCCTTTGCTGAGCGAATCGGGAGAAACCGGGAAGCGGCGGGCGGATAATGTTGAGTGTTTTAATAATGGGGCCTGGGGCCGCACTCGGGGTGTGTGCAGCCCGCGTCCCCCCGGGGTTTATTAAACCGCTCCCTGAGCTCTCTCACCTGATGTGTCAGCGGCTGCTGCCAAGGTCCGCGCATGCTCAGCTCACACTGCCCTGTGATTGACGGGAGCTCCGGACCAATAGGAAGAGCGGGGCGGGTCTGGAGGACCGAGCGGGCGGCGGGTCCTCCAACCAATCGGAGTGTGTGAGGGGCGGGGCTTGACCTTTAAACCTGAACAACAGAAGGTGAGCTGAGCATGCGCAGACCTTGGCAGCAGCCGCTGACACATCAGGTGAGAGAGCTCAGGGAGCGGGTTAATAAACCCCGGGGGGACGCGGGCTGCACACACCCCGAGTGCGGCCCCAGGCCCCATTATTAAAACACTCAACATTATCCGCTTCACAAACACCCGGGGTGGGCCTCAGGCCCCGAACAAGAGCCTCCGGGCCGGGCCTTTGCCCCGAGCGGGGCGGCAGCTGCGGGGCTTTCTCCCGGTGACAGGCCCGGGTTAACGGCCGCCATCTTGACAGGCTCAGGGGGCAGCAGGGCGCATGCGCGGCCCCCTTGGCCAGGAACCAGGAGGAGAGAATCTTGTCAATTTCTATCCTGGACTCACAGTCATGGCTTTTGGAAACTCCTTTTACAGGCTGTGAGAAGGGCGGCATTTACACACCGCAAACTCAAACCAAACATCACATCAAGATCTGACAGAGTCACTCCATTCATCAGGACCCGAATATCATCGGCCTTGAATGTGGAAGAGAAATGTTTGTTCTGTCTGTCGGAAAAGATTTCAAACATCAGTGTGACTGGAAAAGCACCGAGACACACACCCGAGTGAGAGTGTTGCAGTGAACTGACTGTAGAAAGAGCTTTAACCAGTTACACAGCCTGAAAAAACATCGCACCATTCACAGCGGGGAGAAACCGTACACGTGTTCTGTGTGTGGACGAGGCTTCAACTGATCATCCAACCTGGAGAGACTCAAGGACACCCGCACCACGGAGAAACCATGGAAATGTGGGGACTGTGGGAAGGGATTCAATTACCCGTCTGAGCTGGAAACTCATCGACACAGTCACACTGGGGAGAGGCCGTTCACCTGCTCTGTGTGTGGGAAGGGATTCACTCAGTCATCCCACTTGCTGACACACCAGCGAGTTCACACTGGGGAGAGGTCTTTCACCTGCTCTGTGTGTGGGAAGGGATTCACTCACTCATCCCCACTCCGAACACACCAGCTCATTCACACTGGGGAGAGACCTTTTAAATGCTCTGACTGTGGGGACAGCTTTAAAAGTTCTGCAGAGCTGGTGAGACACCAGCGAGTTCACACTGGGGAGAGGCCGTTCACCTGCTCCATGTGTAGGAAGTATTCACTCAGTTATCCGACCTTTTGATACACCACCGAGTTCACACTGGGGAGAGACCACTCACTTGCTCCGTATGTGAGAAGGGATTCACTCTGGTCGGCAACCTGCTGAGACATCAACGAGTTCACACTGGGGAGAGGCCATTCACCTGCTCCGTGTGTGGGAAGGGATTCACTCAGTCATCTAGCCTGCTGGCACACCAGCGAGTTCACAAGTGACTGCAGGGGTTGGATTCTGCTGTTATTGCTGCTGTTAATCACATCCAGGACTGAACCATGTTCATTCTGACAGTTGGGGTTTGTTTCTGCGGATGTTAATAACCCCTGTAACTGGGCTGGAGTTTAATATTCTGGATATATGTGAAATAAATCAGCTTTGTTTTAAACACATTGTTGTAGATTTTTGTCTTTCCCACCTGAGTGTTTAGCATCACCTGGCTGGAGCTCAGAAAGGACAATCTGGGGGAGGATCGTACGGTTGAAACAGAACTTCAGCCTGGACACAGTCCTTCAGGGCCACACTGAGAGGGGCAAACGGCACTTTGTTCTCTATCGTCTTCTCGGGCGAATTTCTCGCGTGTGTTCAGGATGATTTTCTGCAACAATATGTCCTAGAACCAACAAGGGGGCAGGCCATATTAGATTTAGTAATGAGCCAGATTTAGTCAACAGCCTCACGGTGCGTGAACATTTATCTAACAGCGATCATAACATGATCGAGTTCCACATTATGTTTGAAAGGGAGAAACGTGAAACAGCTACTTAGAATCTAGTGTTAGTTCAGGGCAACTTCAACAGGATGAGACAGAGACTGTCCACAGTAAACTGGGCAAATCTGTTAATGGGTAAAACAACAGAAGATCAGTGGGAGGTGTTCAAAAAAGAATTTAAGGTGATACAGAACCAGCTTATACACCTGAGGGGCAAGAGCTCTACTTGCCAAAAAAAACCAGCCATGGACGACTAAAGAGAGAAGGGACAACATAAAACTAAAAGAAAAAGTACACAAAAATACAATAAATAGCAGAAATCCTAGTGAATGGGAGAAATACAAAGAACAACAAAGGGTGACAAAACAGACAGTAAGAGCTACAAAAAGGGAGTATGAAAAGAAACTTGTAAGGATTATCAAAATCAACACACTTTTTATTACAATTATATTAGGAAAAAGAGGGTGGTCAGGAGCAATGTGGGCCCCTTGAAAACTGATAATGGTGATATTGTGAATGAAAATAAGGAAATGGCAGACATGTTGAATAATTATTTTGTGTCAGTATTGACAGAGAGGAAGAGGACAGCAGGCCGGACATCCCAAGGAAACAAATATTGAATCAGAGACGGGGACTCACCAAAATAACAAGAAAATAATGGCACTAAAGAGTAACAAATCCCCAGGACCAGATGGTTTCCAAGCCAAGGTTTTAAAGGAAGTAGCTGAGAACATTGCAGATACCCAAACTGTAATCTTCCAAAGTTCTCTCGATTTGGTCACCAATTCGTCAGATTTGAAAATTGCACGTCACTAAGGTGAGAGAGGGAAACCAGGGAATTAGAGACCAGTTGTGGGGAAATTACTGGAGTCTGTAATTAAAGATAGGGAGCCTGAACACCTTGAACATTTTCAGTTGATCAGAGAGAGCCAACATGGATTTGTAAAGGGTAGGTCATGCCTGCTGAACCTGATTGAATTTTTTGAAGAGGTGACTGAAGTAGACACCAAATCCAGTGACCACTTACACTTTGAGACCAAATCCAGGGAGCACTTACATTGTGACACCAAATCCAGGAAGCACTTACAGTGTGACACCAAATCCAGGGAGCACTTACATTGTGACACCAAATCCAGGAAGCACTTACATTGTGACACCAAATCCAGGGAGCACTTACATTGTGACACCAAATCCAGGAAGCACTTACATTGAGACACCAAATCCAGGGAGCACTTACACTGTGACACCAAATCCAGGGACCACTTACACTGAGACACCAAATCCAGGGACCACTTACACTGAGACTATAAATGGGAATCAGAGAGCCCCAGTATGGGGAATGGTCATGGTGGTGAAACCAGCTCTAGTGAGGGTGAAAGGCGGGTAATGGATGAAGATATGACGGTGGAATCAGGTGGCGACTGGTGGGGCCTGGTGACAGGTTATTGTCAGAAACCCTTTTCAGGCAGGCTGATGATTGGATGTAACCAACGCAACACCTGGATCCGCCTGTTCTTGTCCCAAATCCCAAAGTCTAATGTCCCTGATGTTTTTTCTGTGAGAAATGTAGAGATGTGAAAGAAGGAAATCAGGCTCGGGCCAGAAAGAAGGTTCCTTGAATGAACAATTCGTGAGGCTGTTTTGTGACTCATCTGCGTGAGGTTCAAAAACATGAAATGAAAACGGACATGTCCAGTGTCACTGGCGTTGTCAATAGTGCTTTCTAACCTTAATCACTATCTCCTAAGCCTAATATCCTATCGACTACCCCCAACCACAGACCCCAATCCTAACCAATAATCACTAACCCCAATCCTAACCAATAACCACTAGCCCCAACCACTAACCCAATCCTAACCAATAACTACTAGCCCCAAGAACTGACCCCAATCCTGACCAATAACCACTAGCCCCAACCACTAACCCCAATCCTGACCAATAACCACTAGCCCCAACCCTGACCAATAACCACTAGCCCCAACCACTAACCCGATCCTAACCAATAACCACTAGCCCCAACTACTAACCCCAATCCTAACCAATAACCACTAACCCAATCCTAACCAATAACCACTAGCCCCAAGCACTGACCCCAATCCTAACCAATAACCAATAACCACTAGCCCCAACCACTAACCCAAATCCTAATCAATAACCACTAGCCCCAACCACTAACCCCAATCCTAACCAATAACCACTGGCCCCAACCACTAACCCCAATCCTGACCAATAACCACTCGCCCCAACCACTAACCCCAATCCTAACCAATAACCACTGGCCCCAACCACTAACCCCAATCCTGACCAATAACCACCAGCCCCAACCACTAACCCCAATCCTAACCAATAACCACTAGCCCCAACCACTAACCCCAATCCTGACCAATAACCACTAGCCCCAACCACTAACCCCAATCCTGACCAATAACCACTAGCCCCAACCACTAACCCCAATCCTAACCAATAACCACTAGCCCCAACCACTAACCCCAATCCTAACCAATAACCACCAGCCCCAACCACTAACCCCTAAACCCAGCCCCTGACCAAGGATTATTGACAGGGATCAATGGAGGAGCTAAAGACCTGATAATGGAAGTATTTGAAACAATTATCTCGATTAAATAAATAGTGCAAGATATGTTAATAACAAGAGATTAAATCAACAAGACCATCAAAATCAGCAATGACAGTTACAAAGATCAGAGCATTTCAAAGGCTGTCACGTGCAGTATGTGTGGAGGAGTTTTACTACATCGAATCCAAAAAGTGTTAAATGATACAGAAAATAACTGATTTCAAATCTTATGCAAGTTAGTTCTGTAAAGGGGTGGTTCAAAGGAATTTCTGATGAGTGTAAAGTGAGACACTACAGTTCAGTCTATGACACCCACAAGCCGTGTACTCAAATGGAGCAAGCTTGGGGTTTGATGTGGTAGAAGGTGAACTAGATGAGAACTGAAATAATCTAGAGTAAGAAAAGGCCCAAAAATGGAACAGTCGGTAACAGAACATCAATTAGTCTCCTCTTATCATGGAGAAATCAAATATTTGACACTGTGTTTGAAACAAAGCTGATTTATTCAATATTTATACAGAATATTAATCTCCAGCCCAGTAATAGGGGTTGTTAAGATCAGCAGAAACAGACTACAACTGTCAGAGTGAACATGGTTCAGTCCTGGATCTGATTAACAGCAGCAATAACAGCAGAATCGAACTTCGGCAGACACGTGTGTCAGCTGGTGTGGATACCTGAGTGAATCCCTTCTCACACACAGAGCAGGTGAACGGCCTCTCACCACTGAGTGTGTTGGTGGTTCAGCAGCTCATTTTTGCTTTTATACTTCTGACCACAATCAGAACATTTAAACGGCCTCTTCCCAGTGTGAACTCGCTGGTGTCTCAGCAGGTTGGATACCGGAGTGAATCCATTCCCACACACGGAGCAGGTGAATGGCCTCTCCCCGGTGTGGCTGCGTCGATGAGTTTCCAGCTGGGACGGGTAATTGAATCTCTTCCCACAGTCCCCACATTTCCACGGTTTCTCTCTGGTGCGGGTGTCCTTGTGTCTCTCCAGGTTGGACGATCAGTTGAAGCCCCGTCCACACACAGAACACGTGTATGGTTTCTCCCCGCTGTGAACGGTGCGATGTTTTTTCAGGCTGTGTAACTGGTTAAAGCTCTTTCCACAGTCAGTGCACTGGAACACTCTCACTCGGGTGTGTGTGTCTCGGTGCTTTTCCAGTCACACTGATGTTTGAAATCTTTTCCCACAGACAGAACAAACAAACATTTCTCCTTCCACATTCAAAGGCCGATGATATTCGGGTCCTGATGAATGGAGTGACTCTGTCAGATCTTGATGTGATGTTTGGTGCACCGGGTGACCAAAGATCAGGAGCGTGGGACTGAAGTGCAACCAAAAATCGAGGAGCAGCCCCTTCAAATATTGAAAGAGGGGCTGCAACCTCTCACATTCAGTGCAGATGTGGAAAATGGACTCCTCTAGGCCACAAAAATGGCAAGCGGCCTGGGAGTCCGTGAACCTGTTTAAAATCTTATTGCACGGGACTGCTCCGTGCAACACCCTCCAGGCCAAGTCCCCAATAGATAAAGGGAGTACTCCCGCGTAGAGAGCCCCCCATTGGGGACCTCCGCCTCCGCCGGACGGCAAGATGGCACGTCCGGACGGCAGGCGAAGATGGCAAAGTGGAGAGTGTGCAGGAGCAGCCAGTACAGGAAACCCCTCCGTGCAGAACTGAAAGGCACGGAGGGCATTTCCCCACGAAGGCTCAAGTTGTGAGGCGCCGGTTCCCGAAAGGGGTTTCGGGGCCGCGCGCCGATTGGGGTTAGTTCGGACGGGATCGCCCACGTGCTTGAGCCTCCTTGATACAGCTAGTGGAGTCCGGGCTCAGTGCCACTTTCAACGCCTCGATGGCTTTGGCCGCGAGCCAGACGTTGGGCCAGGACAGGCGCTGCGCCAGCTTCCCCGGCGCCATCCAACCCGCTCCTCCGCCATCGAGCAGGTCCCTGATTCTAGTCACCTGGCCAGGCACAGCCTTGCCCTCCGCCAGCCACCCAGACCAGCGGTCGTGGAGGTGCAGATTCCTGAACAGCGGCTCCCGAAGGACAGCCGCCACTCCTGACGGGGGAGAACTCCGCCTGGAGGCGACGTTGTTCCAGACCCATAGCAGTTTCTGGTAGAAGACAGGCAGCTCCCGCAGGTAGGCACGTGTACAGCCCAGTTGCACAAACAGGAGCTGCGTGTCATAGTTGAGGCCTTGCAGCTGGCGGAAGAAATACGTCGCCAGCGCACACCATTGAGGAGGATTCTCAACGTAAAGGTATCTCGGCAGCGTCTGAAGACGGAAAGTCGCCGCCTGGGTGCGAAGGCACACCAGCGCCTGACTGCCCTCCCTAAGCGGGAGACTCAGAACCGTGGCAGAGACCCAGTGCTTCCTTTTGTCCCAGAAGAAGTCGATGAGCATCTTCTGTATCTTGGCGACAAACGCAGGGGGAGGGATCAAAGTGATCAACCGGTACCACAACATGGCGGCCACCAGCTGGCTTATGACCAGCGCTCGATCCCTGTAGGACAACACTCGGAGCAGTCCTGTCCAGCGTCCTAGGCGAGTGGGGACTTTGGCCTCCAGCTCTTGCCAGTTCGCCGGCCAGGCATCCTCGGCGGGGCTAAGGTAGACTCCCAAGTAGAGGAGGTGCGTGGTGCTCCAGGCGAAGGGCCTGAACTCCTCCGGCAGGGAGTCCACCCACCACTGGCCCACCAGGAGTCCAGAACATTTCTCCCAGTTGATCTTGACGGAGGATGCGTCCAACTAGCCTACGACACCTGGTATTCCCAGGCGGTCTCCCATCCAAGTACTAACCAGGCCTGACTCTGATTAGGCTTCCAAGATCAGACGAGATTGGGCGTTTTCAGACTAGTGTGGCCATAGGCAAATATTAAATCCGGGATTATCGGGAAGATCAGTGACCCTGACATGATTTGAACACGCAGCCTTCTGATCTGGAGTCAGACGCGCTACCGTTGCGCCATGAGGTCCCCGAGCGGAGCTTCTTCAGTTTGGTGGAGCGCACTCGAGGGACAAGTGACCCGGGCCCACGGCCTGATTGACGTGAGCTTCCGACCAATAGGGAGCGAGTGGGGCGGGGCTGGAGGAGCGAGCCGGCGGCGGGTCCTCCAACCAATCGGGGAGCCCGAGGGGCGGGACTTGCGCCGGCTGATTGTCTGATCCGCGGGGCAGCGAGTTTCTCCAGTCCCTCCAGGTGAAACAGCGATTTACTTGTACTTCTTGCAATCTAGTATACTGTATTCACTGCTCACGATGTGGTCTCCTCTACATTGGGGAGACCAAACGCAGATTGGGTGACCGCTTTGCGGAACTCCGTTCAGTCCGTAAGGGGGACCCCGAGCTCCCGGTGGCCTGTCACTTTAATTCTCCGCTCCACTCCCACTCAGACCTCACCATCCTCGGCCTCTTGCATTGTTCCACTGAAGCTCAGTGTAAGCTCGAGGAACAGCACCTCATCTTTCGATTTGGCTTTACAGCCTGCTGGACTCAACATCGAGCTCAACAATTTCAGATCATAACCTCGGCCCCCATCCTTTTTTCCCATTTATTTTATTTTTTTTTTTTTTTCTCTCTCCCACATGGCAGCTGTCTTTCACTCTGCCAGTGCCATTTACACTTCATCTAGAGCCATCTTTTGTTTATTAACTTGTCCGATTACCATCTCCTTTTGGCTTGCACCATCTCTTAATTTCTCTTAATCTCTCTTAATCTCTCCTGCCTTCCATCCTATCACAGACCTTCCCTTTTGTTCTTTCCTCCCCTCCCCGCTTTCCCTGCCCCAACACTTGCTTAAAAATCTGTTACATCTCCAGCTTTTTCCAGTTCTGACGAAGGGTCATCGACCTGAAACGTTAACTCTGTTTCTCTCTCCACAGATGCAGCCTGACCTGCTGAGTGTTTCCAGCATTTTCTGTTTTTATTCTCCAGTCCCTTGTTCCGGGGCCAGGGGAGGCTGTGGGCCTTCATTTCCCTTATTGGACACAAGGCTCTTTGTCTCACAACCCACTGACTCAGATTTAAAAAATAGGTTTACAGGAAATAGTGAATTGAAAATTGCAAAACTGAGATTGTTAGTTTTACACAGGATTACACAGGATATACGGCACAGAAACAGGCCATTCGGCCCAACCAGTCCATGCCAGCGTTTATGCTCCACATGAGCATATACACAGTTATACATTCCTTTCTGGGGCAAAAACACAAAAGGAAAAGTGGCCCAACCATGGCTAACAAAAGAAATTAAGGACAGTATTAGATACAAAGAGGAGTCGTATAAAGTTGCCAGAAAAAGTAGCAAACCTGAGGATTGGGAGCAGTTTAGAGTTCAGCAAAAAAGGACCAAGAGATTGATTAAGAGGGGAAAAATCATGTATGAGAGTAAATTTGCAAGGAACATAAAAGCGGACTGTAAAAGTTTCTACAAGTATGTAAAAAGAAAAAGATTAGTGAAGACAAATGTAGGTCCCTTACAGTCAGAAACAGGAGAATTTATTAATGGGGAACAAGGAAATGGCTGAGCAATTAAACAAATACTTTAGTTCTGTCTTCACAGAAGAGGACACAAATAACTTCCCAGAAATGCTAGGGAACCAAGGGTCTAGTGAGAAGGAGGAATTAAAGGAAATTAGCATTAGTAAAAAAATAATGCTGGAGAAATTAATGGGACTGAAAGCCGATAAATCCCCAGGGCCTGATAATCTGCATCCCAGAATACTAAAAGAGGTAGCCATGGAAATAGTGGATGCATTGGTTGTCATCTTCCAAAATTCTATAGATTACAGAACAGTTCCTGCAGATTGGAGGGTAGCAAATGTAACCCCACTATTTAAAAAAGGAGGGAGAGAGAAAACAGGGAACTACAGACCGGTTTGCCTAACATCAGTAGTAGGGAAAATGCTAGAGTCTATTATAAAGGATGTGATAACAGGACACTGAGAAAATATCAACGGGATTAGACAAAGTCAACATGGATTTATGAAAGGGAAATCGTGTTTGACAAACCTACTGGAGTTTTTTGAGGATGTAACTGGTAGAATAGATAAGGGAGAACCAGTGGATGTGGTGTATTTGGATTTTCAGAAGGCCTTTGATAAAGTCCCACATAAGAGGTTAGTGTGCAAAATTAAAGCACATGGGATTGGGGGTAATATACTGGCATGGATTGAAAATTGGTTAACAGACAGGAAACAGAGAGTAGGAATAAATGGGTCTTTTTCGGGGTGGCAGGCAGTGACTAGTGGGGTACCGCAGGGATCAGTGCTTGGGCCCCATCTATTCACAATATATATCAATGATTTGGATGAGGGAACCGAATGTAATATTTCCAAGTTTGCCGATGACACGAAACTAGGTGGGATTGTGAGTTGTGAGTTGTGAGGAGGATGCAAAGAGGCAAAATGTGAAGTTATCCACTTCGGTAGGAAAAACAGAAAGGCAGAGTATTATTTAAATGGTGATAGATTGGGAAATGTTGATGTACAAAGGGACCTGGGTGTCCTTGTACACCAGTCACTGAAAGCAAACATGCAGGTGCAGCAAGCAGTTAGGAAAGCAAATGGTATGTTGGCCTTCATTGCAAGAGGATTTGAGCACAGGAGCAAGGATGTCTTACTACAGTTATACAGGGCCTTGGTGAGACCACACCTGGAGTACTGTGTGCAGTTTTGGTCTCCTTACCCAAGAAAGGATATACTTGCCATAGAGGGAGTGCAGCAAAGGTTCACCTGGGATGGCAGGACTGTTGTATGAGGAGAGATTGGGTCGACTAGGCCTGTATTCACCAGAGTTTAGAAGAATGAGAGGGGATCTCGTGGAAACATATAAAATTCTGACAGGGCTAGACAGAGTGGATGCAGGGAGGATGTTTCCCCTGGCTGGGGAGGTCGAGAATGAGGGGTCACAGTCTCAGGATACGGGGTAGGACATTTAGGACTGAGATGAGGAGAAAGTTCCTCACTCAGAGGGTGGTGAACCTGTGGAATTCTCTACCACAGACAATTGTGGAGGCTCAGTCACTGAATATATTTAAGAAGGAGATAGATAGATTTCTAGACACAAAAGACATCAAGGGATATGGGGAGAGAGCGGGAATATGGTATTGAGATAGAGGATCAGCCATGATCATATTGAATGGCAGAGCAGGCTCGAAGGGCCGAATGGCCGACTCCTGCTCCTATTTTTCTATGTTTCTATGAGCCTCCTCCCGTTTTTCCTCATCTAACTCTATCAGCATAACCCTCTATTCCCTTCTCCCTCATATGCTTGTCCAGCCTCCCCTTAAATGTATCTATACTATTCGCTTCAACCACTCCCTGTGGTAGCGAGTTCCACATTCTCACCACTCTTTGGGTAAAGAAGTTTCTTCTGAATTCCCTATTGGATTTCTTGGTGACGATCTTATATTGATGGCCTCTAGTTATGCTCTTCCCCACAAGTGGAAACATTCTCTCTGTATCCACTTCATCAAAATTTTTCATATTTTAAGGACCTCTATTAGGTCACCCCTCAGCCTTTTGTAAGAGAAGAGACCCAGCCTATTCATCCTTTTCTGATATGTATACCCTCACATTTCTGGTATCATCCTTCTAAATCTTCTCTGCACCCTTTCCAGTGCCTCTATATCCTATTTATAATATGGCGACCAGAACTGGACACAGTACTCTAAGGGCTGAATTTTGCCAGCGCTCAGAGTGCAGGTTTGGAGGTGGGTCTGCTGTCAAATCCACAAAGATTGACAGCGGGTCGATATCCCGCTCTGAACCGCCTCTTTGTGAGATTCCTAAGTGTCGGGTCTGTCATCCCTGAACAGACCCGACACCAAGCGGCTGGTCAGTCAATTTAGATACTTTAAAGCTTGTTAAAAGGTAGTTAAGCACCATTTTCCCATGTACTTACCATTTTCCAGGTTTATAACGAGGTTCCCGGAGAGCGGCTATCATGTCAGGTAAGTATGTCGGGTTCTCAATGACTGTGGATTGCTGTGAACAGGTGACAGCTGCAGAAGTGGTCTAAAACCTACCATTTCACAGCTGTTCACTTCCCAATCTTAGAAGCTGCAGCATTAATGATTTGGAACCCACTTTGGAGCTTTATGCAAGCACGATTTCCCTTTCATAAAACCATGTTGACTCTGCCTAATCATATAATAATTTTCTAAGTGCCCTGTTCCACTTCCTTAATAATGGATTCCATTTCCCGATGACTGATGTCAGGCTAACTGGCCTGTAGATCCCTGTTTTCTCTCTCCCTCCTTTCTTGAATAGCGGTGTTACATTTGCTACCTTCCATTCCACGAGGACCTTTCCAGAATCTGGGGAATTTTGGAAGATCACAACCAATGCCTCCACTATCTCTGCAGCCACCTCTTTTAGAATCCTAGGATGTAGGCCGTCAGGTCCAGGGGATTTGTCGGCTTTTAGTCCCGTTAGTTTCTCAAGTACTTTTTCTCGACTGATATTAATTACTTTAAGTTCCTCACTCTCATTAGCCCCTTGGTTCTCCACTATTTCTGGTATCTCAACCTTCTCCAGTGTAGCTCACGCGGCTCCAGCTCGCGCAGCCTAAGCCCGGGCTGTCCGCAGTGCGGCCACAACATGCCCGTAGACTTGCACGAGTGGTCGGGACCTCTCGCCCTGACCGAGGTGGACGAGAAGCCTGCACAGCCCCTCCGTGTCAAGTATGACAACGTGGACATAGATGTGCTGGGTAAAGTGCTGAGCCCGGCCCAGGTACTGACTGCAGCTGAGAGCTGAACACACAGGAACCGCTCCAGTGCCTGGAGCCAGCAACAAGAGGCAACAAAAGCAAGGAAGGCACAGAGTACAAAAGCAAGGAAGTTATGATGAACCTTTATAAAACACTGGCTCGGCCTCAACTGGAGTATTGTGTCCAATTCTGGGCACCGCACTTTAGGAAGGATGTGAAGGCCTTAGAGAGGGTGCAGAAAAGATTTACAAGAATGATTCCAGGGATGAGGGACTTTAGTTACATGGATAGACTGGAGAAGCTGGGGTTGTTCTCCTTGGAGCAGAGAAGGTTGGGAGGAGATCTGATAGAGGTGTTCAAAATCCTGAGGGGTCCGGACAGAGTAGATAGAGAGAAACTGTTCCCATTGGCGGAAGGGTCGAGAACCAGAGGACACAGATTTAAGGTGATTGGCAAAAGAACCAAAGGCGACATGAGGAAAAACTTTTTTTTGCAGCGAGTGGTTAGGATCTGGAATGCACTGCCTGAAAGGGTGGTGGAGGCAGATTCAATCACAGCTTTCAAAAGGGAATTGGATAAGTACCTGAAGGAAAAACATTTGCAGGGCTACGGGGAAAGGGTAGGGGAGTGGGACTAGCTGAAGTGATCTTGCAGAGAGCCGGCACGGGCTCGACGGGCCGAATGGCCTCCTTCTGTACTGTAATCATTCTATGATTCTAAGCTTATCTTGTGGTTAATAACAGACAGAACCTGTTCTTTCCCCTGATCTGATTACAGATTCCAACCAGTCGATTCAGTGAATGGAATGTCTTATCAGTGTTGCCATGGCGACCTGTCTGCAGTGAAACACCTGTTTGAGTTTCTAACTCAGACTAAACTTCTCTCTCCCATAATACACATTATATCAGACATTTGATCTCAATGTATTTTAGCCATGTTATGTTAATATCTCTAAAATCTACAGGGAGATCAGATACACAAATCTTTAAAAGTTGGAGGACAAGTTTATAAAGTGGTTTAAAAATGTTACCCGAGGTTTTTTATAATTGGGGCGTAGAAAACAAAACCATCGGTTCGGCTGCAGTTAGAATAAGTTTTGGGCATCTTCCACTAGGAAGGATGTCGGGGCCACAGAGAGGCTGCAGAATCAATTCACTGAGGTTATACCACGGATGAGAGGCTTTAGTTATCAGAGAATCAGAGAACGATACAGCACAAAAGGTGGCCATTCGGCCCATCATGCTTGTGCCAGCTCTTTGGGAGAGCGATCCAATTAGTCCCACTCCCCTGCTCTTTCCTCATATCCCAGTAAATGTTTTCCCTTCAAATATTTATCCAATTCTCTTTAGAAAGTTACTCTTGAATCTGCTTCCACCGCCCTTTCAGGCAGTGCATTTCAGATCATAATAACTCGCTGGGTAAAGAAATGTTTCCTCATGATGACCTGTCTGCAGTGAAGCGCCTGTTTGAGTTTCGAACTGAGGCGAACTTCTCTTTCCCAGGAGGAGAGACGAGAGAAACTGGGGCACTTCTCACTAGAACAAAGCAGGGTAAGAGATGTGAGCGAGGTGTTTAAACTTGTTCAAGGACACCGACCAAAATATCAGAGACACTCCGTGTCGCTCAGGACCTGTGTCCAGGGGAGAAGCTGATGGGTTTATCAGATCATTTTGGGTTAAATGTTGTGCTCATGGAGCTGAGCCCCTAGTGTCAGCATCAAACACTCTCCAGTCGGATACAGCACGGGTTAGATACAGAGTAAACCCATCAGCTGCTCCCCGACACAGATACCGAGGGACAGGGAGTGTCCGGGACAATTACATTTCTCACTCAATAAGGTATAAATTGATCCTGTACCTCTCCCCATTAATCCTGGGCTCCACACGGGGCGAATCCTGCTCCTGTTTCCCTTCCTGTAACAGCACTGAGCTAAACCCAGCCCATAATGAGCAGGGCTCAGGGAGGTTGGTTGCTAGGCACTGCAGTGATATCATAAAGCAGGGTCATTCAGTCCAGCTGGTCGTCTCCTTGTTCCTTTAAAGGTGGAGAGCGGGGACACCCTGTCTCCAAACACACCCCACCTGTTCATACTGAGAATCCCCGGGCAAGGCCCAAGGCCCAGAGTGTGGACACACCCCGGGGAAAGAGGAGGAGAGCGGGACACCCTGTCTCAAAACACACCCCACCTGTTCATACCAAGAATCCCCGGGCAATGCCCAAGGGCCAGAGTGTGGACACAACCCAGGGAGAGATGGTGCAGTGTGGGGGGTGAGGGAGGAGTCTGCTCATTCCCGGGGGAAGATCAGACAAAGTGCTTTGAGTGGTGGGTCCAGCAGTGAAACTGAAACCAAACCAAAGGGAACAAATGAAGATCCAATCCAAGGGAACAAGCCCCGGGACAATGGGGAGAAACCACAACCGGCCCAAAGTTATTCAGTGAGCGAGCATCGCCTGCTTATTGTGAGAGAGCTCCACACTTCCACCATCCTTTGTGTGGAGAAGAGTTTCCAGCTTCTCTCCTGAAGGGCCTGGCTCGGATTTTAAGGTTCTGCCCCCTCGTCCCAGACTCCCCACCAGTGGAAATAGTTTCTCTCCATCGACCCTCGCAATTGATCCAAAATCCTCAAAACCTCAATCAAATCAGCCTCAACTTTCTATAATCCATGGAATACAAGCTTCATTTCTGTAAACTCTCAATAGTTTAACCCTTGGAGCCCTGGTAACATGCTGGTGAATCTGCACTGCACTCCTTCCAAGGCCAATCTATTCTTTCTAAGGTGTGGGGCCCAGAACGGTCCACAGTGCCCCAGATGTGGTCTCACCAGGGCTTTGTACAGCTGGAGCAAAACTTCCTCCCCTCTATATTATCGACCACTAGTCATAAGCATTAACATTTCATTACCCTTTTTGTTTATATTTATTTTAAAGATTGCAAGAGCAGGTACAGCACAGGTTAGATACAGAGTAAAGCTCCCTCTACACTGTCCCATCAAACACTCCCAGGGCAGGTCGAGCACAGGTTAGATACAGATTAAAGCCCCCTCTACACTGTCTCATCAAACACTCCCAGGGCAGGTACAGCACGGGTTAGATACATAGTAAAGTTCCCTCTACACTGTCCCATCAAACACTCCAAGGGCAGGTACAGCACGGGTTAGATACAGAGTAACGCTCGCTCTACACTATCCCATCAAACACTCCCAGGGCAGGTACAGCACGGGTTAGATACAGAGTAAAGCTCCCTCTACACTGTCCCATCAAACACTCCCAGGGTAGGTACAGCACGGGTTAGATACAGAGTAAAGCTCCCTCTACACTGTCCCATCAAACAGTCCCAGGGCAGATACAGCACGGGCTAGATACAGAGTAAAGCTCCCCCGACACTGTCCCATCAAACACTCCCTGGGCAGATACAGCACGGGTAAGATACAGAGTAAAGTTCCCTCTACACTGTCTCATCAAACACTCGCAGGGCAGGTACAGCACGGGTCAGATACAGAGTAAAGCTCCCTCTACACTGTACCATCAAACACTCGCAGGGCAGGTACAGCATGGGTCAGATACAGAGGAAAGCTACCTCTACACTGTCCCATCAAACACTCCCAAGGCAGGTACAGCACAGTTAGATACAGAGTAAAGCTCCCTCTACACTGTCCCATCAAACACTCCCAGGGCAGGCACAGCACGGGTTAGATACAAAGTAAAGCTCCCTCTACAATGTCCCATCAAACACTCCCAGGGCAGATGCAGCATGGGTTAGATACAGAGTAAAGCTCCCTCAACACTGTCCCATCAAACACTCCAAGGGCAGGTACAGCACGGCTTAGATACAGAGTAAAGCTCCCTCCACACTGTCCCATTAAACACTCCCAGGGCAGCTACAGCACGGGTTAGATACAGAGTAAAGCTCCCTCTACACTGTCCCATCAAACACTCCCAGGGCAGGTACAGCACAGGTTAGATACAGAGTAAAGCTCCCTCTACACTGTCCCATCAAACACTCCCAGGGCAGGTACAGCACGGGTTAGATACAGAGTAAAGCTCCCTCTACACTGTCCCATCAAACACTTCCAGGGCAGGTACAGCCCGGGTTAGATACAGAGTAAAGCTCCCTCTACACTGTCCCATCAAACACTCCCAGGGCAGGTACAGCACGGGTTAGATACAGAGTAAAGCTCCCTCTACACTGTCCCATCAAACAGTCCCAGGGCAGATACAGCACGGGTTAGATACAGAGTAAAGCTCCCTCTACACTGTCCCATCAAACACTCCAAGGGCAGGTACAGCACGGCTTAGATACAGAGTAAAGCTCCCTCCACACTGTCCCATTAAACACTCCCAGGGCAGCTACAGCACGGGTTAGATCCAGAGTAAAGCTCCCTCTATACTGTCCCATCAAACACTCCCAGTGCAGATACAACACGGGTTAGATCCAGAGTAAAGCTCCCTCTACACTGTCCCATCAAACACTCCCAGGGCAGGTACAGCACAGGTTAGATACAGAGTAAAGCTCCCTCGACACTGTCCCATCAAACACTCCCAGGGCAGGTACAGCACGGGTGACATACAGAGTAAAGCTCCCTCTACACTGTCTCATCAAACACACCCAGGGCAGGTATAGCACGGGTTAGATACAGAATAAAGCTCCCTCTACACTGTCCCATCAAACACTTCCAGGGCAGGTACAGCACGGGTTAGATACACAATAAAGCTCCCTCTACACTGTCCCATCAAACACTCCCAAGGCAGGTACAGCACAGTTAGATACAGAGTAAAGCTCCCTCTATACTATCCCATCAAGCACTCCCAGGGCAGGTGCAGCATGGGTTAGACACAGAGTAAAGCTCCCTCTACATTGTCCCACCAAACACTCCCAGGGTAGGTACAGCACGGGTTAGATACAGAGTAAAGCTCCCTCTACACTATCCCATCAAACACTCCCAAGGCAGGTACAGCACGGGTTAGATCGAGTAAAGCTCCCTCTGCACAGTCCAATGAAACACTCCCCAGGCAGGTACAGCACGGGTTAGATACAGAGTAAAGCTCCCTCTGCACTGTCCCATCAAACACTTCCAGGGCAGGTACAGCACGGGTAGGATACAGAGTAAAGCTCCCTCGACACTGTCCCATCAAACACTCCCAGGGCAGGTGCAGCACGGGTTAGAAACAGAGCAAAGCTCCCTCTACACTGTCCCATGAAACACTGCCAGGGCAAGTACAGCACGGGTTAGATGCACAGTAAAGCTCGCTCTACACTGTCCCATCAACACTCCCAGAGCAGGTACAGCAAGGGGTAGATACAGAGTAAAGCTACCTCTACACGTCCAATCAAACACTCCCAGAGCAGGTACAGCAAGGGTTAGATACAGAGTAAAGGTCCCTCTAGACTGTCCCATCAAACACTCCCAAGGCAGGTACAGCAGGGGTTAGATACAGAGTAAAGCCCCCTCTACACTGTCCCAGCAAACACTCCCAGGGCAGGAACAGCACGGGTTAGATACAGAGTAAAGCTCCCTCTGCACAGTCCCATCCAACACTCCAAGGGCAGGTCCAGTACGGGTTCGGTACAGAGTAAAGCTCCCTCTGCACTGTCCCATCAAACACTCCCAGGACAGGTACAGCACGGTTTAGATACAGAGTAAAGCTCCCTCTACATTATCCCATCAAACACTCCCAGGGCAGGTATAGCACGGGTTAGATACAGAGTAAAGCTCCCTCTACACTGTCATATCAAGCACTTCCAGGGCAGGTACAGCACGGGTAGGATGCAGAGTAAAGCTCCCTCGACACTGTCCCATCAAACACTCCCAGGGCAGGTGCAGCACGGGTTAGATACAGAGTAAAGCTCCATCTACACTGTCCCATCAAACACTCCCAGGGCAGGTACAGCACGGGTTAGATACAGAGTAAAGCCCACTCTACACTGTCCCAGCAAACAGTCCCAGGGGATTGACAGCACGGGTTAGATACAGAGTAAAGCTCCCTCTACATTATCCCATCAAACACTCCCAGGCCAGGTACAGCACGGTCAGACACAGAGTAAAGCTCCCTCTATATTGTCCCATCAAACACTCCCAGAACTGGTACAGCACAGGTCAGATACAGACTAAAGCTCCCTCTGCACTGTCCCATCAAACATTCCCAGGCAGGCACAGCACAGGTTCGATACAGAGTAAAGCTCCATCTACACTGTCCCATCAAACACTTCTCGGGTCGGTACAGCAAGGGTTAGATACAGTGTGATGCTCCCTCTGCACTGTCCCATCAAACACTCCTAGGGAAGGTACAGCACGGGTTAGATACAGAGTAAAGCTCCCTCTACACTGTCCCATCAAACACTCATAGGGCAGGTACAGCACGGGTTAGATATCGTGTAAAGCTCCCTCTACACTGTCCCATCAAACACTCCCAGGGCAAGGTACAGCACGGGTTAGATACAGAGTAAAGCTCCCTCTACACTGTCCCATCAAACACTCCCAGGGTAGGTACAGCACGGGTTAGATACAGAGTAAAGCTCCCTCTACACTGTCCCATCAAACAGTCCCAGGGCAGATACAGCACGGGTTAGATACAGAGTATAGCTCCCCCGACACTGTCCCATCAAACACTCCCTGGGCAGATACAGCACGGGTAAGATACAGAGTAAAGTTCCCTCTACACTGTCTCATCAAACACTCGCAGGGCAGGTACAGCACGGGTTAGATACAGAGTAAAGCTCCCTCTACACTGTACCATCAAACACTCGCAGGGCAGGTACAGCATGGGTCAGATACAGAGGAAAGCTCCCTCAACACTGTCCCATCAAACACTCCCAAGGCAGGTACAGCACAGTTAGATACAGAGTAAAGCTCCCTCTACACTGTCCCATCAAACACTTCCAGGGCAGATACAGCACGGGTTAGATACAGAGTAAAGCTCCCTCTACACTGTCCCATCAAACACTCCCAGGGCAGGCACAGCACGGGTTAGATACAAAGTAAAGCTCCCTCTACAATGTCCCATCAAACACTCCCAGGGCAGATGCAGCATGGGTTAGATACAGAGTAAAGCTCCCTCAACACTGTCCCATCAAACACTCCAAGGGCAGGTACAGCACGGCTTAGATACAGAGTAAAGCTCCCTCCACACTGTCCCATTAAACACTCCCAGGGCAGCTACAGCACGGGTTAGATACAGAGTAAAGCTCCCTCTACACTGTCCCATCAAACACTCCCAGGGCAGGTACAGCACAGGTTAGATACAGAGTAAAGCTCCCTCTACACTGTCCCATCAAACACACCCAGGGCAGGTACAGCACGGGTTAGATGCAGAGTAAAGCTCCCTCTACACTGTCCCATCAAACACTTCCAGGGCAGGTACAGCCCGGGTTAGATACAGAGTAAATCTCCCTCTACACTGTCCCATCAAACACTTCCAAGGCATGGACAGCACGGTTTAGATACAGAGTAAAGCTCCCTCTACACTGTCCCATCAAACACTCCCAGGGCAGGTACAGCACGGGTTAGATACAGAGTAACGCTCGCTCTACACTATCCCATCAAACACTCCCAGGGCAGGTACAGCACGGGTTAGATACAGAGTAAAGCTCCCTCTACACTGTCCCATCAAACACTCGCAGGGCAGGTACAGCATGGGTCAGATACAGAGGAAAGCTACCTCTACACTGTCCCATCAAACACTCCCAGGGCAGGTACAGCATGGGTTAGATACAGAGTAAAGCTCCCTCTACACTGTCCCATTAAACACTCCCAGGGCAGATACAACACGGGTTAGATCCAGAGTAAAGCTCCCTCTATACTGTCCCATCAAACACTCCCAGGGCAGATACAACACGGGTTAGATCCAGAGTAAAGCTCCCTCTACACTGTCCCATCAAACACTCCCAGGGCAGGTAGAGCACAGGTTAGATACAGAGTAAAGCTCCCTCGACACTGTCCCATCAAACACTCCCAGGGCAGGTACAGCACGGGTGACATACAGAGTAAAGCTCCCTCTACACTGTCTCATCAAACACACCCAGGGCAGGTATAGCACGGGTTAAATACAGAGTAAAACTCCCTCTACACTGTCCCATGAAACACACCCAGGGCAAGTATAGCACGGGTTAGATACGGAGTAAAGCTCCCTCCACACAGCCCATCAAACACTCCCAGGGCAGGTACAGCACGGGTTAGATACAGAATAAAGCTCCCTCTACACTGTCCCATCAAACACTTCCAGGGCAGGTACAGCACGGGTTAGATACACAATAAAGCTCCCTCTACACTGTCCCATCAAACACTCCCAAGGCAGGTACAGCACAGTTCGATACAGAGTAAAGCTCCCTCTATACTATCCCATCAAGCACTCCCAGGGCAGGTGCAGCATGGGTTAGACACAGAGTAAAGCTCCCTCTACATTGTCCCACCAAACACTCCCAGGGTAGGTACAGCACGGTTTAGATAGAGTATAGCTCCCTCTGCACAGTCCAATCAAACACTCCCCAGGCAGGTACAGCACGGGTTAGATACAGAGTAAAGCTCCCTCTGCACTGTCCCATCAAACACTTACAGGGCAGGTACATCACGGGTTAGGTACAGAGTAAAGCTCCCTCTACACTGTCATATCAAACACTTCCAGGGCAGGTACAGCACGGGTAGGATACAGAGTAAAGCTCCCTCGACACTGTCCCATCAAACACTCCCAGGGCAGGTGCAGCACGGGTTAGAAACAGAGCAAAGCTCCCTCTACACTGTCCCATGAAACACTGCCAGGGCAAGTACAGCACGGGTTAGATACACAGTAAAGCTCGCTCTACACTGTCCCATCAACACTCCCAGAGCAGGTACAGCAAGGGGTAGATACAGAGTAAAGCTACCTCTACACGTCCAATCAAACACTCCCAGAGCAGGTACAGCAAGGGTTAGATACAGAGTAAAGCTCCCTCTCGACTGTCCCATCAAACACTCCCAGGCAGGTACAGCACGGGTTAGATACAGAGTAAAGCTCCCTCTACACTGTCCCATCCAATACTCCAAGGGCAGGTCCAGCACGGGTTAGGTACAGAGTAAAGCTCCCTCTGCACTGTCCCATCAAACACTCCCAGGGCAGGAACAGCACGGGTTAGATACAGAGTAAAGCTCCCACTACATTGTACCAACAAACACTCCCAGGGCAGGTACAGCACGGGTTAGATACAGAGTAAAGCTCCCTCTACATTATCCCATCAAACACTCCCAGGGCAGGTATAGCACGGGTTAGATACAGAGTAAAGCTCCCTCTACACTGTCATATCAAACACTTCCAGGGCAGGTACAGCACGGGTAGATACAGAGTAAAGCTCCCTCGACACTGTCCCATCAAACACTCCCAGGGCAGGTGCAGCACGGGTTAGATACAGAGTAAAGCTCCATCTACACTGTCCCATCAAACACTCCCAGGGCAGGTACAGCACGGGTTAGATACAGAGTAAAGCCCACTCTACACTGTCGCAGCAAACAGTCCCAGGGGATTGACAGCACGGGTTCGATACAGAGTAAAGCTCCCTCTACATTATCCCATCAAACACTCCCAGGCCAGGTACAGCACGGTCAGACACAGAGTAAAGCTCCCTCTATATTGTCCCATCAAACACTCCCAGAACTGGTACAGCACAGGTCAGATACAGACTAAAGCTCCCTCTGCACTGTCCCATCAAACATTCCCAGGGCAGGCACAGCACAGGTTAGATACAGAGTAAAGCTCCCTCTACACTGTCCCATCAAACACTCCTAGGGAAGGTACAGCACGGGTTAGATACAGAGTAAAGCTCCCTCTACACTGTCCCATCAAACACTCATAGGGCAGGTACAGCACGGGTTAGATATCGTGTAAAGCTCCCTCGACACTGTCCCATCAAACACTCCCAGGGCAAGGTACAGCACGGGTTAGATACAGTGTAAAGCTCCCTCTACACTGTTCCAACAATCACTCCCAGGGCAGGTGCAGCATGGGTTAGATACAGAGTAAAGCTCCCTCTACACTGTCCCATCAAACACTCCCAAGGCAGGTACAGCACGGGTTAGATAGAGACTAAAGCTCCCTCTGTACTGTCACATCAAACTCTCCCAGGGCAGGTACACCATGGGTTAGATGCAGAATGAAGCTCGCTCTGCACTGTCCCTTCAAACACTCCCAGGGCAAGGTACCGCACGGGTTAGATACAGTGTAAAGCTCCCTCTACACTGTTCCAACAATCACTCCCAGGGCAGGTGCAGCACAGGTTAGATACAGAGTAAAGCTCCCTCTACACTGTCCCATCAAAACACACGACAACGCAAAATCATCGAGCAGAAACTGATAGCCAAGTTCCGCACTCATGAAGACGGTCTCAATCGGGATCTTGGGTTTATGTCACGATACATGACGTGATCCGGACTCGAGTCGTCGTTAGCTTGTTCACAGATGTGATTCCCAGTAAAAAAGTAAAAATTTTCCCAGTAAAAAAGTAAAAAAATGTTAAAGCTTTTCGTTTTACATACAGACGGCAGGTTTTGACACGTTAGAACCCCTGCGACTACACCTCATTGTCTCAGTTGTATCTTGCTATGTCTTTGATGTGGTACCTTCCTGGCTGACTTAATTAACTTTATCACACCTCGGCAGATAGTCAGGATGATTTAATTTATTGGTCTGCAATTGTAAAGTACACATGCTTTGTTTTCCATCTATATATGCTTTGGAGATTCTGTATCTAATTTACTTCACCTGAGGAAGGAGCAAATCGATAGCTCCGAAAGCTTGTGATTTCAAATAAAACTGTTGGACTATAACCTGGTGTTGTGCGACCTCTCAATTTTGTCCATCAAACAATCCCAGGGAAGGTACAGCACGGGTTAGATACAGAGTAAAGCTCCCTCTACATTGTCCCATCAAACACTCCCGGGGCAGGTACAGCATGGGTTAGATTTAGACTAAAGCTCCCCTGACACTGTCCCATCAAACACTCACAGGGCAGGTACAGCACGGGTTAGATAGAGTAAAGCTCCCTCTATACTATCCCATCAAGCACTCCCAGGGCAGGTACAGCATGGGTTAGACACAGAGTAAAGCTCCCTCTACATTGTCCCACCAAACACTCCCAGGGTAGGTACAGCACGGGTTAGATACAGAGTAAAGCTCGCTCTATACTGTCCCATCAAAGACTCCTTGGGCAGGTACAGCATGGGTTAGATACAGAGTAAAGTTCCCTCTACACTATCCCATCAAACACTCCCAAGGCAGGTACAGCACGGGTTAGATAGAGTAAAGCTCCCTCTACACAGTCCAATCAAACACACCCCAGGCAGGTACAGCACGGTTAGATACAGAGTAAAACTCCATCGACACTATCCCATCTCACAGTCCCGGAGCAGATACAGCACGGGTGAGATACAGAGTAAACCTCACTCGACAATTCCCCATCAAACACTCCCAGGGCAGGTACAGCATGGGTTAGTTACAGAGTAAAGCTCCCTCTACACTTTCCCATCAAACAATCCCAGAGCAGGTACAGTACGGGTTCGATACAGAGTAAAGATCCCTCTGCACTGTCACATCAAACTCTCCCAGGCAAGGTACAGCACGGGTGTGATACAGAGTAAAGCTCCTTCTACAGTGTCCCATCAAACACTCCCAGGGTAGGTACAGTACGGGTTTAGAGACAGAGTAAAGCTCCCTCTACACTGTCCCAACAAACACTTCCAGGGAAGGTACAGCGCCGGTGACATACAGAGTAAAGCTCCCTTTACACTATCCGATCAAACACTCCTAGGGCATGTACAGCATGGTTTAGATACAGAGTAAAGCTACATCTACATAGTCCCACCAAACACTCCCAGGGCAGGTACAGCACGGGTTAGATACAGAGTAAAGCTCCCTTTACACTATCCCATCAAACACTCCCAGGACAGGTACAGCACGGGTTAGATACAGAGTAAAGATCGCTCTATACTGTCCCCATCAAACACTCCCAGGGCAGGTACAGCATGGGTTAGATACAGAGTAAAACTCCCTCTACACTGTCCCCATCAAACACTCCCAGGGCAGGTACAGCACGGGTTAGATACAGAGTAAAGCTCCCTCTACACTGTCCCATCAAACACTCCCAGGACAGGTACAGCACGGGTTAGATACAGAGTAAAGATCGCTCTATACTGTCCCCATCAAACACTCCCAGGGCAGGTACAGCACGGGTTAGATACAGAGTAAAACTCCCTCTACACTGTCCCCATCAAACACTCCCAGGGCAGGTACAGCATAGGTTAGATACAGAGTAAAGCTCCCTCTACACTGTCCCATCAAACACTCCCAGGGCAGGTACAGCACGGGTTAGATACAGAGTAAAGCTCCCTCTACACTGTCCCATCAAACACTCCCAGGGCAGGTACAGCACGGGTTAGATACAGAGTAAAGCTTCCTCTACACTGTCCCATCAAACACTCCCAGCCCATAATGAGCAGGGCTCAGGGAGGTTGGTTGCTAGGCACTGCAGTGATGTCATAAAGCCGGGCCATTCAGCCCAGCTGGTCGTCTCCTTGTCCCTTTAAAGGTGGAGAGTGGAGACACCCTGTCTCAAAACACACCCCACCTGTTCATACTGAGAAACCCCGGGCAAGTACCAAGGCCCAGAGTGTGGACACACCCCGGGGAAAAGAGGAGAGCGGGGACACCCTGTCTCAAAACACACCCCACCTGTTCATACTGAGAATCCCCGGGCAAGGCCCAAGGTCCAGAGTGTGGACACACCCCGGGGAAAAGAGGAAGAGAGCGGGGACACCCTGTCTCAAAACACACCCCACCTGTTCATACTGAGAATCCCCGGGCAAGGCCCAAGGCCCGGTGCGTGGACACACCCCGGGGAAAAGAGGAGGAGAGCGGGGACACCGTGTCTCAAAACACACCCCACCTGTTCATACTGAGAATCCCCAGGCAAGGCCCAAGGCCCAGAGTGTGGACACACCCCGGGGAAAGAGGAGGAGTGCGGGGACACCCTGTCTCAAAACACATCCCACCTGTTCATACTGAGAATCCCCGGGCAAGGCCCAAGGCCCAGAGTGTGGACATACCCCGGGGGAAAAGAGGAGAGTGGGGACACCCTGTCTCAAAGCACATCCCACCTGTTCATACCGAGAATGCCCAGGCAAGGCCCAAGGCCCAGAGTGTGGAACACACCCCCGGGGAAAAGAGGAGGAGAGCGGGGAGACCCTGTCTCAAAACACACCCCACCTGTTCATACTGAGAATCCCCGGGCAAGGCCCAAGGCCCAGAGTGTGGTCACACCCCGGGGGAAAAGAGGAGGGGTGAAGGGGAGGAGGAGGGACTGAGGGACACCAAGCTTCAGTTTTAGAGCCTGGAGACTTCAGGAGGGAAGACTGAGTTCAGTAATTTTCGGATCCAGGGAGAGAACAAGGAGCAGATGGGGAGACTGGTGTGGATTCCAGCACAGTGAGGATGTAGGGGGAGGGAGATTGTGTCGGGCCGTGTATTAGGGGTGTAGGAGGGACAAGAGAGGAAAGGTCAGAGGAGCAATTACTGCAGCAGTGTCCATGAATAGTGAGAGAGAGAGAAGGTGGGGGTTAGAGTGGACCATGGGCAGTCTGTTAAACTGTCTGTTTGCTGTGACTACACAGGATTACACAGGATATACGGCACAGAAACAGGCCATTCGGCCCAACCAGTCCATGCCGGCGTTTATGCTCCACTCGAGTCTTTCCCCATCTAACTCTAACAGCATAACCCTCTATTCCCTTCTCCCTCATCTGCTTGTCTAGCCTCCCCTTAAATGTATCGATGCTATTCGCCTCAACCACTCTCTGTGGGAGCGAGTTCCACATTCTCACCACTCTCTGGGTAAAGAAGTTTCTCCTGAATTCCCTATTTGATTTCCTGGTGACTATCTTATATTGATCGCCTCTAGTTATGCTCTTCCCCACAAGTGGAAACACTCTCTCTGTATCTACTCTATCAAAACCTTTCATAATTTTAAAGACCTCTATTAGGTCACCCCTCAGCCTTCTTTTTTCAAGAGAAAAGAGACCCAGCCTGTCCATTGTTTCCTGACAGGTATACCCTCTCATTTCTGGTATCATCCTTGTAAATCTTCTCTGCACCCTCTCCAGTGCCTCTGTATCCTTTTTATAATATGGCGACCAGAATTGTACACAGTGCTCCAAGTGTGGTCTAACCAAGGTTCGATACAAGTTTAGCAGAACTTCACTACTTTTCCATTCTATAACAATTCAATTCTATAACAATCGATCCCAATAATTGAACCCAATAGGTTAAAGTCTTAAGTCTAATTTTGTCAGCACGCTGCGACATTCGATGTCTGCAGATAACGGGAGATAAATTCTTAAAACTGCTGGATCTCTTGCTCTGCCATCAACCTCTTATCAAACTGGAGCTGGCATTGCCTAATATGGTCGTCTCTGGCTACTGCACAGTCCAGAGACACAAGTCTGCATTTTCTTCAACACACATCAACAACATTGGAAGCAGGTAAAAACACTGTGGCCTTCCCGGGGCAGCACAAACCACTAGTCTCCAGACTTTTCTTATCCCAACATCATATTTCTGATCGAAACATTCTATGATGAAAATATCCAAGGCCAGTTGGTTGCAAACACCAGCTGTTGCTCAGTGAAATCTCTCTCTCTCTCTAATGATACCGACCACATTTTCCCCGATATCGAATGAACTAAACATGAACACCTTTCAGAAGCTGAATTAACAGAGGTGCATATGCCAACACCCCTCTCATCTTCCATTCACTTCAATTGAAAGGAAACCGACAGATTGGACCAGTCAGGATTTGAAAGATATTTACAACAGATTCTAGATGTTCTTGGAGTTGGGATCTTTCTCTACTCTGTCCACTCGAGGAGTTAGATAACAGACTTTCTCCTGTGAATATAGAGCTGGGGTATTGGGCCGTGATGTGTTCACTTGTTCATCTTGTTGACTCTAAACCTTTGCCAATTATTTGATGTGATCTGTTTACTTGTACGTATTTTTTTAAATACACTTGCTGAGTGGATTCAAATTGAAATTGAAAGCAGGTTTGCAGGCGTGATGCTCTATTTACACATTGAAGGTGAGAGAGATGCTGTGGGACACACGCTAAGTCCAGTAGCTGAAAGTGATTAACAGACTGGGTTTTGTGTTTAGTGATCCTGGGAGTGTTACCGAGACCTTCCCTGGATACCAAGGCGAGGAGAGGCACTCTGGAAGGTATGGAGAGCTGGGACTTGTCCATGAGAGTAACCGAAGGTACGAGAACTGAAATAATCTCGAGTTAGAAAGGAGAAAAGGCCCAAGAATGGAACAGTCGGTAACAGGACATCAATTAGTCTCCTCTTATCTTGGAGACATCAAATATCAACCCTCTGTGTTATTTGAAATATCAAAATATTAAACTCCAGCCCAGTTATAGGGGTTATTATCATCAGCAGAAATAAACCCCAACTGTCAGAATGAACATGGTTTAGTCCTGGATGTGATTAACAGCAGCAATAACAGCAGAATCCAACCCCTGCAGTCACTTGTGAACTCGCTGGTGTCTCAGCAGGCAGGATGACTGAGTGAATCCCTTCCCACACACGGCGCAGGTGAACGGCCTCTCCCCAGTGTGAACTCGCTGGTGAGTTAGAAGGTGGGATGAACAAGTGAATCCCTTCCCACACACAGAGCAGGTGAACGGCCTCTCCCCAGTGTGAACTCGCTGGTGTGTCAGCAGGTTGAATGACTGAGTGAATCCCTTCCCACACACAGTGCAGGTGAACGGTCACTCCCCAGTGTGAACTCGCTGGTGAGTTACAAAGTGGGATGACTGAGTGAATCGCTTCCCACACTCGGAGCAGGTGAACGGTCTCTCCCCAGTGTGAACTCGCTGGTGTGCCAGAAGGTCGGATGACAAAGTGAATCCCTTCCCACACTCGGAGCAGGTGAACGGCCTCTCCCCAGTGTGAACTCGCTGGTGTGTCAGAATGTCGGATGACAAAGTGAATCCCTTCCCACACTCAGAGCAGGTGAACGGTCTCTCCCCGGTGTGAGTGTGCCAATGAATTTCCAGCTCAGACTGGGAACTGAATCCCTTCCCACAGTCCCAACATTTACCCGGTTTCTCCCTGGTGCGGGTGTCCTTGTGTCTCTCTAGGTTGGATGATCAGTTGAAACCTTGTCCACACACAGAACACGTGTACTGTTTCGCCCCACTGTGAATGATGCGATGTTTTTTCAGGCTGTGTAACTGGTTAAAGCTCTTTCCACTGTCAGTGCACTGGAACACTCTCACTCGGGTGTGTGAGTCTCGGTGCTTTTCCAGTCACACTGATATCTGAATTTTTTCCCACAGACAGAACAGTCAAACATTTCTCCTTCCACATTCAAAGGCCGATGATATTCAGGTCCTGAGGAATCGAGTGACTCCGTCAGATCTTGACGTGATGTTTGGATTGAGTTTCCCATCTGCAAATGCTCCTCTTCTAATACCCTGTGAAAGGAGTTTATAAAACTCATCACTGTAAGTACAGGACAGAAATTCAGAACAGACAATTCTAGTTTCTGAACATTATTTCCTCTCTTGCTCCTCCAAAGCTGCAAATCCCCGTCCCACACATTGGATTTTAGCACAGGGAGGTGGTACAAACACACCGCACGTCGCAAGATAGTTTCTCCACCAACTCTGGCAGGGTTCAGTTCACTCACTGGTTCCCCTCCCTCTCCTCCCCTGAAGGTGCTGACTCTGGCTGGGTTCAGTTCTACACTCACTGGTTCCCCTCCCTCTCCTCCCCTAAAGGTGCTGACTCTGGCTGGGTTCAGTTCCACACTCACTGGTTCCCCTCCCTCTCCTCCCCTGAAGGTGCTGACTCTGGCTGGGTTCAGTTCTACACTCACTGGTTCCCCTCCCTCTCCTCCCCTGAAGGTGCTGACTCTGGCTGGGTTCAGTTCTGCACTCACTGGTTCCCCTCTCTCTCCTCCCCTGAAGGTGCTGACTCTGGCTGGGTTCAGTTCACTCACTGGGACCCTGAAGCCTCGCCCCACTCATGGTTCCTTTACAAAGATGGCCGCATGCGCTCTACCTCGCGGGATTGCGGAACATAAATCCTCAGCTTTCCTTTACAAAGATGGCCGCCGTTAACCCGGGCCTAGTTCCTGGGAAATATCCTCCGAGCTGCAAACGCGGAACCTGTAGGTTCTCATTCGGGGCTTGCGACCTGCACGAGGTGTTTATGAAGCTCAGCCGCCGGGTGCGTTACCTTCCTGCGCCCTGCTGATTCGTAATCGGCGTAAAATCGCAACACCGATCTTTGCGTTGTCGCACTCGCCTTGCTCAGATCACAGTGACATTGCGCATGCTCCAAATACAGGCGGGCACTGCGCCTGCGCACTGGGCTCCTCCATTGTGATAGCGGCACATTCTCCCCGCGGGGCATGCTGGGGAACATTGAAAGTCCCAATTAGTGAATGGAGAATGAAATTCTGTGACCCCATTGAGAGAAAATTCATCAATAATTCACACAGAAACCCCAGTGCACGGGCACTCTGCCATGGTTCAGTCCTGGATGTGATTAATAACAGAATCCAAACCCCTGCAGTCACATGTGAACTCACTGGAGTCTCAGCAGGTGGGGTGAATTTCTTCCCACACACAGGATATTGAATCAGCCTCTCTCCAGTATCAATGCGCTGATCGTGCATCAGCTGCTTTGAACTTTGAAAGCTTTTCTCACAGTCAGAGTATTTAAAGCAACTGTTCTCCATGTGGACACTCTGGAGTGTCAACAGGTGGGGCAACGGAGTGAATCCCTTCCCACACATGACGTATCTAAACGGTCTCTCTCCGGTGTGACTATGCTGGTGTGTCAGTAAATGGGATGATCGATTGAATCCCTTTCCACATACAGACCACTGAACGGATTCTCCCCGTTATGAACATGTTCGTGTGCTAATAGTTGAGATGAGTGAGTGAATCTCTTTCCACACTTAGCTTGTGAACGGCCATCCAGGACAATGCAGCGCGCTACATTGGCACCCCATCCACCACCTTAAACATTCACTCCCTCCACCACCGGCGCACCATGGCTGCAGTGTGTACCATCTACAAGATGCACTGCAGCAACTCACCAAGGCTTCTTTGCAGCACCTCACCAAACCCGTGACCTCTTGCAACTGGAAGGACAATGGCAGCAAGTGCATGAGAACACCACCACCTCCAAGTTCCCCTCCAAGTCACACACCATCCCGACTGAGAAGAATATCGCCGATCCTTCATCGCCGCTGGGTCAAAATCCTGGAACTCCCTCCCTCACAGCACTGTGGGAGTACCTTCACCACGTGGACTACAGCGGCTCAAGAAGGCGGCTCACCACCACCTTCTCATGGGCAATAAATGTTGGCCTTGCCAGCGATGCCCACATCCCTTAAACAAATTTTTAAAAATACACAGAACACGTGTCCTGTTTCTCCCGCTGTGATTGGTGTTTTTTCCTTCTATAGCCAAAGGCCGATGATATTCAGGTCCTGATGAAACTGGTCAATCTGTCAGATCTTGAGGCGATATTTTGTTTGAGTTTCCATCAGCAGATCCTCCCAGATTGGAAAACTGCTAATGTAACACCCTTATTTAAAAAGGGTAGTAGGCAGAAAGCTGGAAATTATAGACCAGTTAGTCTAACATCTGTGGTGGGTAAAATTTTGGAGTCTATTATTAAGGAGACAGTAACGGAACATTTAGATAAACATAATTTGATAGGACAAAGTCAGCATGGCTTTATGAAGGGGAAATCATGTCTGACAAATTTGCTTGAGTTCTTTGAGGACATAACGTACAGGGTGGATAAAGGGGAACCAATGGACGTAGTGTATTTAGACTTCCAGAAGGCATTCGACAAGGTGCCACATAAAAGATTATTGCTCAAGATAAAAAATCACTGGATTGGGGGGAATATTCTGGCATGGGTGGAGGATTGGTTATCTAACAGGAAGCAGAGAGTTGGGATAAATGGTTCATTCTCGGACTGGCAACCAGTAGCCAGTGGTGTTCCGCAGGGGTCGGTGCTGGGTCCCCAACTCTTTACAATCTATATTAACGATTTGGAGGAGGGGACCGAGTGTAACATATCAAAGTTTGCAGATGATACAAAGATGGGAGGGAAAGTAGAAAGTGAGGAGGACATAAAAAACCTACAAGGGGATATAGACAAGCTGGGTGAGTGGGCAGAGATTTGGCAGATGCAATACAATATTGGAAAATGTGAGGTTATGCACTTTGGCAGGAAAAATCAGAGAGCAAGTTATTATCTTAATGGCGAGAAACTGGAAAGTACTGCAGTACAAAGGGATCTGGGGGTCCTAGTGCAAGAAAATCAAAAAGTTAGTATACAGGTGCAGCAGGTGATCAAGAAGGCCAACGGAATGTTGGCTTTTATTGCTAGGGGGATAGATTATAAAAACAGGGAGGTATTGCTGCAGTTATATAAGGTATTGGTGAGACCGCATCTGGAATACTGCATACAGTTTTGGTGTCCATACTTAAGAAAAGACATACTTGCTCTCGAGGCAGTACAAAGAAGGTTCACTCGGTTAATCCCCGGGATGAGGGGGTGGGCATACAAGGAGAGGTTGAGTAGATTGGGACTCTACTCATTGGAGTTCAGAAGAATGAGAGGCGATCTTATTGAAACATATAAGATTGTGAAGGGGCTTGATCGGGTGGATGCGGTAAGGATGTTCCCAAGGATGGGTGAAACTAGAACTAGGGGGCATAATCTTAGAATAAGGGGCTGCTCTTTCAAAACTGAGATGAGGAGAAACTTCTTCACTCAGAGGGTAGTAGGTCTGTGGAATTTGCTGCCCCAGGAAGCTGTGGAAGCTACATCATTAAATAAATTTAAAACAGAAATAGACAGTTTCCTAGAAGTAAAGGGAATTAGGGGTTACGGGGAGCGGGCAGGAAATTGGACATGAGGCTGAGTTCGGATCGGTCGAGGCCCTGTGGGTGGCGTAGCGGGCCCAGGGGCTGAGTGGCCGGGTCCTGCTCCTACTTCTTGTGTTCTTTAGATTTGAGGTGAGGATCAGATCAGCCATGATCTTATTGAATGGCGGAGCAGGCTCGAAGGGCCGATTGGCCTACTCCTGCTCCTATTTCTTATGTTCTTATGTTCTTATTGACATTCTGAAATGGTGTTTATAAATGTTGTTACTTTAAGTGCAGGATAGAAAGTCAGAACAGACAATTCTAGTTCCTATAGAACGTTCTGTCCTCTCCTGCCCCTCCTAAGCTGTAAATTCCCCATTTTACAAATTCTGCCTCCATCCTTACTGTCTCAAATCAACATTCATTGCACTGTCTGGGATTTTGTTTTTCCCCTTCTCTCCAGAAGGAGCTGAATCCGGCTGGGTGAAATTCCACAGGCATCAGTTAATCTCTCGTGCCTCACCGTCAGCCGACTCAGTGAGTGTCAGCAGCATTTCCCCTGTGGTAGGCATCACAGCCGAGTCCAATCCTGCTCTCAATTGACATCCATACACTTCCCAGTTGATGTGACTGGATCTCCATCAAGAGCAGGGGGCACTGGCTGATTTTTACTCTTATTTAGCCCAGTGGTGCTGAGGCCAATTATGGCCCCTGAACTGTTGCCGTGGCTGAGATCAACTAACAGCCCAGATCAAGGACTGCACTTTGGACCTTCCCAGTCAGTCGTGCAAAGTGTTTTAATGTGGTGGAGCGGGGTGAATGTGGAGGTGGGAAGGGTTAGAAGAGAAAATTTTGAAAGAAATGTTACGCCACCTTCAAAGGAAACCTTCATCACACTGCAAAATTCTGAAGTCTTTCCAAATTAAATAAGCAATGGATCATCAAAAATAGTGAGTCATTTTAGAAAGGCTCAAGTCACAGAAACAGACAGGTTTGACACTCTGACACCAAATCCAGGGACCACTTACACTGTTACACCAATTCCAGGGAGCACTTACACTGTGACACTAGATCCAGGGATCACTTACTGTGTGACACCAAATCCAAAGACCACTTAAAGTGAGACACCGAATCCAGGGACCACTTACACTGTGACACCAAATGCGGGGACCACTTACACTGTGACACTCAATCCAGGGAATATTTGCACTGTGACACCAATTCCAGGGACCACTTAAACTGGGACACCAAATCCAGGGCCGACTTACAGTGTGACACGAAATCCAGGGACCACTTACATCGAGACATTAAATCCAGTGACCACTTACAACTTGACACCAAATCCAGGGACCCCTTGCACTGTTGCACCAATTCCAGGGAGCACTTACATTGTGACACCAAATCCAAGGACAACTTACACTCTGACACCAAATGCGGGGACGACTTACATTGTGACACCACATCCTTGGAGTATTTGCACTGTGACACCAATTCCAGGGCCCACTTACAATGCGACAGCAAATCTGGGGACCACTTTCTCTGAGACACCAAATCGAGAGACCACTTACAGTGTGACACTAAATCCGGGGAACACTTACAATGTGACACCAAATCCAGGGACCACTTACACTGCGATACCGAATCCAGGGATCATTTACACTGAGTCTATAAATGGGAATCAGAGAGCCTCTGTATGGGGAATGGTCATGGTGGTGAAACCAGCTCCAGTGAGGGCAGGTAATGGATGAAGATATGACGTTGGAATCAGATGGCGACTGGTGGGGCCTGGTGACAGGTTATTGTTAGAAGACCTTTTCAGGCAGGCCAAAGATTGGATGTAAGCAGCACAACACCTGGATCTGCCTGTTCTTGTCCCAAAATCTAATGACCCTGATGTCTTTTTCTGTGTCAAATGTAGAGATGTGAAAGAAGAGAGGAAATCAGGCTCGGGCCAGAAAGAAGGTTCCTTGAATGAACAATTCATGAGGCTGTTTTCTGACTCATCTGCATGAGGTTAAAACACCATGAAATGAAAGAGATTAGGCTTAAAAAGTGTAGCGTAGATTTACCAGAATGATACATAGAGGCCAAGGGACAAATTACAATGGGAGATTGCACAAACTAGGGATATATTCCCTGGAATTTAGAAGCTTAAGTTGTGATTTGATTGAAGTATTCACGATATTAAGTGGAACTGAAAGTGTCAATAGAGCAACACGGTGGCATAGTGGTTAGCACTGGTGCCTCACAACGCCAGGGACCCGGGTTCGAATACTGACCTCGGGTGACTGTCTGTGTGGAGTTTGCACATTCTCCTCGTGTCTGCGTGGGTTTCCTCCGGGTGCTCCGGTTTCCTCCCACAGTCCAAAAATGTGTGGGTTAGGTTGATTTGGCTATGATAAATTGACCCTTAGTGTTAGGGGGGGATTAAATATGTGGGGTTATGGGGATAGGATGGGATATGTTAGGGGGAATTAAATACGTGGGGTTATGGGGGTAGGGTGGGATATGTGTACTGTGGGGATTAAAGCAGGGACAGGGTACTGGATTTGGATGATCAGCCATGATCGCATTGAATGGTGGAGCAGGTTCGACGGGACGAATGGCCTACTCCTGCTCCTACATTCTATGTTTCCAGAGCGAAGCTATTTCCGATGATTGGCCCGTCTAGGAGTACGGGACGTAGACTCAACATTAGTTGCAAGCCTTTCAGGAGAGAAGTTAGGAAAGGGTTCTACATGGAATGGGTGTCAGAAACTTCCGCAAACCGCAGTTAAAGCTGGGTCAATTGTCAATGTTAAACTTGATGTTTGTTAACCAAAGATAAAAAAGGGATGTGATGCAAACGGTGTTCGATCACAGATCTAATTGAATTCCAGAAAGGCTCGAGCGGTTAAAAGGTTTACTCCTGTTGTTATTCTCATTGCTAAAGGATCAGAGCACGAATGTAGAAATGATTATCGTGATTGAAAAGCAGCGCCCTGGAACCTCAGATTAAAAGTCTAATGCTCCCCCGACCGAGATACCCGGGCTCTTGCTAGCTAGAGTTCACAAAATGACTTTAATTGGCTGCAGTGCATCATTGCACCTTCTACAATTCCGTTTCCTTGTCCATAATCCAGACTGTGCAGCGCATTTCTCCCACAAATCCTCACACCGGCTTCACGTCAAAAATATTCTCCCTCTCACAAACGACATGCTCTTTAGCAGTGGCGTCAGCTGTGACAACTGCCGTTCCCCAAATATCTGTATTGGATTTTCACCGTATTTATGATTGACTTGCATGGAGCAATTGAGCGCTGTAGATGGAAGTTTGAAGATTGCCCGAAGTTGGAAGGCCCGGTCGTGGTGCAAATGGGAACGGGAGCAAACCAAAGGGACAGAGACAGACGAAGGAAGCCGGCAAAACAATGGCAAATCGATTTCACTGTGAGCAAGTGTGACACCATCCACTATGAAACATTATAAGATAGTTCGGAGTATTTTCTAAATAATGGGAGGCTATTAACTGTTGAGGAGCAAAGGTTGTTTATGAGTCCCAGTTCACAAATCATTATCAGCCAGTAGACATGCAGCAAAATACAATTTCATTGTCCTGGTTAGGAAATTGGTTGCGCGACAGGAGACACAGTTTACGGATAATGATCTGTTACTTTATTTGGCAGGATATGACGAGTGGTGTCCCTGAGGGATCTCTTAAGTGGCTTCATATACTCACCGATTTTACTGACGACTTACTTGATGGGATTGAGAGCCACACATTCAAGTTTAACGATGACAAAATAGATAGGCGGCATTATAAGTAGTTTAGGTGGAAGCAAGAAATTTGCCCAGATATTAATAGATTATGTGAATGGGCAAATCTGTGGCAAATTGATTTAAATATTCGCAAGTGTGATGTCATCCACCTCGGATCCAAGAAGTGGCGTTCAGAATACACTCTATACAATGTTAAGATGGAAGCAGTTGAAATCCAAATAGACTTAAGGGTCCATGTAGATATATCATTAAATGGCCATGGACAGGTACAGAAAAGAATCAAAAAGGATAATTGAAAGGTGATACTTATATTTATACGATGACAATATAAGGGGGATAAATTATGCCACAGCTATACAATGCACTGGTTAGACCATACCTGGAGGACTGTCTACAGTTCTGGGCATCACACCTTAGGAAGGTAATATTAGGCTTAAAAAGTGAAGCATAGATTTACCAGAATGATTCATAGAGTCCAAGGGACAAATTACAATGGGAGATTGCACAAACTAGGGATATATTCCCTGGAATTTAGATGCTTAAGTGGTGATTTGATTGAAGTATTCACCAAATTAAATGGAACAGATAGTGTCGATAGAGCGAAGGTATTTCCGATGATAGACCCGTCTAGGAGTACGGGACACAGACACAACATTAGATCCAACCCTATCTGGAGAGAAGTTAGGAAAGGCTTCCACATGGAATGGGTGGCAGAAACTTGTAAAACACTTCCGCAAACAGCAGGTAAAGCTGGGTCAATTGTCAATGTTATCTTGAGATTCATAGATGTTTGTTAACCAAAGATAGAAAGGGTTCTGGAGCAAAGGGATGCAAACGGAGCTCGATCACAGATCTAATTGAAAGGCAGAAAGGTTCGAGCGGTTAAAAGGCCTAGTCCTGTTGTTATTCTCATTGCTAAAGGATCAGAGCACGAATGTAGAAA
>JASTWF010001968.1:0-47697 GCA_030390025.1 Squalus acanthias | reverse complement strand
CCCCCCCATCTCTCACCCACCCCCCATCTCTCACCCACCCCCCCATCTCTCACCTACCCCCCATCTCTCACCCACCCCCCCCATCTCTCACCTACCCCCCCATCTCTCACCCACCCCCCCATCACTCACCCGCCCCCCCCATCTCTCACCCACCAACAATCTCTGTCCATCACCACTCATACCTCACATTCGTAGCTTCACCCCACTCTCACACACTTACCACTGCTGCAAGCCTCACATCCACATATCTCACCTTGCACACACTGCCAGCTATTCAACCATGACAGGCCCATCACCCAAACACATTGCACCACACTCACTGACACACATCACCCAAACACATTGCACCACACTCACTGACACACATCACCCAAACACATTGCACCACACTCCCTGACACACATCACCCAAACTCATTGCACTACACTCCCTGACACACACTTCACCCAAACACATTGCACCACACTCACTGACACACTTCACCCAAACACATTGCACCACACTCACTGACACACATCACCCAAACACATTGCACCGCACTCACTGACACACTTCACCCAAACACATTGCACCACACTCACTGACACACTTCACCCAAACACATTGCACCGCACTCACTGACACACTTCACCCAAACACATTGTACCACACTCACTGACACACACATCACCCAAACACATTGCACCACACTCACTGACACACTTCACCCAAACACATTACACCACACTCACTGACACACTTCACCCAAACACATTGCACCACACTCACTGACACACTTCACCCAAACACATTGCACCACACTCACTGACACACACATCACCCAAACACATTGCACCACACTCACTGACACACACATCACCCAAACACATTGCACCACACTCACTGACACACACTTCACCCAAACACATTGTACCACACTCACTGACACACACATCACCCAAACACATTGCACCACACTCACTGACACACATCACCCAGACACATTGCACCACACTCACTGACACACTTCACCCAAACACATTGCACCACACTCACTGACACACACATCACCCAAACACATTGCACCACACTCACTGACACACACATCACCCAAACACATTGCACCACACTCACTGACACACACATCACCCAAACACATTGCACCACACTCACTGACACACTTCACCCAAACACATTGCACCACACTCACTGACACACACATCACCCAGACACATTGTACCACACTCACTGACACACACATCACCCAAACACATTGCACCACACTCACTGACACACTTCACCCAAACACATTGCACCACACTCACTGACACACACATCACCCAAACACATTGCACCACACTCACTGACACACTTCACCCAAACACATTGCACCACACTCACTGACACACACATCACCCAAACACATTGCACCACACTCACTGACACACCTCACCCAAACACATTGCACCACACTCACTGACACACACATCACCCAAACACATTGCACCACACTCACTGACACACTTCACCCAAACACATTGCACCACACTCACTGACACACACATCACCCAAACACATTGCACCACACTCACTGACACACTTCACCCAAACACATTGCACCACACTCACTGACACACTTCACCCAAACACATTGCACCACACTCACTGACACACTTCACCCAAACACATTGCACCACACTCACTGACACACACATCACCCAAACACATTGCACCACACTCACTGACACACATCACCCAAACACATTGCACTACACTCACTGACACACACATCACCCAAACACATTGCACCACACTCACTGACACACTTCACCCAAACACATTGCACCACACTCACTGACACACTTCACCCAAACACATTGCACCACACTCACTGACACACACATCACCCAAACACATTGCACCACACTCACTGACACACTTCACCCAAACACATTGCACCACACTCACTGACACACACATCACCCAAACACATTGCACCACACTCACTGACACACTTCACCCAAACACATTGTACCACACTCACTGACACACTTCACCCAAACACATTGTACCACACTTACTGACACACATCACCCAAACACATTGCACCACACTCACTGACACACACTTCACCCAAACACATTGCACCACACTCACTGACACACACATCACCCAAAGACATTGCACCACACTCACTGACACACTTCACCCAAACACATTGCACCACACTCACTGACACACACATCACCCAAACACATTGCACCACACTCACTGACACACTTCACCCAAACACATTGCACCACACTCACTGACACACACATCACCCAAATACATTGCACCACACTCACTGACACACTTCACCCAAACACATTGCACCACACTCACTGACACACTTCACCCAAACACATTGCACCACACTCACTGACACACACATCACCCAAACACATTGCACCATACTCACTGACACACACATCACCCAAACACATTGCACCACACTCACTGACACACTTCACCCAAACACATTGCACCACACTCACTGACACACACATCACCCAAACACATTGCACCACACTCACTGACACACTTCACCCAAACACATTGCACCACACTCACTGACACACACATCACCCAAACACATTGCACCACACTCACTGACACACTTCACCCAAACACATTGCACCACACTCACTGACACACACATCACCCAAATACATTGCACCACACTCACTGACACACTTCACCCAAACACATTGCACCACACTCACTGACACACTTCACCCAAACACATTGCACCACACTCACTGACACACACATCACCCAAACACATTGCACCACACTCACTGACACACTTCACCCAAACACATTGCACCACACTCACTGACACACACATCACCCAAACACATTGCACCACACTCACTGACACACTTCACCCAAACACATTGCACCACACTCACTGACACACTTCACCCAAACACATTGCACCACACTCACTGACACACTTCACCCAAACACATTGCACCACACTCACTGACACACACATCACCCAAACACATTGCACCACACTCACTGACACACATCACCCAAACACATTGCACTACACTCACTGACACACACATCACCCAAACACATTGCACCACACTCACTGACACACACATCACCCAAACACATTGCACCACACTCACTGACACACTTCACCCAAACACATTGCATCACACTCACTGACACACTTCACCCAAACACATTGCACCACACTCACTGACACACTTCACCCAAACACATTGTACCACACTCACTGACACACATCACCCAAACACATTGTACCACACTCACTGACACACACTTCACCCAAACACATTGTACCACACTCACTGACACACACATCACCCAAACACATTGCACCACACTCACTGACACACTTCACCCAAACACATTACACCACACTCACTGACACACACATCACCCAAACACATTGCACCACACTCACTGACACACACTTCACCCAAACACATTGTACCACACTCACTGACACACACATCACCCAAACACATTGCACCACACTCACTGACACACACATCACCCAAACACATTGCACCACACTCACTGACACACACTTCACCCAAACACATTGTACCACACTCACTGACACACACATCACCCAAACACATTGCACCACACTCACTGACACACATCACCCAGACACATTGCACCACACTCACTGACACACTTCACCCAAACACATTGCACCACACTCACTGACACACACATCACCCAAACACATTGCACCACACTCACTGACACACACATCACCCAAACACATTGCACCACACTCACTGACACACACATCACCCAAACACATTGCACCACACTCACTGACACACTTCACCCAAACACATTGCACCACACTCACTGACACACATCACCCAGACACATTGTACCACACTCACTGACACACACATCACCCAAACACATTGCACCACACTCACTGACACACTTCACCCAAACACATTGCACCACACTCACTGACACACACATCACCCAAACACATTGCACCACACTCACTGACACACTTCACCCAAACACATTGCACCACACTCACTGACACACACATCACCCAAACACATTGCACCACACTCACTGACACACCTCACCCAAACACATTGCACCACACTCACTGACACACACATCACCCAAACACATTGCACCACACTCACTGACACACTTCACCCAAACACATTGCACCACACTCACTGACACACACATCACCCAAACACATTGCACCACACTCACTGACACACTTCACCCAAACACATTGCACCACACTCACTGACACACTTCACCCAAACACATTGCACCACACTCACTGACACACACATCACCCAAACACATTGCACCATACTCACTGACACACACATCACCCAAACACATTGCACCACACTCACTGACACACTTCACCCAAACACATTGCACCACACTCACTGACACACACATCACCCAAACACATTGCACCACACTCACTGACACACTTCACCCAAACACATTGCACCACACTCACTGACACACACATCACCCAAACACATTGCACCACACTCACTGACACACTTCACCCAAACACATTGCACCACACTCACTGACACACACATCACCCAAATACATTGCACCACACTCACTGACACACTTCACCCAAACACATTGCACCACACTCACTGACACACTTCACCCAAACACATTGCACCACACTCACTGACACACACATCACCCAAACACATTGCACCACACTCACTGACACACTTCACCCAAACACATTGCACCACACTCACTGACACACACATCACCCAAACACATTGCACCACACTCACTGACACACTTCACCCAAACACATTGCACCACACTCACTGACACACTTCACCCAAACACATTGCACCACACTCACTGACACACTTCACCCAAACACATTGCACCACACTCACTGACACACACATCACCCAAACACATTGCACCACACTCACTGACACACATCACCCAAACACATTGCACTACACTCACTGACACACACATCACCCAAACACATTGCACCACACTCACTGACACACACATCACCCAAACACATTGCACCACACTCACTGACACACTTCACCCAAACACATTGCATCACACTCACTGACACACTTCACCCAAACACATTGCACCACACTCACTGACACACTTCACCCAAACACATTGTACCACACTCACTGACACACATCACCCAAACACATTGTACCACACTCACTGACACACACTTCACCCAAACACATTGTACCACACTCACTGACACACACATCACCCAAACACATTGCACCACACTCACTGACACACTTCACCCAAACACATTACACCACACTCACTGACACACACATCACCCAAACACATTGCACCACACTCACTGACACACACTTCACCCAAACACATTGTACCACACTCACTGACACACACATCACCCAAACACATTGCACCACACTCACTGACACACACATCACCCAAACACATTGCACCACACTCACTGACACACACTTCACCCAAACACATTGTACCACACTCACTGACACACACATCACCCAAACACATTGCACCACACTCACTGACACACATCACCCAGACACATTGCACCACACTCACTGACACACTTCACCCAAACACATTGCACCACACTCACTGACACACACATCACCCAAACACATTGCACCACACTCACTGACACACACATCACCCAAACACATTGCACCACACTCACTGACACACACATCACCCAAACACATTGCACCACACTCACTGACACACTTCACCCAAACACATTGCACCACACTCACTGACACACACATCACCCAGACACATTGTACCACACTCACTGACACACACATCACCCAAACACATTGCACCACACTCACTGACACACTTCACCCAAACACATTGCACCACACTCACTGACACACACATCACCCAAACACATTGCACCACACTCACTGACACACTTCACCCAAACACATTGCACCACACTCACTGACACACACATCACCCAAACACATTGCACCACACTCACTGACACACCTCACCCAAACACATTGCACCACACTCACTGACACACACATCACCCAAACACATTGCACCACACTCACTGACACACTTCACCCAAACACATTGCACCACACTCACTGACACACACATCACCCAAACACATTGCACCACACTCACTGACACACTTCACCCAAACACATTGCACCACACTCACTGACACACTTCACCCAAACACATTGCACCACACTCACTGACACACTTCACCCAAACACATTGCACCACACTCACTGACACACACATCACCCAAACACATTGCACCACACTCACTGACACACATCACCCAAACACATTGCACTACACTCACTGACACACACATCACCCAAACACATTGCACCACACTCACTGACACACTTCACCCAAACACATTGCACCACACTCACTGACACACTTCACCCAAACACATTGCACCACACTCACTGACACACACATCACCCAAACACATTGCACCACACTCACTGACACACTTCACCCAAACACATTGCACCACACTCACTGACACACACATCACCCAAACACATTGCACCACACTCACTGACACACTTCACCCAAACACATTGTACCACACTCACTGACACACTTCACCCAAACACATTGTACCACACTTACTGACACACATCACCCAAACACATTGCACCACACTCACTGACACACACTTCACCCAAACACATTGCACCACACTCACTGACACACACATCACCCAAAGACATTGCACCACACTCACTGACACACTTCACCCAAACACATTGCACCACACTCACTGACACACACATCACCCAAACACATTGCACCACACTCACTGACACACTTCACCCAAACACATTACACCACACTCACTGACACACACATCACCCAAACACATTGCACCACACTCACTGACACACTTCACCCAAACACATTGCACCACACTCACTGACACACACATCACCCAAACACATTGCACCACACTCACTGACACACTTCACCCAAACACATTGCACCACACTCACTGACACACACATCACCCAAATACATTGCACCACACTCACTGACACACTTCACCCAAACACATTGCACCACACTCACTGACACACTTCACCCAAACACATTGCACCACACTCACTGACACACACATCACCCAAACACATTGCACCACACTCACTGACACACTTCACCCAAACACATTGCACCACACTCACTGACACACACATCACCCAAACACATTGCACCACACTCACTGACACACTTCACCCAAACACATTGCACCACACTCACTGACACACTTCACCCAAACACATTGCACCACACTCACTGACACACTTCACCCAAACACATTGCACCACACTCACTGACACACACATCACCCAAACACATTGCACCACACTCACTGACACACATCACCCAAACACATTGCACTACACTCACTGACACACACATCACCCAAACACATTGCACCACACTCACTGACACACACATCACCCAAACACATTGCACCACACTCACTGACACACTTCACCCAAACACATTGCACCACACTCACTGACACACTTCACCCAAACACATTGCACCACACTCACTGACACACTTCACCCAAACACATTGTACCACACTCACTGACACACATCACCCAAACACATTGTACCACACTCACTGACACACACTTCACCCAAACACATTGCACCACACTCACTGACACACTTCACCCAAACACATTGCACTACACTCACTGACACACACATCACCCAAACACATTGCACCACACTCACTGACACACTTCACCCAAACACATTGCACCACACTCACTGACACAAAGCACCCAAACACATTGCACCACACTCACTGACACACACTTCACCCAAACACATTGCACCACACTCACTGACACACACATCACCCAAACACATTGCACCACACTCACTGACACACTTCACCCAAACACATTGCACCACACTCACTGACACACACATCACCCAAACACATTGCACCACACTCACTGACACACTTCACCCAAACACATTGCACCACACTCACTGACACACACATCACCCAAACACATTGCACCACACTCACTGACACACTTCACCCAAACACATTGCACCACACTCACTGACACACACATCACCCAAACACATTGCACCACACTCACTGACACACTTCACCCAAACACATTGCACCACACTCACTGACACACTTCACCCAAACACATTGCACTACACTCACTGACACACACATCACCCAAACACATTGCACCACACTCACTGACACACTTCACCCAAACACATTGCACCACACTCACTGACACACACATCACCCAAACACATTGCACCACACTCACTGACACACTTCACCCAAACACATTGCACCACACTCACTGACACACACATCACCCAAACACATTGCACCACACTCACTGGCACACATCACCCAAACACATTGCACTACACTCACTGACACACACATCACCCAAACACATTGCACCACACTCACTGACACACTTCACCCAAACACATTGCACCACACTCACTGACACACTTCACCCAAACACATTACACCACACTCACTGACACACTTCACCCAAACACATTGCACCACACTCACTGACACACTTCACCCAAACACATTGTACCACACTCACTGACACACATCACCCAAACACATTGTACCACACTCACTGACACACATCACCCAAACACATTGCACCACACTCACTGACACACACTTCACCCAAACACATTGCACCACACTCACTGACACACTTCACCCAAACACATTGCACTACACTCACTGACACACACATCACCCAAACACATTGCACCACACTCACTGACACACTTCACCCAAACACATTGCACCACACTCACTGACACACATCACCCAAACACATTGCACCACACTCACTGACACACACTTCACCCAAACACATTGCACCACACTCACTGACACACACATCACCCAAACACATTGCACCACACTCACTGACACACTTCCCTTTCTCTTGCAAGGCAAGGTGGCTCATAATCGCAGGCAGCAGCAGCAAACTGGTGGGGGTGGGCAAGCCTCCATGTCCTTACCCAGGTGGGGGAGATATTGCTCGACATCATTGGAGAGGCCACCTAGAGGCTGTGGCGAGCGACAAGGCTAAAACCATTCAAGATGATGGTATGCTCATACCGAATCCTCCTTCTCACAACCCACTTCCCCCTCATCCCATAATCTCTTCTCACATACAAGCTGCTGATGGTGCAAGTCTACAGATCTTGATTTTACCCCCCTCCCATCACCACAACCCGACCCTTGTGCCTTACTCCTTTCAAATACCCAAGAACTCCAACCTGGCCAGCCAGTGCAGGAAGAGCAAGAGGAGAGTGATGGAGAAGAAGAGACACCATCACTCGATCTCACACTCGCAAGCACCAGCTCAGAAACTGGCACAGCGCGTACTTTAGAGGGTGGTATAGAGGCGGGATCTGCACACGGCAAGTCACCGGGCACGATTGGCTGCAGCCAGAGTGGGGGAAAGGGTAGCACATGTGCCAGCTCCCCAGCGGGTGAGGTCGCACATGAGTTCTTCTGTAGAGGATTCAGATGAGGTCTTTGATGGGACGGCCTACAGAAGAAGGGTGATGGGCATGCACACAGAAATGCTTGGTGCATTGGCAGGCCTGCCAGAAAACCTGTTGGTCACTATCAAGGAGCATGGAGGAGACCGGCACCAGCCTTTCACAGGGCTTCGCGCAGCACCCACAAAGCCACATGTGTGCAGTCGATGGCACCCTGCACCATGGGGAAGCCTGATATCCTGGCAAAGCCATATGCGCGCTCCTCCTGCTTCTCCTTGTTTAGAGAGAAGACAGTGAAGTCCCCTTTCCTAGCGTACAGAGCCTCTGTGACGTCCCGGATGCAGCGCTGAAAGGCGAACTGCGAGATGTTTGCTATGTCGCCTGTTCCAGCCTGGAAGGATCTGCTGGCGAAAAATCTTAGGGCCACGGTCACCTTGAGGGCCACTGACAGCGCCGTCATCACCCTGCTCTGAGGCTGCAGGTCTGGTTCCAAGAGGTGGCAGAGTTCTGTAACCACCTCCTTGGTGAAGCAGAGCCACCGAACACACTGCTCCTGGCTTAGGTGCAGGTAGGAGAAGTGCTCCCTGAAGACCCTAGGTCGGTAAGGCCTCCTGCCGAGAGCCATCCTCCTCCTCCCTCTGCGAGCAGCTTGTCTTCTTTGCTGCCTCTGCTCCATCTCCCTGTCATGCTGCAGCCCGAGAGGGACTGCAAGTAGAGTCCCCATGGGAGCAAGTGATGTACTCAGAGGCTTTCCAGTAGCAGCCAATGCCTTCCCAACGCCCAGCAGCACTCCCTGCACACTTTAACAACTTTTGCAATCTCTCACAGCAACCCAGTACTCCTTCCTACAAACTCTGCAAGAGCCAGTACGAAAGCAATAAGCAACTTAACTGCAAGTTAGGTGTAGCGTTGGTAGTGGGTCCCTCGTGCAGCTGAACGCACGTTCAGCTGTGCGTGATTAGAAGATGGCATTGATTGGAGTGGCAACGTCGAAAATGGCAGGTCGCGTGTTACACACTGACTGACGTCATGATCTGCCTACTCTGCATACTGCCGGCGCACGCACATACTGCCCGCGATAGTGCCCTCACCAAGATGGTGAACAGCGCGGGCCATGCCAGAAGTGGGCGGAAATGAGGCAGATGCCATTTTGTTTTTTTAAAAAGCCCAACAGTACCGGCACTGCAGAGGTCAATTTTGCGGCCATCATCTTTAAAGATGGGAGTGCATGACAATGAAAAATGGGATTCTGGGTTTTATACGTGGGGAGCATTGAAGATGAAATTAAGGAAAGGCAGTTGAATTTGTACAGGAGTTTTTTTAGACCCCAGCATCCACAGTATTTTGGAGGAGAGAGTTCCAGATTTCCACTACCCTTTGTGTGAAGAAATGCTTCCTGACATCACCCCTGAACGGCCTGGCTCTAATTTAAGATTATGCCCCCTTGTTCTGGACTCCCCCCACCAGAGGAAATAGTTTCTCTCTATCTACCCTTTCCAATGCTTTTATCATTTTAAAGACCTCGATTAGATCACCCCTTAATCTTAGCCTGGTCAATGCAACCTGTCCTCAAAATGTAACCCTTTTAGCCCCAATATCATTATAGTGAATTTACACTGTACCCACTCCAAGGCCAAGATATTCTTCCTGAGGTGCTGTGCCTAATCTCTGGATGACGTCTGACCAAGGATCTGTACAACTGAAGCATAACTTCCATCCCTTTGTATTCCAGCCCCTTGAGATAAAGACCAACATTCCATCAGTCATTAAATACACTGGGGAGAATGCAGGCTTTATGCACATGGCTGAATCAAACAGCAGCCCCCTCTGCAGAGGCAACAGATCAGTTAAACTCATTACGATGTTCTTGGCTATTCAGGATGTCCCTACCAAGCTGGTGGCGAAGGCTGTGGCACTTCCGATGACAGTGCGAGGACACTGGTTCCTGAGCCCACGCACAGAGTACAGCGTCGCTGTCCAGATTGCCATCAAGCAGAGCGACGGAGAATACCTTGTGTCTGACTGGAGTGAGGTGGTGGAATTCTGCACGGGAGGTGAGCAGTCTGATTCAGCGTCTGAAATCACATTCCTGTTACACTCAGTGACTCTGCCCAACTAGATCCTAGTTACACTCGGTGACAGTAACCGACTAGATCCTGGTTACACTCAGTGGCAGTAACCAACTAGATCCCATTTAGGGACAGGAATTGCAAGACAAAAAAATCTAATTCGCATTGCTGAAGGTAGAAGGACAAATAGATAAGGTGGTTAAGAAGGCATACGGGATACTTTCCTTTATTAACCGAGGCATAGAATACAAGAGCAGGGAGGTTATGTTTGAAATGTACAAAACACTAGTTAGGCCACAGCTAGAGTACTGTTTACAGTTCTGGTCACCACATTACAGGAAAGATGTGATTGCACGAGAGAGGGAACAGAGGAGATTTACGAGGATGTCGCCAGGACTGGAGAATTTTAGCTATGAGGAAAGATTGGACAGACTGGGGTTGTTTTCTTTGGAACGGAGGAGGCTGAGGGGAGATTTAATTGAGGTGTATAAAATTATGTGGGGCCTAGACAGAATGGATTGGAAGGATCTATTTCCCTTAGCAGAGAGGTCAATAACCAGGGGACATAGATTTAAAGTAATTGGTAGAAGGATTATAGGGGAGATGAGGAGAACTTTTTTCACCCGGAGGGTGGTGGGGGTCTGGAACTCTATGCCTGAAAGGGTGGTAGAGGCAGAAACCCTCATTGCATTTAAAAATTATTGGGTATGCACTTCAAGTGCCGTAAACTGCAAGGCTACAGACCAAGAGCTGAAAGGTGGGATTAGGCCGGATAACTCTTTCTCAGCCAGCACAGACACGATGGGCACTGTTTACAGTCAGTGACCGACTGGAGACTGTTTACAGTCAGTGACCGACTGGAGACTGTTTACAGTCAGTGACCGACTGGAGACTGTTTACAGTCAGTGACCGACTGGAGACTGTTTACAGTCAGTGACAGACTGGAGACTGTTTACAGTCAGTGACCGACTGGAGACTGTTTACAGTCAGTGACCGACTGGAGACTGTTTACAGTCAGTGACCGACTGGAGACTGTTTACAGTCAGTGACAGACTGGAGACTGTTTACAGTCAGTGACAGACTGGAGACTGTTTACAGTCAGTGACAGACTGGAGACTGTTTACAGTCAGTGACAGACTGGAGACTGTTTACAGTCAGTGACAGACTGGAGACTGTTTACAGTCAGTGACAGACTGGAGACTGTTTACAGTCAGTGACAGACTGGAGACTGTTTACAGTCAGTGACAGACTGGAGACTGTTTACAGTCAGTGACAGACTGGAGACTGTTTACAGTCAGTGACAGACTGGAGACTGTTTACAGTCAGTGACAGACTGGAGACTGTTTACAGTCAGTGACAGACTGGAGACTGTTTACAGTCAGTGACAGACTGGAGACTGTTTACACTCAGTGACAGACTGGAGACTGTTTACACTCAGTGACAGACTGGAGACTGTTTACACTCAGTGACAGACTGGAGACTGTTTACACTCAGTGACAGACTGGAGACTGTTTACACTCAGTGACAGACTGGAGACTGTTTACACTCAGTGACAGACTGGAACCTGTTTACACTCAGTGACAGACTGGAACCTGTTTACACTCAGTGACAGACTGGAACCTGTTTACACTCAGTGACAGACTGGAACCTGTTTACACTCAGTGACAGACTGGAACCTGTTTACAGTCAGTGACAGACTGGAACCTGTTTACACTCAGTGACAGACTGGAGACTGTTTACACTCAGTGACAGACTGGAACCTGTTTACACTCAGTGACAGACTGGAGACTGTTTACACTCAGTGACAGACTGGAGCCTGTTTACACTCAGTGACAGACTGGAGACTGTTTACACTCAGTGACAGACTGGAACCTGTTTACACTCAGTGACAGACTGGAACTGTTTACACTCAGTGACAGACTGGAGACTGTTTACACTCAGTGACAGACTGGAACCTGTTTACACTCAGTGACAGACTGGAACCTGTTTACACTCAGTGACGGACTGGAGACTGTTTACACTCAGTGACAGACTGGAACCTGTTTACACTAATTGACAGACTGGAACTTGTTTACACTCAGTGACGGACTGGAGACTGTTTACACTCAGTGACAGACTGGAACTTGTTTACACTCAGTGACAGACTGGAACCTGTTTACATTCAGTGACAGACTGGAGACTGTTTACACTCAGTGACAGACTGGAACCTGTTTACATTCAGTGACAGACTGGAACCTGTTTACATTCGGTGACAGACTGGAGACTGTTTACATTCAGTGACAGACTGGAGATTGTTTACACTCAGTGACAGACTGGAGACGGTTTACAGTCAGTGACAGACTGGAGACTGTTTACAGTCAGTGACCGACTGGAGACTGTTTACAGTCAGTGACCGACTGGAGACTGTTTACAGTCAGTGACCGACTGGAGACGGTTTACAGTCAGTGACCGACTGGAGACTGTTTACAGTCAGTGACCGACTGGAGACTGTTTACAGTCAGTGACCGACTGGAGACGGTTTACAGTCAGTGACAGACTGGAGACTGTTTACAGTCAGTGACAGACTGGAGACTGTTTACACTCAGTGACAGACTGGAGACTGTTTACAGTCAGTGACAGACTGGAGACTGTTTACACTCAGTGACAGACTGGAGACTGTTTACACTCAGTGACAGACTGGAGACTGTTTACACTCAGTGACAGACTGGAGACTGTTTACACTCAGTGACAGACTGGAACCTGTTTACACTCAGTGACAGACTGGAACCTGTTTACACTCAGTGACAGACTGGAACCTGTTTACACTCAGTGACAGACTGGAACCTGTTTACACTCAGTGACAGACTGGAACCTGTTTACACTCAGTGACAGACTGGAGACTGTTTACACTCAGTGACAGACTGGAGACCTGTTTACACTCAGTGACAGACTGGAGACTGTTTACACTCAGTGACAGACTGGAGACTGTTTACACTCAGTGACAGACTGGAGACTGTTTACACTCAGTGACAGACTGGAACCTGTTTACACTCAGTGACAGACTGGAGACTGTTTACACTCAGTGACAGACTGGAGACTGTTTACAGTCAGTGACAGACTGGAGACTGTTTACACTCAGTGACAGACTGGAGCCTGTTTACACTCAGTGACAGACTGGAGCCTGTTTACACTCAGTGACAGACTGGAACCTGTTTACACTCAGTGACAGGCTGGAGACTGTTTACACTCAGTGACAGACTGGAGCCTGTTTACACTCAGTGACAGACTGGAACTGTTTACACTCAGTGACAGGACTGGAGGACTGTTTACACTCAGTGACAGACTGGAACCTGTTTACACTCAGTGACAGACTGGAACCTGTTTACACTCAGTGACAGACTGGAGACTGTTTACACTCAGTGACAGACTGGAGACTGTTTACATCTCAGTGACAGACTGGAACCTGTTTACACTCAGGTGACAGACTGGAGACTGTTTACACTCAGTGACAGACTGGAGACATGTTTACACTCAGTGACAGACTGGAACCTGTTTACACTCAGTGACAGACTGGAACCTGTTTACACTCAGTGACAGACTGGAGACTGTTTACACTCAGTGACAGACTGGAGACTGTTTACACTCAGTGACAGACTGGAGCCTGTTTACACTCAGTGACAGACTGGAGACTGTTTACACTCAGTGACAGACTGGAGCCTGTTTACACTCAGTGACAGACTGGAGACTGTTTACACTCAGTGACAGACTGGAGACTGTTTACACTCAGGGACAGACTGGAGCCTGTTTACACTCAGTGACAGACTGGAGACTGTTTACACTCAGTGACAGACTGGAGACCTGTTTACATCAGTGACAGACTGGAGCCTGTTTACACTCAGTGACAGACTGGAACCTGTTTACACTCAGTGACAGACTGGAACCTGTTTACACTCAGTGACAGACTGGAGCCTGTTTACACTCAGTGACAGACTGGAGACCTGTTTACACTCAGTGACAGACTGGAGACTGTTTACACTCAGTGACAGACTGGACCTGTTTACACTCAGTGACAGACTGGAGACTGTTTACACTCAGTGACAGACTGGAGACCTGTTTACACTCAGTGACAGACTGGAGACAGACTGGAGACCTGTTTACACTCAGTGACAGACTGGAGACCTGTTTACACTCAGTGACAGACTGGAGACTGTTTACACTCAGTGACAGACTGGAACCTGTTTACACTCAGTGACAGACTGGAGACTGTTTACACTCAGTGACAGACTGGAGACTGTTTACACTCAGTGACAGACTGGAGACCTGTTTACACTCAGTGACAGACTGGAGACTGTTTACACTCAGTGACAGACTGGAGACTGTTTACACTCAGTGACAGACTGGAGACTGTTTACACTCAGTGACAGACTGGAGACCTGTTTACACTCAGTGACAGACTGGAGACTGTTTACACTCAGTGACAGACTGGAGACCTGTTTACACTCAGTGACAGACTGGAGACCTGTTTACACTCAGTGACAGACTGGAGACTGTTTACACTCAGTGACAGACTGGAGACTGTTTACACTCAGTGACAGACTGGAGACTGTTTACACTCAGTGACAGACTGGAGACTGTTTACAGTCAGTGACAGACTGGAGACTGTTTACACTCAGTGACAGACTGGAGACTGTTTACAATCAGTGACAGACTGGAGACTGTTTACAGTCAGTGACAGACTGGAGACTGTTTACAATCAGTGACAGACTGGAGACTGTTTACACTCAGTGACAGACTGGAGACTGTTTACACTCAGTGACAGACTGGAGACTGTTTACACTCAGTGACAGACTGGAGACTGTTTACAATCAGTGACAGACTGGAGACTGTTTACACTCAGTGACAGACTGGAGACTGTTTACACTCAGTGACAGACTGGAGACTGTTTACACTCAGTGACAGACTGGAGACTGTTTACACTCAGTGACAGACTGGAGACTGTTTACACTCAGTGACAGACTGGAACCTGTTTACAATCAGTGACAGACTGGAACCTGTTTACACTCAGTGACAGACTGGAACCTGTTTACACTCAGTGACAGACTGGAACCTGTTTACACTCAGTGACAGACTGGAGACCTGTTTACACTCAGTGACAGACTGGAACCTGTTTACACTCAGTGACAGACTGGAACCTGTTTACACTCAGTGACAGACTGGAGACTGTTTACACTCAGTGACAGACTGGAGACTGTTTACACTCAGTGACAGACTGGAGACTGTTTACACTCAGTGACAGACTGGAGAACTGTTTACACTCAGTGACAGACTGGAGACTGTTTACACTCAGTGACAGACTGGAGACTGTTTACACTCAGTGACAGACTGGAGCCTGTTTACACTCAGTGACAGACTGGAGACTGTTTACACTCAGTGACAGACTGGAGACTGTTTACACTCAGTGACAGACTGGAACTGTTTACACTCAGTGACAGACTGGAACTGTTTACACTCAGTGACAGACTGGAGACTGTTTACACTCAGTGACAGACTGGAACCTGTTTACACTCAGTGACAGACTGGAACCTGTTTACACTCAGTGACAGACTGGAGACTGTTTACACTCAGTGACAGACTGGAGACTGTTTACACTCAGTGACAGACTGGAACCTGTTTACAGTCAGTGACAGACTGGAGACTGTTTACACTCAGTGACAGACTGGAACCTGTTTACATTCAGTGACAGACTGGAACCTGTTTACAGTCAGTGACAGACTGGAGACTGTTTACACTCAGTGACAGACTGGAGACTGTTTACACTCAGTGACAGACTGGAACTGTTTACACTCAGTGACAGACTGGAACCTGTTTACACTCAGTGACAGACTGGAACTGTTTACACTCAGTGACAGACTGGAGACTGTTTACACTCAGTGACAGACTGGAGACTGTTTACACTCAGTGACAGACTGGAGCCTGTTTACACTCAGTGACAGACTGGAGACTGTTTACACTCAGTGACAGACTGGAGCCTGTTTACACTCAGTGACAGACTGGAGACTGTTTACACTCAGTGACAGACTGGAGCCTGTTTACACTCAGTGACAGACTGGAGACTGTTTACACTCAGTGACAGACTGGAGACCTGTTTACACTCAGTGACAGACTGGAGACTGTTTACACTCAGTGACAGACTGGAGACTGTTTACACTCAGTGACAGACTGGAGACTGTTTACACTCAGTGACAGACTGGAGCCTGTTTACACTCAGTGACAGACTGGAGACTGTTACACTCAGTGACAGACTGGAGACCTGTTTACAGTCAGTGACAGACGCTGATAAGACTGTTTACACTCAGTGACAGACTGGAAGCCTGTTTACACTCAGTGACAGACTGGAGCCTGTTTACAGTCAGTGACAGACTGGACCTGTTTACACTCAGTGACAGACTGGAGACTGTTTACACTCAGTGACAGGACTGGAACCTGTTTACACTCAGGTGACAGACTGGAGACTGTTTACACTCAGTGACAGACTGGAACTGTTTACATCAGTGACAGACTGGAGACTGATTACACTCAGTGACAGACTGGAGACTGTTTACACTCAGTGACAGACTGGAGACCTGTTTACACTCAGTGACAGACTGGAGACTGTTTACACTCAGTGACAGACTGGAGGCTGTTTACACTCAGTGACAGACTGGAACCTGTTTACAATCAGTGACAGACTGGAGACTGTTACACTCAGTGACAGACTGGAGACTGTTTACAGCTCAGTGACAGACTGGAGACTGGTTACACGTCAGTGACAGACTGGAGACCTGTTTACACTCAGTGACAGACTGGAGACTGTTACACTCAGTGACAGACTGGAGACGTTTACACTCAGTGACAGACTGGACCTGTTTACACTCAGTGACAGACTGGAGACTGTTTACACTCAGTGACAGACTGGAGACCTGTTTACACTCAGTGACAGACTGGAACCTGTTTACACTCAGTGACAGACTGGAGACCTGTTTACACTCAGTGACAGACTGGAGCCTGTTTACACTCAGTGACAGACTGGAGACTGTTTACACTCAGTGACAGACTGGAGACTGTTTACACTCAGTGACAGACTGGAGACTGTTACAGTCAGTGACAGACTGGAGACTGTTTACAGTAGTGACAGACTGACTTTACACTCAGTGACAGACTGGAGACTGTTTACACTCAGTGACAGACTGAGACTGTTTACACTCAGTGACAGACTGGAGACTGTTTACACTCAGTGACAGACTGGAGACTGTTTACAGTCAGTGACAGACTGGAGACCTGTTTACACTCAGTGACAGACTGGAGCCTGTTTACACTCAGTGACAGACTGGAGACTGTTTACACTCAGTGACAGACTGGAGCCTGTTTACACTCAGTGACAGACTGGAGACTGTTTACAGCTCAGTGACAGACTGGAACCTGTTTACACTCAGTGACAGACTGGAACCTGTTTACACTCAGTGACAGACTGGAGACTGTTTACACTCAGTGACAGACTGGAGCCTGTTTTACACTCAGTGACAGACTGGAGACTGTTTACAGTCAGTGGACAGACTGGAGACCTGTTTACAGTCAGTGACAGACTGGAGACTGTTTACAACTCAGTGACAGACTGGAACCTGTTTACAGTCAGTGACAGACTGGAGACTGTTTACAGTCAGTGACAGACTGGAGCCTGTTTACAGTCAGTGACAGACTGGAGACTGTTTACACTCAGTGACAGACTGGAGCCTGTTTACAGTCAGTGACAGACTGGAGACTGTTTACACTCAGTGACAGACTGGAACCTGTTTACACTCAGTGACAGACTGGAGACTGTTTACACTCAGTGACAGACTGGAGACTGTTTACACTCAGTGACAGACTGGAACCTGTTTACAGTCAGTGACAGACTGGAACCTGTTTACAGTCAGTGACAGACTGGAACCTGTTTACACTCAGTGACAGACTGGAGCCTGTTTACACTCAGTGACAGACTGGAGACTGTTTACACTCAGTGACAGACTGGAGACTGTTTACACTCAGTGACAGACTGGAGACCTGTTTACACTCAGTGACAGACTGGAGACTGTTTACACTCAGGGACAGACTGGAGCCTGTTTACACTCAGTGACAGACTGGAGACTGTTTACAGTCAGTGACAGACTGGAGACTGTTTACAGTCAGTGACAGACTGGAGCCTGTTTACACTCAGTGACAGACTGGAGACTGTTTACACTCAGTGACAGACTGGAACCTGTTTACACTCAGTGACAGACTGGAGACTGTTTACACTCAGTGACAGACTGGAACCTGTTTACACTCAGTGACAGACTGGAGACTGTTTACACTCAGTGACAGACTGGAGACTGTTTACACTCAGTGACAGACTGGAGACTGTTTACACTCAGTGACAGACTGGAGACTGTTTACACTCAGTGACAGACTGGAGACTGTTTACACTCAGTGACAGACTGGAACCTGTTTACAATCAGTGACAGACTGGAACCTGTTTACACTCAGTGACAGACTGGAGACTGTTTACACTCAGTGACAGACTGGAGACTGTTTACACTCAGTGACAGACTGGAACCTGTTTACACTCAGTGACAGACTGGAACCTGTTTACACTCAGTGACAGACTGGAGACTGTTTACACTCAGTGACAGACTGGAGACTGTTTACACTCAGTGACAGACTGGAGCCTGTTTACACTCAGTGACAGACTGGAGACTGTTTACACTCAGTGACAGACTGGAGACTGTTTACACTCAGTGACAGACTGGAGACTGTTTACACTCAGTGACAGACTGGAGACTGTTTACACTCAGTGACAGACTGGAGACTGTTTACACTCAGTGACAGACTGGAGACTGTTTACACTCAGTGACAGACTGGAGACTGTTTACACTCAGTGACAGACTGGAGACTGTTTACACTCAGTGACAGACTGGAGCCTGTTTACACTCAGTGACAGACTGGAGCCTGTTTACACTCAGTGACAGACTGGAGCCTGTTTACACTCAGTGACAGACTGGAGACTGTTTACACTCAGTGACAGACTGGAGACTGTTTACACTCAGTGACAGACTGGACCTGTTTACACTCAGTGACAGACTGGAACCTGTTTACACTCAGTGACAGACTGGAGCCTGTTTACACTCAGTGACAGACTGGAGACCTGTTTACAGTCAGTGACAGACTGGAGACTGTTTACACTCAGTGACAGACTGGAGACTGTTTACAGCTCAGTGACAGACTGGAGACTGTTTACACTCAGTGACAGACTGGAGACTGTTTACACTCAGTGACAGACTGGAGACTGTTTACACTCAGTGACAGACTGGAGCCTGTTTACACTCAGTGACAGACTGGAGCCTGTTTACACTCAGTGACAGACTGGAGACTGTTTACACTCAGTGACAGACTGGAACCTGTTTACACTCAGTGACAGACTGGAGACTGTTTACACTCAGTGACAGACTGGAGACTGTTTACACTCAGTGACAGACTGGAGCCTGTTTACAGTCAGTGACAGACTGGAGACTGTTTACACTCAGTGACAGACTGGAACCTGTTTACACTCAGTGACAGACTGGAGACTGTTTACACTCAGTGACAGACTGGAGACTGTTTACACTCAGTGACAGACTGGAGACTGTTTACACTCAGTGACAGACTGGAACCTGTTTACACTCAGTGACAGACTGGAGACTGTTTACACTCAGTGACAGACTGGAGCCTGTTTACACTCAGTGACAGACTGGAGACTGTTTACACTCAGTGACAGACTGGAGCCTGTTTACAATCAGTGACAGACTGGAGACCTGTTTACACTCAGTGACAGACTGGAGACTGTTTACAGTCAGTGACAGACTGGAGACTGTTTACAGTCAGTGACAGACTGGAGCCTGTTTACAGTCAGTGACAGACTGGAGACTGTTTACACTCAGTGACAGACTGGAACCTGTTTACAGTCAGTGACAGACTGGAGACCTGTTTACACTCAGTGACAGACTGGAACCTGTTTACACTCAGTGACAGACTGGAACCTGTTTACACTCAGTGACAGACTGGAGACTGTTTACACTCAGTGACAGACTGGAACTGTTTACACTCAGTGACAGACTGGAGACTGTTTACAGTCAGTGACAGACTGGAGCCTGTTTACACTCAGTGACAGACTGGAACTGTTTACACTCAGTGACAGACTGGAACCTGTTTACACACAGTGACAGACTGGAGACTGTTTACACTCAGTGACAGACTGGAGACTGTTTACAGTCAGTGACAGACTGGAGACTGTTTACACTCAGTGACAGACTGGAACCTGTTTACACTCAGTGACAGACTGGAGACTGTTTACACTCAGTGACAGACTGGAGACCTGTTTACACTCAGTGACAGACTGGAACCTGTTTACACTCAGTGACAGACTGGAGACTGTTTACACTCAGTGACAGACTGGAGACTGTTTACACTCAGTGACAGACTGGAACCTGTTTACACTCAGTGACAGACTGGAGACTGTTTACACCTGACAGATGACAGACTGGAACCTGTTTACACTCAGTGACAGACTGGAGCCTGTTTACACTCAGTGACAGACTGGAGCCTGTTTACACTCAGTGACAGACTGGAACCTGTTAACACTCAGTGACAGACTGACTGTTTACACTCAGTGACAGATGGAGCCTGTTTACACTCAGTGACAGACTGGAACCTGTTTACACTCAGTGACAGACTGGAGCCTGTTTACACTCAGTGACAGACTGGAGACTGTTTACACTCAGTGACAGACTGGAGACTGTTTACACTCAGTGACAGACTGGAGCCTGTTTACACTCAGTGACAGACTGGAGACTGTTTACAGTCAGTGACAGACTGGAGACTGTTTACACTCAGTGACAGACTGGAGCCTGTTTACACTCAGTGACAGACTGGAGACTGTTTACACTCAGTGACAGTCTGGAGACTGTTTACAGTCAGTGACAGACTGGAGCCTGTTTACAGTCAGTGACAGACTGGAGCCTGTTTACACTCAGTGACAGACTGGAACCTGTTTACACTCAGTGACAGACTGGAGCCTGTGACAGACTGGAACTGTTTACACTCAGTGACAGACTGGAGACTGTTTACACTCAGTGACAGACTGGAGCCTGTTTACACTCAGTGACAGACTGGAGACCTGTTTTACACTCAGTGACAGACTGGAGCCTGTTTACACTCAGTGACAGACTGGAGACCTGTTTACACTCAGTGACAGACTGGAGACTGTTTTCAATCAGTGACAGACTGGAACTGTTTACACTCAGTGACAGACTGGAGACTGTTTACACTCAGTGACAGACTGGAACCTGTTTCCACTCAGTGGACAGACTGGACCTGTTTACACTCAGTGACAGACTGGAGACTGTTTACACTCAGTGACAGACTGGAGACTGTTTACACTCAGTGACAGACTGGAGCCTGTTTACACTCAGTGACAGACTGGAACCGTTTACACTCAGTGACAGACTGGAACCTGTTTACACTCAGTGACAGACTGGAGACTGTTTACACGTCAGTGACAGACTGGAGCCTGTTTACAGTCAGTGACAGACTGGAGACTGTTTACATTCAGTGACAGACTGGAGACTGTTTACACTCAGTGACAGACTGGAACCTGTTTACACTCAGTGACAGACTGGAGACTGTTTACACTCAGTGACAGACTGGAGACTGTTTACACTCAGTGACAGACTGGAACCTGTTTACACTCAGTGACAGACTGGAGAACTGTTTACACTCAGTGACAGACTGGAGACCTGTTTACACTCAGTGACAGACTGGAGACCTGTTTACACTCAGTGACAGACTGGAGACTGTTTACACTCAGTGACAGACTGGAGACTGTTTACAATCAGTGACAGACTGGAGCCTGTTTACAGTCAGTGACAGACTGGAGACCTGTTTACACTCAGTGACAGACTGGAGCCTGTTTACACTCAGTGACAGACTGGAGACTGTTTACACTCAGTGACAGACTGGAGACTGTTTACACTCAGTGACAGACTGGAGACTGTTTACACTCAGTGACAGACTGGAGCCTGTTTACACTCAGTGACAGACTGGAGACTGTTTACACTCAGTGACAGACTGGAGCCTGTTTACACTCAGTGACAGACTGGAGACTGTTTACAGTCAGTGACAGACTGGAGACTGTTTACAGTCAGTGACAGACTGGAGACTGTTTACACTCAGTGACAGACTGGAGACCTGTTTACACTCAGTGACAGACTGGAGACTGTTTTACACTCAGTGACAGACTGGAGCCTGTTTACACTCAGTGACAGACTGGAGACTGTTTACAGTCAGTGACAGACTGGAGACTGTTTACACTCAGTGACAGACTGGAGACTGTTTACACTCAGTGACAGACTGGAGACCTGTTTACACTCAGTGACAGACTGGAGACTGTTTACACTCAGTGACAGACTGGAACCTGTTTACACTCAGTGACAGACTGGAGACTGTTTACACTCAGTGACAGTCTGGAGCCTGTTTACAGTCAGTGACAGACTGGAGACCTGTTTACAGTCAGTGACAGACTGGAACCTGTTTACACTCAGTGACAGACTGGAGACTGTTTACACTCAGTGACAGACTGGAGACTGTTTACACTCAGTGACAGACTGGAACCTGTTTACACTCAGTGACAGACTGGAGCCTGTTTACACTCAGTGACAGACTGACCGTTACCAGTTTACAGCTCAGTGACAGACTGGAGACTGTTTACACTCAGTGACAGACTGGAGACTGTTTACACTCAGTGACAGACTGGAACCTGTTTACAGCTCAGTGACAGACTGGAGACTGTTTACACTCAGTGACAGACTGGAGACTGTTTACACTCAGTGACAGACTGGAGCCTGTTTACACTCAGTGACAGACTGGAACCTGTTTACACTCAGTGACAGACTGGAGACTGTTTACACTCAGTGACAGACTGGAACCTGTTTACACTCAGTGACAGACTGGAGACTGTTTACAGTCAGTGACAGACTGGAACTGTTTACACTCAGTGACAGACTGGAGACTGTTTACAGTCAGTGACAGACTGGAACTGTTTACACTCAGTGACAGACTGGACTGTTTACACTCAGTGACAGACTGGAGACCTGTTTACAGTCAGTGACAGACTGGAGACTGTTTACACTCAGTGACAGACTGGAGGACTGTTTACACTCAGTGACAGACTGGAGACTGTTTACACTCAGTGACAGACTGGAGACTGTTTACAACTCAGTGACAGACTGGAGACTGTTTACACTCAGTGACAGACTGGAGACTGTTTACACTCAGTGACAGACTGGAGACTGTTTACACTCAGTGACAGACTGGAGACTGTTACACTCAGTGACAGACTGGAGACTGTTTACACTCAGTGACAGACTGGACCTGTTTACAGCTCGTGACAGACTGAGACTGTTTACACTCAGTGACAGACTGGAGACTGTTTACACTCAGTGACAGACTGGAGACTGTTTACACTCAGTGACAGACTGGAGCCTGTTTACACTCAGTGACAGACTGGAGACTGTTTACAATCAGTGACAGACTGGAACTGTTTACACTCAGTGACAGACTGGGAACTGTTTACACTCAGTGACAGACTGGAGACCTGTTTACACTCAGTGACAGACTGGAGACTGTTTACAGTCAGTGACAGACTGGAGACTGTTTACACTCAGTGACAGACTGGAGACCTGTTTACACTCAGTGACAGACTGGAGACTGTTTACACTCAGTGACAGACTGGAGACTGTTTACACTCAGTGACAGACTGGAACCTGTTTACAGTCAGTGACAGACTGGAGACTGTTTACACTCAGTGACAGACTGGAGACTGTTTACACTCAGTGACAGACTGGAGACTGTTTACACTCAGTGACAGACTGGAGCCTGTTTACACTCAGTGACAGACTGGAGACCTGTTTACACTCAGTGACAGACTGGAGCCTGTTTACACTCAGTGACAGACTGAGACCTGTTTACACTCAGTGACAGACTGGAGCCTGTTTACACTCAGTGACAGACTGGAGACTGTTTACACTCAGTGACAGACTGGAGCCTGTTTACACTCAGTGACAGACTGGAGACTGTTTACACTCAGTGACAGACTGGAGCCTGTTTACACTCAGTGACAGACTGGAGCCTGTTTACACTCAGTGACAGACTGGAGACTGTTTACAGTCAGTGACAGACTGGAACCTGTTTACAGTCAGTGACAGACTGGAGACTGTTACAAGTCAGTGACAGACTGGAGCCTGTTTACACTCAGTGACAGACTGGAACCTGTTTACACTCAGGGACAGACTGGAGCCTGTTTACACTCAGTGACAGACTGGAGACTGTTTACACTCAGTGACAGACTGGAACCTGTTTACATCAGTGACAGACTGGAGACTGTTTACACTCCAGTGACAGACTGGAACCTGTTTACACTCAGTGACAGACTGGAGCCTGTTTACACTCAGTGACAGACTGGAACCTGTTTACACTCAGTGACAGACTGGAGACTGTTTACACTCATGACAGACTGGAGCCTGTTTACACTCAGTGACAGACTGGAGACTGTTTACACTCAGTGACAGACTGGAACCTGTTTACACTCAGTGACAGACTGGAGACCTGTTTACACTCAGTGACAGACTGGAGCCTGTTACACTCAGTGACAGACTGGAGACTGTTTACACTCAGTGACAGACTGGAGACTGTTTACACTCAGTGACAGACTGGAGACCTGTTTACACTCAGTGACAGACTGGAGACTGTTTACACTCAGTGACAGACTGGAGACTGTTTACAGTCAGTGACAGACTGGAGACTGTTTCACTCAGTGACAGACTGGAGACTGTTTACACTCAGTGACAGACTGGAGCCTGTTTACACTCAGTGACAGACTGGAGACTGTTTACAGTCAGTGACAGACTGGAGACTGTTTACAGTCAGTGACAGACTGGAGATGTTTACAGTCATGACAGACTGGAGACTGTTTCAGTCAGTGACAGACTGGAGACTGTTTACATCAGTGACAGACTGGAAGCATGTTTACAGTCAGTGACAGACTGGAACCTGTTTACACACAGTGACAGACTGGAGACTGTTTACATCAGTGACAGACTGGAGACCTGTTTACACTCAGTGACAGACTGGAGACTGTTTACACTCAGTGACAGACTGGAGGACCTGTTACACTCAGGGACAGACGGGATCCTGTTTACACGTCAGTTGACAGACTGGAGACTGTTTACACTAAGTGACAGACTTGGAGACTGTTTACAGTCAGTGACAGACTGGAGACTGTTTACACTCAGTGAAAGACTGGAGCTGATTACACTCAGAGAAGACTGGAGACTGTTTACACTCAGTGACAGACTGGAGCCTGTTTACACTCAGTGACAGACTGAGACTGTTTACACTCAGTTGACAGACTGGAGTCCTGTTTACACTCAGTGACAGTCTGGAGCCTGTTTACACTTCAGTGACAGACTGGAGCTGTTTACACTCAGTGACAGACTGGAGCCTGTTTACACGTCAGTGACAGGACTGGCCTGTTTACACTCAGTGGACAGACTGGCACTGTTTACACTCAGGGACAGACTGGAGCCTGTTTACACTCAGTGACAGACTGGAGACTGTTTACACTCAGTGACAGACTGGAGACTGTTTACACTCAGGGACAGACTGGAGCCTGTTTACACTCAGTGACAGACTGGAGCCTGTTTACACTCAGTGACAGACTGGAGCCTGTTTACAGTCAGTGACAGACTGGAGACTGTTTACAGTCAGTGACAGACTGGAGACTGTTTACAGTCAGTGACAGACTGGAGACTGTTTACAGTCAGTGACAGACTGGAACCTGTTTACACTCAGTGACAGTCTGGAGCCTGTTTACACTCAGTGACAGACTGGAACCTGTTTACACTCAGTGACAGACTGGAGACCTGTTTACAGTCAGTGACAGACTGGAGCCTGTTTACACTCAGTGACAGACTGGAGACTGTTTACACTCAGTGACAGACTGGAGACCTGTTTACAGCTCAGTGACAGACTGGAGCCTGTTTACAGTCAGTGACAGACTGGAGACTGTTTACACTCAGTGACAGACTGGAACCTGTTTACAGTCAGTGACAGACTGGAGACTGTTTACACTCAGTGACAGACTGGAACCTGTTTACATCAGTGACAGACTGGAGACTGTTTACACTCAGTGACAGACTGGAACCTGTTTACACTCAGTGACAGACTGGAGACCTGTTTACACTCAGTGACAGACTGGAGACTGTTACACTCAGTGACAGACTGGAACCTGTTTACACTCAGTGACAGACTGGAGACTGTTTACAGCTCAGTGACAGACTGGAACCTGTTTACACTCAGTGACAGACTGGAGCCACTCAGTGACAGACTGGAGACTGTTTACAGCTCAGTGACAGACTGGAGACTGTTTACACTCAGTGACAGACTGGAGACTGTTTACACTCAGTGACAGACTGGAGACCTGTTTACACTCAGTGACAGACTGGAGACCTGTTTACACTCAGTGACAGACTGGAGACTGTTTACAGTCAGTGACAGACTGGAGACTGTTTACACTCAGTGACAGACTGGAACCTGTTTACACTCAGGACAGACTGGAACCTGTTTACACTCAGTGACAGACTGGAGACCTGTTTACACTCAGTGACAGTCTGGAGCCTGTTTACACTCAGTGACAGACTGGAGACTGTTTACACTCAGTGACAGACTGGAGACCTGTTTCCACTCAGTGACAGACTGGAGACTGTTTACACTCAGTGACAGACTGGAGCCTGTTTACACTCAGTGACAGACTGGAGACCTGTTTACAGCTCAGTGACAGACTGGAGACTGTTTACACTCAGTGACAGACTGGAGACCTGTTTACATCAGTGACAGACTGGAGACTGTTTACAGTCAGTGACAGACTGGAGACTGTTTACACTCAGTGACAGACTGGAGACCTGTTTACACTCAGTGACAGACTGGAGACTGTTTACACTCAGTGACAGACTGGAGACTGTTTACACTCAGTGACAGACTGGAGACCTGTTTACACTCAGTGACAGACTGGAGACTGTTTACACTCAGTGACAGACTGGAACCTGTTTACAGTCAGTGACAGACTGGAGACTGTTTACACTCAGTGACAGACTGGAGCCTGTTTACACTCAGTGACAGACTGGAGACTGTTTACACTCAGTGACAGACTGGAACTGTTTACACTCAGTGACAGACTGGAACCTGTTTACACTCAGTGACAGACTGGAACCTGTTTACACTCAGTGACAGATGGAGACTGTTTACAATCAGTGACAGACTGGAGACCTGTTTACACTCAGTGACAGACTGGAGACTGTTTACACTCAGTGACAGACTGGAGACTGTTTACACTCAGTGACAGACTGGAGACTGTTTACACTCAGTGACAGACTGGAGCCTGTTTACACTCAGTGACAGACTGGAACCTGTTTACACTCAGTGACAGACTGGAGACTGTTTACACTCAGTGACAGACTGGAGACTGTTTACACTCAGTGACAGACTGGAGACTGTTTACACTCAGTGACAGACTGGAGACTGTTTACACTCAGTGACAGACTGGAGCCTGTTTACACTCAGTGACAGACTGGAACTGTTTACACTCAGTGACAGACTGGAGACTGTTTACACTCAGTGACAGACTGGAGCCTGTTTACACTCAGTGACAGACTGGAGACTGTTTACACTCAGTGACAGACTGGAGACTGTTTACACTCAGTGACAGACTGGAGACTGTTTACACTCAGTGACAGACTGGAGACTGTTTACACTCAGTGACAGACTGGAACCTGTTTACAATCAGTGACAGACTGGAGCCTGTTTACATTCAGTGACAGACTGGAGACCTGTTTACACTCAGTGACAGACTGGAGACTGTTTACAGCTCAGTGACAGACTGGAGCCTGTTTACACTCAGTGACAGACTGGAGACCTGTTTACACTCAGTGACAGACTGGAACCTGTTACACTCAGTGGACAGACTGAGACCTGTTTACACTCAGTGACAGTCTGGAGCCTGTTTAAACCAGTGGACAGACTGGAGACTGTTTACACATCAGTGACAGACTGGAGACTGTTTACAGTCAGTGACAGACTGGACTGTTTACACTCAGTGACCAGACTGGAGACTGTTTACACTCAGTGACAGACTGGAGACTGTTTACACTCAGTGACAGGCTGGAACCTGTTTACACTCAGTGACAGACTGGAGACTGTTTACACTCAGTGACAGACTGGAGACCTGTTTACACTCAGTGACAGACTGGAGACTGTTTACAGCTCAGTGACAGACTGGAACCTGTTTACTACTCAGTGACAGACTGGAGACTGTTTACACTCAGTGACAGACTGGAGACTGTTTACACTCAGTGACAGACTGGAGACTGTTTACAGTCAGTGACAGACTGGAGACTGTTTACAGTCAGTGACAGACTGGAGACTGTTTACAGTCAGTGACAGACTGGAGACTGTTTACAGTCAGTGACAGACTGGAGACTGTTTACAGTCAGTGACAGACTGGAGACTGTTTACAGTCAGTGACAGACTGGAGACTGTTTACAGTCAGTGACAGACTGGAGACTGTTTACAGTCAGTGACAGACTGGAACCTGTTTACACTCAGTGACAGACTGGAACCTGTTTACACTCAGTGACAGACTGGAGACTGTTTACACTCAGTGACAGACTGGAGACTGTTTACACTCAGTGACAGACTGGAGACTGTTTACACTCAGTGACAGACTGGAACCTGTTTACACTCAGTGACAGACTGGAACCTGTTTACTCAGTGACAGACTGGAGCCTGTTTACACTCAGTGACAGACTGGAGACTGTTTACACTCAGTGACAGACTGGAGACTGTTTACACTCAGTGACAGACTGGAGACTGTTTACACTCAGTGACAGACTGGAGACTGTTTACACTCAGTGACAGACTGGAGACCTGTTTACACTCAGTGACAGACTGGAGACTGTTTACAGTCAGTGACAGACTGGAAGCCTGTTTAACAGTCAGACTCAGGCCTGACTGGAGACTGTTTACAGCTCAGTGACAGACTGGAGCCTGTTTACACTCAGTGACAGACTGGAGACTGTTTACAGTCAGTGACAGACTGGAGACTGTTTACAGTCAGTGACAGACTGGAACTGTTTACACTCAGTGACAGACTGGAGACTGTTTACACTCAGTGACAGACTGGAACTGTTTACAATCAGTGACAGACTGGAGACCTGTTTACACTCAGTGACAGACTGGAGCCTGTTTACACTCAGTGACAGACTGGAACTGTTTCACTCAGTGACAGACTGGAGCCTGTTTACACTCAGTGACAGACTGGAGACCTGTTTACACTCAGTGACAGACTGGACTGTTTACACTCAGTGACAGATGGAGACTGTTTACACTCAGTGACAGACTGGAGACCTGTTTACATCAGTGACAGACTGGAGACTGTTTACACTCAGTGACAGACTGGAGACTGTTTACACTCAGTGACAGACTGAGACCTGTTTACACTCAGTGACAGACTGGAGCCTGTTTACACTCAGTGACAGACTGGAGGACTGTTTACAGTCAGTGACAGACTGGAGCCTGTTTACACTCAGTGACAGACTGGAGCCTGTTTACACTCAGTGACAGACTGGAACTGTTTACACTCAGTGACAGACTGGACCTGTTTACACTCAGTGACAGACTGGAGACTGTTTACACTCAGTGACAGACTGGAACCTGTTTACAGTCAGTGACAGACTGGAACTGTTTACACTCAGTGACAGACTGGAACCTGTTTACACTCAGTGACAGACTGGAACCTGTTTACACTCAGTGACAGACTGGAACCTGTTTACACTCAGTGACAGACTGGAGACTGTTTACACTCAGTGACAGACTGGAGACTGTTTACACTCAGTGACAGACTGGAGACTGTTTACACTCAGTGACAGACTGGAACTGTTTACACTCAGTGACAGACTGGAACTGTTTACACTCAGTGACAGACTGGAGACTGTTTACACTCAGTGACAGACTGGAACCTGTTTACACTCAGTGACAGACTGGAACCTGTTTACACTCAGTGACAGACTGGAGACTGTTTACACTCAGTGACAGACTGGAACCTGTTTACACTCAGTGACAGACTGGAACTGTTTACACTCAGTGACAGACTGGAGACTGTTTACACTCAGTGACAGACTGAACCTGTTACACTCAGTGACAGACTGGAGACTGTTTACACTCAGTGACAGACTGGAACTGTTTACACTCAGTGACAGACTGGAACCTGTTTACAGTCAGTGACAGACTGAACCTGTTTACACTCAGTGACAGACATGGAACTGTTTACACTCAAGTGACAGACTGGAGACTGTTTACACTCAGTGACAGACTGGAGACTGTTTACAATCAGTGACAGACTGGAGACTGTTTACACTCAGTGACAGACTGGAGACTGTTTACACTCAGTGACAGACTGGAGCCTGTTTACACTCAGTGACAGACTGGAGACTGTTACACTCAGTGACAGACTGGAGACTGGTTTACAGTCAGTGACAGACTGGAACCTGTTTACACTCAGTGACAGACTGGAGACTGTTTTACAGACAGTGACAGACTGGAACTTGTTACATCAGATGACAGACTGGATACTGTTTACACTCAGTGACAGACTGGAGACTGTTTACTACATTGACAGACTGGAACTGTTTACAATCAGTGACAGACCTGGAACCTGTATACACTCAGTGACAGACTGAGCCTGTTTACACTCAGTGACAGACTGGAACTGTTTACACTCAGGTGACAGACTTGGACCTGTTTACACTCAGTGACAGACTGGAGACCTGTTTACACTCAGTGACAGACTGGAGACTGTTTACACTCAGTGACAGACTGGAGACTGTTTACACTCAGTGACAGACTGGAGACTGTTTACACTCAGTGACAGACTGGAGACTGTTTACACTCAGTGACAGACTGGAGACTGTTTACACTCAGTGACAGACTGGAACCTGTTTACACTCAGTGACAGACTGGAACCTGTTTACACTCAGTGACAGACTGGAACTGTTTACACTCAGTGACAGACTGGAACCTGTTTACACTCAGTGACAGACTGGAACCTGTTTACACTCAGTGACAGACTGGAACTGTTTACACTCAGTGACAGACTGGAACTGTTTACACTCAGTGACAGACTGGAGACTGTTTACACTCAGTGACAGACTGGAGACTGTTTACACTCAGTGACAGACTGGAGACTGTTTACACTCAGTGACAGACTGGAACCTGTTTACACTCAGTGACAGACTGGAGACTGTTTACACTCAGTGACAGACTGGAGACTGTTTACACTCAGTGACAGACTGGAGACTGTTTACACTCAGGGACAGACTGGAGCCTGTTTACACTCAGTGACAGACTGAGACTGTTTACACTCAGTGACAGACTGGAGACTGTTTACACTCAGTGACAGACTGGAGCTGTTTACACTCAGTGACAGACTGGAGACTGTTTACACTCAGTGACAGACTGGAGACCTGTTTACACTCAGTGACAGACTGGAGACTGTTTACACTCAGTGACAGACTGGAACTGTTTACACTCAGTGACAGACTGGAGACCTGTTTACACTCAGTGACAGACTGGAACTGTTTACACTCAGTGACAGACTGGAACCTGTTTACACTCAGTGACAGACTGGAGACCTGTTTACATCAGTGACAGACTGGAGACTGTTTACACTCAGTGACAGACTGGAGACTGTTTACACTCAGTGACAGACTGGAGACCTGTTTACACTCAGTGACAGACTGGAGACTGTTTACACTCAGTGACAGACTGGAGACTGTTTACACTCAGTGACAGACTGGAGACTGTTTACAGTCAGTGACAGACTGGAGCCTGTTTACACTCAGTGACAGTCTGGAGACTGTTTACAGTCAGTGACAGACTGGAGCCTGTTTTACAGCTCAGTGACAGACTGGAGCCTGTTTACACTCAGTGACAGTGGAGCTGTTTACACTCAGTGACAGACTGGAGCCTGTTTACACTCAGTGACAGACTGGAGACTGTTTACACTCAGTGACAGACTGGAACCTGTTTACACTCAGTGACAGACTGGAGACTGTTTACACTCAGTGACAGACTGGAGACTGTTTACACTCAGTGACAGACTGGAGACCTGTTTACACTCAGTGACAGACTGGAGACTGTTTACAGTCAGTGACAGACTGGAACTGTTTACAGTCAGTGACAGACTGGAGACTGTTTACACTCAGTGACAGACTGGAGACCTGTTTACACTCAGTGACAGACTGGAGACTGTTTACACTCAGTGACAGACTGGAGACTGTTTACACTCAGTGACAGACTGGAGACTGTTTACACTCAGTGACAGACTGGAGCCTGTTTACACTCAGTGACAGACTGGAACCTGTTTACACTAGTGACAGACTGGAACCTGTTTACACTCAGTGACAGACTGGAGACCTGTTACACTCAGTGACAGACTGGAGCCTGTTTACATTCAGTGACAGACTGGAGACTGTTACACTCAGTGACAGACTGGAGACTGTTTACACTCAGTGACAGACTGGAGACTGTTTACACTCAGTGACAGACTGGAACCTGTTTACACTCAGTGACAGACTGGAGACTGTTTACACTCAGTGACAGACTGGAGCCTGTTTACACTCAGTGACAGACTGGAGACTGTTTACACTCAGTGACAGACTGGAGACTGTTTACACTCAGTGACAGACTGGAGACTGTTTACACTCAGTGACAGACTGGAACCTGTTTACACTCAGTGACAGACTGGAGCCTGTTTACACTCAGTGACAGACTGGAACCTGTTTACAATCAGTGACAGACTGGAGCCTGTTTAGACTGGAGACTGTTTACACTCAGTGACAGACTGGAACCTGTTTACACTCAGTGACAGACTGGAGACTGTTTACACTCAGTGACAGACTGGAACCTGTTTACACTCAGTGACAGACTGGAGACTGTTTACACTCAGTGACAGACTGGAGACCTGTTTACTTCTGACAGACTGGAACCTGTTTACACTCAGTGACAGACTGGAACTGTTTACACTCAGTGACAGACTGGAGACTGTTTACACTCAGTGACAGACTGGAGACTGTTTACACTCAGTGACAGACTGGAACTGTTTACATTCAGTGACAGACTGGAACTGTTTACACTCAGTGACAGACTGGAGACTGTTTACACTCAGTGACAGACTGGAGACTGTTTACACTCAGTGACAGACTGGAGACCTGTTTACATCAGTGACAGACTGGAGACTGTTTACAGTCAGTGACAGACTGGAACTGTTTACACTCAGTGACAGACTGGAACTGTTTACACTCAGTGACAGACTGGAGACTGTTTACAGCTCAGTGACAGACTGGAGACTGTTTACACTCAGTGACAGACTGGAGACCTGTTTACACTCAGTGACAGACTGAGACTGTTTACACTCAGTGACAGACTGGAGCCTGTTTACACTCAGTGACAGACTGGAGACTGTTTACACTCAGTGACAGACTGGAGACTGTTTTACACTCAGTGACAGACTGGAACCTGTTTACAATCAGTGACAGACTGGAGACTGTTTACACTTCAGTGACAGACTGGAGACTGTTTACAGTCAGTGACAGACTGGAACCTGTTTACACTCAGTGACAGACTGGAACCTGTTTACACTCAGTGACAGGACTGGAGACTGTTTACACTCAGTGACAGACTGGAGACTGTTTACAATCAGTGACCAGACTGGAACCTGTTTACAGTCAGTGACAGACTGGAGACCTGTTTACACTCAGTGACAGACTGGAGACTGTTTACACTCAGTGCACAGACTGGAGCCTGTTTCAATCAGTGACAGACTGGAGCCTGTTTACACTCAGTGACAGACTGGAGACTGTTTACACTCAGTGACAGACTGGAGACTGTTTACACTCAGTGACAGACTGGAGACTGTTTACACTCAGTGAACAGACTGGAGACCTGTTTACATCAGGGACAGACTGGAGACTGTTTACACTCAGTGACAGACTGGAGACTGTTTACACTCAGTGACAGACTGGAGACTGTTTACACTCAGGGACAGACTGGAAGCCTGTTTACACCATACAGACTGACAGTTACCTCAGGACAGACTAGTTTACACTCAGTGACAGACTGGAGACTGTTTACAGCTCAGTGACAGACTGGAGACTGTTTACAGTCAGTGACAGACTGGAGACTGTTTACACTCAGTGACAGGACTGGAACTGTTTACACTCAGTGACAGACTGGAGACTGTTTACACTCAGTGACAGACTGGAGACCTGTTTACACTCAGTGACAGACTGGAGACTGTTTACAGTCAGTGACAGACTGGACCTGTTTACACTCAGTGACAGACTGGAGCCTGTTTACAGTCAGTGACAGACTGGAACTGTTTACACTCAGTGACAGACTGGAGACTGTTTACACTCAGTGACAGACTGGAGACTGTTTACACTCAGTGACAGACTGGAGACCTGTTTACACTCAGTGACAGACTGGAGACTGTTTACACTCAGTGACAGACTGGAACCTGTTTTACACTCAGTGACAGACTGGAGACTGTTTACACTCAGTGACAGACTGGAACCTGTTTACACTCGTGACAGACTGGAGTCTGTTCTACACTCAGACAGACTGGAACCTGTTTACACTCAGTGACAGACTGGAGACTGTTTACACTCAGTGACAGACTGGAACCTGTTTACACTCAGTGACAGACTGGAACCTGTTTACACTCAGTGACAGACTGGAGACTGTTTACCACGTCAGTGACAGACTGGAGACTGTTACAAGTCAGTGACAGACTGGAGCCTGTTTACAGTCAGTGACAGACTGGAGACCTGTTTACAGCTCAGTGACAGACTGGAGACTGTTTACACTCAGTGACAGACTGGAGACTGTTTACACTCAGTGACAGACTGGAGACTGTTTACACTCAGTGACAGACTGGAGACTGTTTACACTCAGTGACAGACTGGAGGCTGTTTACACTCAGTGACAGACTGGAGACTGTTTACACTCAGTGACAGACTGGAGACTGTTTACACTCAGTGACAGACTGGAGCCTGTTTACACTCAGTGACAGACTGGAGCCTGTTTACACTCAGTGACAGACTGGAGACTGTTTACACTCAGTGACAGACTGGAGACTGTTTACACTCAGTGACAGACTGGAACTGTTTACACTCAGTGACAGACTGGAACCTGTTTACACTCAGTGACAGACTGGAGACTGTTTACACTCAGTGACAGACTGGAGACTGTTTACACTCAGTGACAGACTGGAACCTGTTTACACTCAGTGACAGACTGGAGACTGTTTACACTCAGTGACAGACTGGAGACTGTTTACACTCAGTGACAGACTGGAGACTGTTTACACTCAGTGACAGACTGGAACTGTTTACACTCAGTGACAGACTGGAGCCTGTTTACACTCAGTGACAGACTGGAGACTGTTTACACTCAGTGACAGACTGGAGACTGTTTACACTCAGTGACAGACTGGAGACTGTTTACAGTCAGTGACAGACTGGAGCCTGTTTACACTCAGTGACAGACTGGAACCTGTTTACACTCAGTGACAGACTGGAGACTGTTTACAGTCAGTGACAGACTGGAACCTGTTTACACTCAGTGACAGACTGGAGACTGTTTACACTCAGTGACAGACTGGAACCTGTTTACAGTCAGTGACAGACTGGAGACTGTTTACACTCAGTGACAGACTGGAGACTGTTTACACTCAGTGACAGACTGGAGACTGTTTACAGTCAGTGACAGACTGGAGACTGTTTACACTCAGTGACAGACTGGAGCCTGTTTACACTCAGTGACAGACTGGAGACTGTTTACACTCAGTGACAGACTGGAGCCTGTTTACACTCAGTGACAGACTGGAACCTGTTTACACTCAGTGACAGACTGGAGACTGTTTACACTCAGTGACAGACTGGAGCCTGTTTACACTCAGTGACAGACTGGAGACTGTTTACACGTCAGTGACAGACTGGAGCCTGTTTACAGTCAGTGACAGACTGGAGACTGTTCTACACTCAGTGACAGACTGGAGACTGTTTACAGTCAGTGACAGACGGAGACTGTTTACACTCAGTGACAGACTGGAGACTGTTTACACTCAGTGACAGACTGGAGACTGTTTACACTCAGTGACAGACTGGAGACCTGTTTACACTCAGTGACAGACTGGAGACTGTTTACACTCAGTGACAGACTGGACCTGTTTACACTCAGTGACAGACTGGAGACTGTTTACACTCAGTGACAGACTGGAACCTGTTTACACTCAGTGACAGACTGGAGACTGTTTACACTCAGTGACAGACTGGAGACTGTTTACACTCAGTGACAGACTGGAGACTGTTTACAGTCAGTGACAGACTGGAGACTGTTTACACTCAGTGACAGACTGGAACCTGTTTACACTCAGTGACAGACTGGAGACTGTTTACACTCAGTGACAGACTGGAACCTGTTTACACTCAGTGACAGACTGGAGACTGTTTACACTCAGGTGACAGACTGGAGCCTGTTTACACTCAGTGACAGACTGGAACCTGTTTACACTCAGTGACAGACTGGAGACTGTTTACAGCTCAGTGACAGACTGGACCTGTTTACACTCAGTGACAGACTGGAGACCTGTTTACAGTCAGTGACAGACTGGAGACTGTTTACACTCAGTGACAGACTGGAGACCTGTTTACAGTCAGTGACAGACTGGAGCCTGTTTACACTCAGTGACAGACTGGAGACTGTTTACACTCAGTGACAGACTGGAGACTGTTTCCAGTCAGTGACAGACTGGAGCCTGTTTACACTCAGTGACAGACTGGAACCTGTTTACACTCAGTGACAGACTGGAGCCTGTTTACACTCAGTGACAGACTGGAGACTGTTTACACTCAGTGACAGACTGGAGACTGTTTACACTCAGTGACAGACTGGAGACTGTTTACACTCAGTGACAGACTGGAGACTGTTTACACTCAGTGACAGACTGGAGACTGTTTACACTCAGTGACAGACTGGAGACTGTTTACACTCAGTGACAGACTGGGACTGTTTACACTCAGTGACAGACTGGAGCTTTTACACTCAGTGACAGACTGGAGACTGTTTACACTCAGTGACAGACTGGAGACTGTTTACACTCAGTGACAGACTGGAGCCTGTTTACACTCAGTGACAGACTGGAGACTGTTTACAGTCAGTGACAGACTGGAGACTGTTTACACTCAGTGACAGACTGGAGACTGTTTACACTCAGTGACAGACTGGAGCCTGTTTCCACTCAGTGACAGACTGGAGACTGTTTACAGTCAGTGACAGACTGGAGACTGTTTACACTCAGTGACAGACTGGAGCCTGTTTACACTCAGTGACAGACTGGAGACTGTTTACACTCAGTGACAGACTGGAACCTGTTTACACTCAGTGACAGACTGGAACCTGTTTACACTCAGTGACAGACTGGAGACTGTTTACATCAGTGACAGACTGGAACTGTTTACACTCAGTGACAGACTGAGACTGTTTACACTCAGTGACAGACTGGAACCTGTTTACACTCAGTGACAGACTGGACCTGTTTACACTCAGTGACAGACTGGAGACTGTTTACACTCAGTGACAGACTGGAGACTGTTTACACTCAGTGACAGACTGGAGCCTGTTTACACTCAGTGACAGACTGGAGACTGTTTACACTCAGTGACAGACTGAAGCCTGTTTACACTCAGTGACAGACTGGAGACTGTTTACACTCAGTGACAGACTGGAACCTGTTTACACTCAGTGACAGACTGGAACCTGTTTACACTCAGTGACAGACTGGAGACTGTTTACACTCAGTGACAGACTGGAGCCTGTTTACACTCAGTGACAGACTGGAACCTGTTTACACTCAGTGACAGACTGGAGACTGTTTACACTCAGTGACAGACTGGAACCTGTTTACACTCAGTGACAGACTGGAGACTGTTTACACTCAGTGACAGACTGGAACTGTTTACACTCAGTGACAGACTGGAACTGTTTACACTCAGTGACAGACTGGAACTGTTTACACTCAGTGACAGACTGGAACCTGTTTACACTCAGTGACAGACTGGAGACTGTTTACACTCAGTGACAGACTGGAGACTGTTTACACTCAGTGACAGACTGGAGACTGTTTACACTCAGTGACAGACTGGAGACCTGTTTACCACTCAGTGACAGACTGGAGACTGTTTACAGCTCAGTGACAGACTGAGCCTGTTTACACTCAGTGACAGACTGGAGACTGTTTACACTCAGTGACAGACTGGAGACTGTTTTACAATCAGGACAGACTGGAGGACTGTTTCCACTCAGTGACAGACTGGAGCCTGTTTACACTCAGTGACAGACTGGAACCTGTTTACAGTCAGTGACAGACTGGAGCCTGTTACACTCAGTGACAGACTGGAGACTGTTTACATCAGTGACAGACTGGAACCTGTTTACACTCAGTGACAGACTGGAGACTGTTTACACTCAGTGACAGACTGGAGACTGTTTACAGCAGTGACAGACTGGAGCCTGTTTACACTCAGTGACAGACTGGAGACTGTTTCACAATCAGTGACAGACTGGAGACTGTTTACACTCAGTGACAGACTGGAGACTGTTTACACTCAGTGACAGACTGGAGCCTGTTTACACTCAGTGACAGACTGGAACCTGTTTACACTCAGTGACAGACTGGAACTGTTTACAGTCAGTGACAGACGGGAACCTGTTTACACTCAGTGACAGACTGGAGACTGTTTACATTCAGTGACAGACTGGAGACCTGTTTACAGTCAGTGACAGACTGGAGACTGTTTACCACTCAGTACAGACTGGAGACTGTTTACAATCAGTGACAGACTGGAGACTGTTTACACTCAGTGACAGACTGGAGACTGTTACACTCAGTGACAGACTGGAGACTGTTTACACTCAGTGACAGACTGGAGACTGTTTACACTCAGTGACAGACTGGAGACTGTTTACACTCAGTGACAGACTGGAGACTGTTTACACTCAGTGACAGACTGGAGACTGTTTACACTCAGTGACAGACTGGAGACTGTTTTACACTCAGTGACAGACTGGAGCCTGTTTACACTCAGTGACAGACTGGAGACTGTTTTACAGGCTCAGTGACAGACTGGAGCCTGTTTACACTCAGTGACAGACTGGAGACTGTTTACACTCTGTGACAGACTGGAGACTGTTTACACAGCTCAGTGACAGACTGGAGACTGTTTACAGCTCAGTGACAGACTGGAGACTGTTTACAGCTCAGTGACAGACTGAGACTGTTTACACTCAGTGACAGACTGGAGCCTGTTTACACTCAGTGACAGACTGGAGACCTGTTTACACTCAGTGACAGACTGGAGACTGTTTACAGTCAGTGACAGACTGGAACCTGTTTACACTCAGTGACAGACTGGAGACTGTTTACATCAGTGACAGACTGGAACCTTCCAGACATGATACTTTACAACTCAGGGACAGACTGGAGACTGTTTACAAGTCAGTGACAGACTGGAGACTGTTTACACTCAGTGACAGACTGGAGACTGTTTACACTCAGTGACAGGACTGGAGACCTGTTTACACTCAGTGACAGACTGGAGACTGTTTACACTCAGTGACAGACTGGAGACTGTTTACACTCAGTGACAGACTGGAGACTGTTTACACTCAGTGACAGACTGGAGACTGTTTACACTCAGGGACAGACTGGAGCCTGTTTACACTCAGTGACAGACTGGAGACTGTTTACACTCAGTGACAGACTGGAGACTGTTTACACTCAGTGGACAGGACTGAGCCTGTTTACCTCAGTGACAGACTGGAACCTGTTTACACTCAGTGACAGACTGGACCCTGTTTATACTCAGTAACAGACTGGACCCTGTTACAGTCAGTGACAGACTGGACCCTGTTTCACCGTCAGTGACAGACTGGAGACTGTTAACTCAGTGCAGACTGGAGCCTGTTTAACTCAGTGACCAGACTGGACCTGTATACCACTCAGTGCAGAGCTGGAGACCTGTTTACACTCAGTGACAGACTGAACTGTTTACACTCAGTGACAGACTGGAACCTGTTTACCACTCAGTGACAGACTGGAGCTGTTTACACTCAGTGACAGACTGGAACCTGTTTACAGTCAGGTGACAGACTGGAGGCCTGTATACACTCAGTGACAGACTGGAACCTTTTTACCTCTCAGTGACAGACTGGAGACTGTTTACAGTCAGTGTGTCAGACTGTGACCTGTTTACAATCAGTGACAGACTGATCCTGTTTACACTCAGTGACAGACTGGAGATCTGTATTACACTCAGTGACAGACTGAGCCTGTTTACGCTCAGTGACCGAGTGGAGCCTGTTTACAGTCAGTGACAGGACTGGAACTGTTTACACTCAGTGACAGACTGAGACCCTGTTACACTCAGTGACAGACTGGAGCCCTTTTACACTCCGTGACAGACTGGAGACTGTTTACAGTCACTGACAGCCTGGAAACTGTTTACACTCAGTGACAGACTGACTGTTACAGTGGAGACTGTTTACACTCAGTGACAGACTGGAGACTGTTACACTCAGTGACAGACTGGAGACTGTTTACACTCAGTGACAGACTGGAGACTGTTTACACTCAGTGACAGACTGGAGCCTGTTTACACTCAGTGACAGACTGGAGCCTGTTTACACTCAGTGACAGACTGGAGACTGTTACACTCAGTGACAGACTGGAACCTGTTACACTCAGTGACAGACTGGAGACTGTTTACACTCAGTGACAGACTGGAGACTGTTTACACTCAGTGACAGACTGGAGCCTGTTTACACTCAGTGACAGACTGGAGACTGTTTACACTCAGTGACAGACTGGAGACTGTTTACACTCAGTGACAGACTGGAGACTGTTTACACTCAGTGACAGACTGGAGACTGTTTACACTCAGTGACAGACTGGAGCCTGTTTACACTCAGTGACAGACTGGAGACTGTTTACACTCAGTGACAGACTGGAGACTGTTTACAGCTCAGTGACAGACTGGAGACTGTTTACACTCAGTGACAGACTGGAGCCTGTTTACAGTCAGTGACAGACTGAGACTGTTTACACTCAGTGACAGACTGGAGCCTGTTTACACTCAGTGACAGACTGGAGACTGTTTACACTCAGTGACAGACTGGAACCTGTTTACACTCAGTGACAGACTGGAACTGTTTACACTCAGTGACAGACTGGAGACTGTTTACACTCAGTTTACACTCAGTGACAGACTGGAACCTGTTTACACTCAGTGACAGACTGGAGACTGTTTACACTCAGTGACAGACTGGAGCCTGTTTACACTCAGTGACAGACTGGAGACTGTTTACACTCAGTGACAGACTGGAACCTGTTTACACTCAGTGACAGACTGGAACCTGTTTACACTCAGTGACAGACTGGAGCCTGTTTACACTCAGTGACAGACTGGAGACTGTTTACACTCAGTGACAGACTGGAGCCTGTTTACACTCAGTGACAGACTGGAGACTGTTACACTCAGTGACAGACTGGAGACTGTTTACACTCAGTGACAGACTGGAGACTGTTTACACTCAGTGACAGACTGGAACCTGTTTACACTCAGTGACAGACTGGAGACTGTTTACAGTCAGTGACAGACTGGAACCTGTTTACAGTCAGTGACAGACTGGAGACTGTTTACACTCAGTGACAGACTGGAGCCTGTTTACACTCAGTGACAGACTGGAGACTGTTTACACTCAGTGACAGACTGGAGACTGTTTACACTCAGTGACAGACTGGAGCCTGTTTACACTCAGTGACAGACTGGAGACTGTTTACACTCAGTGACAGACTGGAGACTGTTTACAGTCAGTGACAGACTGGAGACTGTTTACACTCAGTGACAGACTGGAGACTGTTTACACTCAGTGACAGACTGGAACCTGTTTACACTCAGTGACAGACTGGAGACTGTTTACACTCAGTGACAGACTGGAGACTGTTTACACTCAGTGACAGACTGGAGACTGTTTACACTCAGTGACAGACTGGAACCTGTTTACACTCAGTGACAGACTGGAACCTGTTTACACTCAGTGACAGACTGGAACCTGTTTACAGTCAGTGACAGACTGGAACCTGTTTACACTCAGTGACAGACTGGAGACTGTTACAATTTTTTACAGTCAGTGACAGGACTGGAGACTGTTTACAGTCAGTGACAGACTGGAGACTGTTTACAACTCAGTGACAGACTGGAGACTGTTTACACTCAGTGACAGACTGGAGACTGTTTACACTCAGTGACAGACTGGAGACTGTTTACACTCAGTGACAGACTGGAGACTGTTTACACTCAGTGACAGACTGGAGACTGTTTACACTCAGTGACAGACTGGAACCTGTTTACACTCAGTGACAGACTGGAGCTACACTCAGTGACAGACTGGAGACTGTTTACACTCAGTGACAGACTGGAGACTGTTTACACTCAGTGACAGACTGGAGACCTGTTTACACTCAGTGACAGACTGGAGACTGTTTACACTCAGTGACAGACTGGAGACCTGTTTACACTCAGTGACAGACTGGAGACTGTTTACACTCAGTGACAGACTGGAGACTGTTTACACTCAGTGACAGACTGGAGCCTGTTTACACTCAGTGACAGACTGGAGCCTGTTTACACTCAGTGACAGACTGGAGACCTGTTTACACTCAGTGACAGACTGGAGACTGTTTACACTCAGTGACAGACTGGAGCCTGTTTACACTCAGTGACAGACTGGAGACTGTTTACACTCAGTGACAGACTGGAGACTGTTTACACTCAGTGACAGACTGGAGCCTGTTTACACTCAGTGACAGACTGGAGACTGTTTACACTCAGTGACAGACTGGAGACTGTTTACACTCAGTGACAGACTGGAGACTGTTTACACTCAGTGACAGACTGGAACCTGTTTACACTCAGTGACAGACTGGACCTGTTTACAGTCAGTGACAGACTGGAACCTGTTTACACTCAGTGACAGTCTGGGAGCCGTGTTTACACTCAGTGACAGACGGGAACCTGTTTACTCTCAGTGACAGACAGGGAGACTGTTTACACTCAGTGACAGACTGAGACTGTTACACCAGTGACAGACTGGAGACTGTTTACACTCAGTGACAGACTGGAACCTGTTTACACTCAGTGACAGACTGGAGCACTGGTTACACTCAGTGACAGACTGGAGACTGTTTACACTCAGTGACAGACTGAGCCGGTTTACACTCAGTGACAGACTGGAGACTGTTTACACTCAGTGACAGACTGGAGCCTGTTTACACCAGTGACAGACTGGAACCTGTTTACACTCAGTGACAGACTGGACCTGTTTACACTCAGTGACAGACTGGAGACTGTTACACTCAGTGACAGACTGGAGACTGTTTACACTCAGTGACAGACTGGAGACTGTTTACACCAGTGACAGACTGGAGACTGTTTACACTCAGTGACAGACTGGAGACTGTTTACACTCAGTGACAGACTGGAGACTGTTTACACTGGAGACTGTTTACACTCAGGACAACTGGAGCCTGTTTACACAGGACAACTGGAGTGACAATCTGACAGATGGACCTGTTTACACTCAGTGACAGACTGGAGACTGTTTACACTCAGTGACAGACTGAAGCCTGTTTACACTCAGTGACAGACTGGAGCCTGTTTACACTCAGTGACAGACTGGACTGTTTAACTCAGTGACCTGTTTTACATCAGTGACAGACTGGAGACTGTTTACACTCGTACACATGTCACTCAGTGACAGACTGGAGACTGTTTACACCAGTCAGTGACAGACTGGAGCCTGTTTACACTCAGTGACAGACTGGAGACTGTTTTCAATCAGTGACAGACTGGAACCTGTTTACCACTCAGTGACAGACTGGAGACTGTTACACCTCAGTGACAGACTGGAGCCTGTTTACACTTCAGTGACAGACTGGAGCCTGTTTACAGTCAGTGACAGAATGGAGCCTGTTTACACTCAGTGACAGACTGGAACCTGTTTACACTCAGTGACAGACTGGAGACTGTTTACACTCAGTGCAGACTGGAACCTGTTTACACTCAGTGACAGACTGGAGACTGTTTACACTCAGTGACAGACTGGAGACTGTTTACACTCAGTGACAGACTGGAGACTGTTTACACTCAGTGACAGACTGGAGCCTGTTTACACTCAGTGACAGACTGGAGACCTGTTTACACTCAGTGACAGACTGGAGCCTGTTTACACTCAGTGACAGACTGGAGACTGTTTACAGTCAGTGACAGACTGGAGACTGTTTACAGCTCAGTGACAGACTGAGAACTGTTTACAACTCAGTGACAGACTGGAGACCTGTTTACACCTCAGTGACAGACTGGAGACTGTTTACAGCTCAGTGACAGACTGGAGACTGTTTACACTCAGTGACAGACTGGGACTGTTTACAGCTCAGTGGACAGACAGGAGACTGTTTACACTCAGTAACAGACTGGAACCTGTCTTACAGCTCAGTGACAGACTGGAGCCTGTTACACTCAGTAACAGACTGGTGACCTGTTTCAGGCTCAGTGACAGACTGAACTGTTACATCCAGTGACAGACGGAGCCCTGTTTTACACTCCGTGACAGACTGGAGACTGGGGTTAATTCAGTGACAGACTGGAACCTGTTTCCAGTCATGGACAGACTGGAGACTGTTTACACTCAGTGACAGACTGGAACCTGTTTACACTCAGTGACAGACTGGAGACTGTTTACACTCAGTGACAGACTGGAGACTGTTTACACTCAGTGACAGACTGGAGACTGTTTACACTCAGTGACAGACTGGAGACTGTTTACACTCAGTGACAGACTGGAGACTGTTTACACTCAGTGACAGACTGGAGCCTGTTTACACTCAGTGACAGACTGGAGACTGTTTACACTCAGTGACAGACTGGAGACTGTTTACAGTCAGTGACAGACTGGAGACTGTTTACACTCAGTGACAGACTGGAGACTGTTTACACTCAGTGACAGACTGGAGACTGTTTACACTCAGTGACAGACTGGAGCCTGTTTACACTCAGTGACAGACTGGAGACTGTTTACACTCAGTGACAGACTGGAACCTGTTTACACTCAGTGACAGACTGGAGCCTGTTTACACTCAGTGACAGACTGGAGCCTGTTTACACTCAGTGACAGACTGGAGACTGTTTACACTCAGTGACAGACTGGATCCTGTTTACACTCAGTGACAGACTGGAGACTGTTTACACTCAGTGACAGACTGGAACCTGTTTACACTCAGTTACAGACTGGAGACTGTTTACAGTCAGTGACAGACTGGAGACTGTTTACACTCAGTAACAGACTGGAACCTGTTTACAGTCAGTGACAGACTGTAGCCTGTTTCCAGTCAGTGACAGACTGGAGACTGTTTACACTCAGTACAGACTGAGACTGTTTACACTCAGGACAGACCTGGTAGCCTGTTTTACACTCAGTGACAGACTGGAGCCTGTTTTTACACTCAGTGAACAGACTGGAGCCCTTTTACACTCAGTGACAGACGCAGACTGTTTTACCACTCAGGGACAGACTGAGCCTGTTACACCAGTGACAGACTGGAGACGGTTTACACTCAGGTGACAAGAACTGAGACTGTTTACACACAGGGACAGACTGGAGCCTGTTTTACACTTCAGTGACAGACTGTAGACCTGTTTACACTCAGTGAC
>JASTWF010001967.1:20000-42500 GCA_030390025.1 Squalus acanthias | reverse complement strand
TTTTTTTTTTTTTTTTTTTTTTTTTTTTTTTTTTTTTTTTTTTTTTTTTTTTTTTTTTTTTTTTTTTTTTTTTTTTTTTTTTTTTTTTTTTTTTTTTTTTTTTTTTTTTTTTTTTTTTTTTTTTTTTTTTTTTTTTTTTTTTTTTTTTTTTTTTTTTTTTTTTTTTTTTTTTTTTTTTTTTTTTTTTTTTTTTTTTTTTTTTTTTTTTTTTTTTTTTTTTTTTTTTTTTTTTTTTTTTTTTTTTTTTTTTTTTTTTTTTTTTTTTTTTTTTTTTTTTTTTTTTTTTTTTTTTTTTTTTTTTTTTTTTTTTTTTTTTTTTTTTTTTTTTTTTTTTTTTTTTTTTTTTTTTTTTTTTTTTTTTTTTTTTTTTTTTTTTTTTTTTTTTTTTTTTTTTTTTTTTTTTTTTTTTTTTTTTTTTTTTTTTTTTTTTTTTTTTTTTTTTTTTTTTTTTTTTTTTTTTTTTTTTTTTTTTTTTTTTTTTTTTTTTTTTTTTTTTTTTTTTTTTTTTTTTTTTTTTTTTTTTTTTTTTTTTTTTTTTTTTTTTTTTTTTTTTTTTTTTTTTTTTTTTTTTTTTTTTTTTTTTTTTTTTTTTTTTTTTTTTTTTTTTTTTTTTTTTTTTTTTTTTTTTTTTTTTTTTTTTTTTTTTTTTTTTTTTTTTTTTTTTTTTTTTTTTTTTTTTTTTTTTTTTTTTTTTTTTTTTTTTTTTTTTTTTTTTTTTTTTTTTTTTTTTTTTTTTTTTTTTTTTTTTTTTTTTTTTTTTTTTTTTTTTTTTTTTTTTTTTTTTTTTTTTTTTTTTTTTTTTTTTTTTTTTTTTTTTTTTTTTTTTTTTTTTTTTTTTTTTTTTTTTTTTTTTTTTTTTTTTTTTTTTTTTTTTTTTTTTTTTTTTTTTTTTTTTTTTTTTTTTTTTTTTTTTTTTTTTTTTTTTTTTTTTTTTTTTTTTTTTTTTTTTTTTTTTTTTTTTTTTTTTTTTTTTTTTTTTTTTTTTTTTTTTTTTTTTTTTTTTTTTTTTTTTTTTTTTTTTTTTTTTTTTTTTTTTTTTTTTTTTTTTTTTTTTTTTTTTTTTTTTTTTTTTTTTTTTTTTTTTTTTTTTTTTTTTTTTTTTTTTTTTTTTTTTTTTTTTTTTTTTTTTTTTTTTTTTTTTTTTTTTTTTTTTTTTTTTTTTTTTTTTTTTTTTTTTTTTTTTTTTTTTTTTTTTTTTTTTTTTTTTTTTTTTTTTTTTTTTTTTTTTTTTTTTTTTTTTTTTTTTTTTTTTTTTTTTTTTTTTTTTTTTTTTTTTTTTTTTTTTTTTTTTTTTTTTTTTTTTTTTTTTTTTTTTTTTTTTTTTTTTTTTTTTTTTTTTTTTTTTTTTTTTTTTTTTTTTTTTTTTTTTTTTTTTTTTTTTTTTTTTTTTTTTTTTTTTTTTTTTTTTTTTTTTTTTTTTTTTTTTTTTTTTTTTTTTTTTTTTTTTTTTTTTTTTTTTTTTTTTTTTTTTTTTTTTTTTTTTTTTTTTTTTTTTTTTTTTTTTTTTTTTTTTTTTTTTTTTTTTTTTTTTTTTTTTTTTTTTTTTTTTTTTTTTTTTTTTTTTTTTTTTTTTTTTTTTTTTTTTTTTTTTTTTTTTTTTTTTTTTTTTTTTTTTTTTTTTTTTTTTTTTTTTTTTTTTTTTTTTTTTTTTTTTTTTTTTTTTTTTTTTTTTTTTTTTTTTTTTTTTTTTTTTTTTTTTTTTTTTTTTTTTTTTTTTTTTTTTTTTTTTTTTTTTTTTTTTTTTTTTTTTTTTTTTTTTTTTTTTTTTTTTTTTTTTTTTTTTTTTTTTTTTTTTTTTTTTTTTTTTTTTTTTTTTTTTTTTTTTTTTTTTTTTTTTTTTTTTTTTTTTTTTTTTTTTTTTTTTTTTTTTTTTTTTTTTTTTTTTTTTTTTTTTTTTTTTTTTTTTTTTTTTTTTTTTTTTTTTTTTTTTTTTTTTTTTTTTTTTTTTTTTTTTTTTTTTTTTTTTTTTTTTTTTTTTTTTTTTTTTTTTTTTTTTTTTTTTTTTTTTTTTTTTTTTTTTTTTTTTTTTTTTTTTTTTTTTTTTTTTTTTTTTTTTTTTTTTTTTTTTTTTTTTTTTTTTTTTTTTTTTTTTTTTTTTTTTTTTTTTTTTTTTTTTTTTTTTTTTTTTTTTTTTTTTTTTTTTTTTTTTTTTTTTTTTTTTTTTTTTTTTTTTTTTTTTTTTTTTTTTTTTTTTTTTTTTTTTTTTTTTTTTTTTTTTTTTTTTTTTTTTTTTTTTTTTTTTTTTTTTTTTTTTTTTTTTTTTTTTTTTTTTTTTTTTTTTTTTTTTTTTTTTTTTTTTTTTTTTTTTTTTTTTTTTTTTTTTTTTTTTTTTTTTTTTTTTTTTTTTTTTTTTTTTTTTTTTTTTTTTTTTTTTTTTTTTTTTTTTTTTTTTTTTTTTTTTTTTTTTTTTTTTTTTTTTTTTTTTTTTTTTTTTTTTTTTTTTTTTTTTTTTTTTTTTTTTTTTTTTTTTTTTTTTTTTTTTTTTTTTTTTTTTTTTTTTTTTTTTTTTTTTTTTTTTTTTTTTTTTTTTTTTTTTTTTTTTTTTTTTTTTTTTTTTTTTTTTTTTTTTTTTTTTTTTTTTTTTTTTTTTTTTTTTTTTTTTTTTTTTTTTTTTTTTTTTTTTTTTTTTTTTTTTTTTTTTTTTTTTTTTTTTTTTTTTTTTTTTTTTTTTTTTTTTTTTTTTTTTTTTTTTTTTTTTTTTTTTTTTTTTTTTTTTTTTTTTTTTTTTTTTTTTTTTTTTTTTTTTTTTTTTTTTTTTTTTTTTTTTTTTTTTTTTTTTTTTTTTTTTTTTTTTTTTTTTTTTTTTTTTTTTTTTTTTTTTTTTTTTTTTTTTTTTTTTTTTTTTTTTTTTTTTTTTTTTTTTTTTTTTTTTTTTTTTTTTTTTTTTTTTTTTTTTTTTTTTTTTTTTTTTTTTTTTTTTTTTTTTTTTTTTTTTTTTTTTTTTTTTTTTTTTTTTTTTTTTTTTTTTTTTTTTTTTTTTTTTTTTTTTTTTTTTTTTTTTTTTTTTTTTTTTTTTTTTTTTTTTTTTTTTTTTTTTTTTTTTTTTTTTTTTTTTTTTTTTTTTTTTTTTTTTTTTTTTTTTTTTTTTTTTTTTTTTTTTTTTTTTTTTTTTTTTTTTTTTTTTTTTTTTTTTTTTTTTTTTTTTTTTTTTTTTTTTTTTTTTTTTTTTTTTTTTTTTTTTTTTTTTTTTTTTTTTTTTTTTTTTTTTTTTTTTTTTTTTTTTTTTTTTTTTTTTTTTTTTTTTTTTTTTTTTTTTTTTTTTTTTTTTTTTTTTTTTTTTTTTTTTTTTTTTTTTTTTTTTTTTTTTTTTTTTTTTTTTTTTTTTTTTTTTTTTTTTTTTTTTTTTTTTTTTTTTTTTTTTTTTTTTTTTTTTTTTTTTTTTTTTTTTTTTTTTTTTTTTTTTTTTTTTTTTTTTTTTTTTTTTTTTTTTTTTTTTTTTTTTTTTTTTTTTTTTTTTTTTTTTTTTTTTTTTTTTTTTTTTTTTTTTTTTTTTTTTTTTTTTTTTTTTTTTTTTTTTTTTTTTTTTTTTTTTTTTTTTTTTTTTTTTTTTTTTTTTTTTTTTTTTTTTTTTTTTTTTTTTTTTTTTTTTTTTTTTTTTTTTTTTTTTTTTTTTTTTTTTTTTTTTTTTTTTTTTTTTTTTTTTTTTTTTTTTTTTTTTTTTTTTTTTTTTTTTTTTTTTTTTTTTTTTTTTTTTTTTTTTTTTTTTTTTTTTTTTTTTTTTTTTTTTTTTTTTTTTTTTTTTTTTTTTTTTTTTTTTTTTTTTTTTTTTTTTTTTTTTTTTTTTTTTTTTTTTTTTTTTTTTTTTTTTTTTTTTTTTTTTTTTTTTTTTTTTTTTTTTTTTTTTTTTTTTTTTTTTTTTTTTTTTTTTTTTTTTTTTTTTTTTTTTTTTTTTTTTTTTTTTTTTTTTTTTTTTTTTTTTTTTTTTTTTTTTTTTTTTTTTTTTTTTTTTTTTTTTTTTTTTTTTTTTTTTTTTTTTTTTTTTTTTTTTTTTTTTTTTTTTTTTTTTTTTTTTTTTTTTTTTTTTTTTTTTTTTTTTTTTTTTTTTTTTTTTTTTTTTTTTTTTTTTTTTTTTTTTTTTTTTTTTTTTTTTTTTTTTTTTTTTTTTTTTTTTTTTTTTTTTTTTTTTTTTTTTTTTTTTTTTTTTTTTTTTTTTTTTTTTTTTTTTTTTTTTTTTTTTTTTTTTTTTTTTTTTTTTTTTTTTTTTTTTTTTTTTTTTTTTTTTTTTTTTTTTTTTTTTTTTTTTTTTTTTTTTTTTTTTTTTTTTTTTTTTTTTTTTTTTTTTTTTTTTTTTTTTTTTTTTTTTTTTTTTTTTTTTTTTTTTTTTTTTTTTTTTTTTTTTTTTTTTTTTTTTTTTTTTTTTTTTTTTTTTTTTTTTTTTTTTTTTTTTTTTTTTTTTTTTTTTTTTTTTTTTTTTTTTTTTTTTTTTTTTTTTTTTTTTTTTTTTTTTTTTTTTTTTTTTTTTTTTTTTTTTTTTTTTTTTTTTTTTTTTTTTTTTTTTTTTTTTTTTTTTTTTTTTTTTTTTTTTTTTTTTTTTTTTTTTTTTTTTTTTTTTTTTTTTTTTTTTTTTTTTTTTTTTTTTTTTTTTTTTTTTTTTTTTTTTTTTTTTTTTTTTTTTTTTTTTTTTTTTTTTTTTTTTTTTTTTTTTTTTTTTTTTTTTTTTTTTTTTTTTTTTTTTTTTTTTTTTTTTTTTTTTTTTTTTTTTTTTTTTTTTTTTTTTTTTTTTTTTTTTTTTTTTTTTTTTTTTTTTTTTTTTTTTTTTTTTTTTTTTTTTTTTTTTTTTTTTTTTTTTTTTTTTTTTTTTTTTTTTTTTTTTTTTTTTTTTTTTTTTTTTTTTTTTTTTTTTTTTTTTTTTTTTTTTTTTTTTTTTTTTTTTTTTTTTTTTTTTTTTTTTTTTTTTTTTTTTTTTTTTTTTTTTTTTTTTTTTTTTTTTTTTTTTTTTTTTTTTTTTTTTTTTTTTTTTTTTTTTTTTTTTTTTTTTTTTTTTTTTTTTTTTTTTTTTTTTTTTTTTTTTTTTTTTTTTTTTTTTTTTTTTTTTTTTTTTTTTTTTTTTTTTTTTTTTTTTTTTTTTTTTTTTTTTTTTTTTTTTTTTTTTTTTTTTTTTTTTTTTTTTTTTTTTTTTTTTTTTTTTTTTTTTTTTTTTTTTTTTTTTTTTTTTTTTTTTTTTTTTTTTTTTTTTTTTTTTTTTTTTTTTTTTTTTTTTTTTTTTTTTTTTTTTTTTTTTTTTTTTTTTTTTTTTTTTTTTTTTTTTTTTTTTTTTTTTTTTTTTTTTTTTTTTTTTTTTTTTTTTTTTTTTTTTTTTTTTTTTTTTTTTTTTTTTTTTTTTTTTTTTTTTTTTTTTTTTTTTTTTTTTTTTTTTTTTTTTTTTTTTTTTTTTTTTTTTTTTTTTTTTTTTTTTTTTTTTTTTTTTTTTTTTTTTTTTTTTTTTTTTTTTTTTTTTTTTTTTTTTTTTTTTTTTTTTTTTTTTTTTTTTTTTTTTTTTTTTTTTTTTTTTTTTTTTTTTTTTTTTTTTTTTTTTTTTTTTTTTTTTTTTTTTTTTTTTTTTTTTTTTTTTTTTTTTTTTTTTTTTTTTTTTTTTTTTTTTTTTTTTTTTTTTTTTTTTTTTTTTTTTTTTTTTTTTTTTTTTTTTTTTTTTTTTTTTTTTTTTTTTTTTTTTTTTTTTTTTTTTTTTTTTTTTTTTTTTTTTTTTTTTTTTTTTTTTTTTTTTTTTTTTTTTTTTTTTTTTTTTTTTTTTTTTTTTTTTTTTTTTTTTTTTTTTTTTTTTTTTTTTTTTTTTTTTTTTTTTTTTTTTTTTTTTTTTTTTTTTTTTTTTTTTTTTTTTTTTTTTTTTTTTTTTTTTTTTTTTTTTTTTTTTTTTTTTTTTTTTTTTTTTTTTTTTTTTTTTTTTTTTTTTTTTTTTTTTTTTTTTTTTTTTTTTTTTTTTTTTTTTTTTTTTTTTTTTTTTTTTTTTTTTTTTTTTTTTTTTTTTTTTTTTTTTTTTTTTTTTTTTTTTTTTTTTTTTTTTTTTTTTTTTTTTTTTTTTTTTTTTTTTTTTTTTTTTTTTTTTTTTTTTTTTTTTTTTTTTTTTTTTTTTTTTTTTTTTTTTTTTTTTTTTTTTTTTTTTTTTTTTTTTTTTTTTTTTTTTTTTTTTTTTTTTTTTTTTTTTTTTTTTTTTTTTTTTTTTTTTTTTTTTTTTTTTTTTTTTTTTTTTTTTTTTTTTTTTTTTTTTTTTTTTTTTTTTTTTTTTTTTTTTTTTTTTTTTTTTTTTTTTTTTTTTTTTTTTTTTTTTTTTTTTTTTTTTTTTTTTTTTTTTTTTTTTTTTTTTTTTTTTTTTTTTTTTTTTTTTTTTTTTTTTTTTTTTTTTTTTTTTTTTTTTTTTTTTTTTTTTTTTTTTTTTTTTTTTTTTTTTTTTTTTTTTTTTTTTTTTTTTTTTTTTTTTTTTTTTTTTTTTTTTTTTTTTTTTTTTTTTTTTTTTTTTTTTTTTTTTTTTTTTTTTTTTTTTTTTTTTTTTTTTTTTTTTTTTTTTTTTTTTTTTTTTTTTTTTTTTTTTTTTTTTTTTTTTTTTTTTTTTTTTTTTTTTTTTTTTTTTTTTTTTTTTTTTTTTTTTTTTTTTTTTTTTTTTTTTTTTTTTTTTTTTTTTTTTTTTTTTTTTTTTTTTTTTTTTTTTTTTTTTTTTTTTTTTTTTTTTTTTTTTTTTTTTTTTTTTTTTTTTTTTTTTTTTTTTTTTTTTTTTTTTTTTTTTTTTTTTTTTTTTTTTTTTTTTTTTTTTTTTTTTTTTTTTTTTTTTTTTTTTTTTTTTTTTTTTTTTTTTTTTTTTTTTTTTTTTTTTTTTTTTTTTTTTTTTTTTTTTTTTTTTTTTTTTTTTTTTTTTTTTTTTTTTTTTTTTTTTTTTTTTTTTTTTTTTTTTTTTTTTTTTTTTTTTTTTTTTTTTTTTTTTTTTTTTTTTTTTTTTTTTTTTTTTTTTTTTTTTTTTTTTTTTTTTTTTTTTTTTTTTTTTTTTTTTTTTTTTTTTTTTTTTTTTTTTTTTTTTTTTTTTTTTTTTTTTTTTTTTTTTTTTTTTTTTTTTTTTTTTTTTTTTTTTTTTTTTTTTTTTTTTTTTTTTTTTTTTTTTTTTTTTTTTTTTTTTTTTTTTTTTTTTTTTTTTTTTTTTTTTTTTTTTTTTTTTTTTTTTTTTTTTTTTTTTTTTTTTTTTTTTTTTTTTTTTTTTTTTTTTTTTTTTTTTTTTTTTTTTTTTTTTTTTTTTTTTTTTTTTTTTTTTTTTTTTTTTTTTTTTTTTTTTTTTTTTTTTTTTTTTTTTTTTTTTTTTTTTTTTTTTTTTTTTTTTTTTTTTTTTTTTTTTTTTTTTTTTTTTTTTTTTTTTTTTTTTTTTTTTTTTTTTTTTTTTTTTTTTTTTTTTTTTTTTTTTTTTTTTTTTTTTTTTTTTTTTTTTTTTTTTTTTTTTTTTTTTTTTTTTTTTTTTTTTTTTTTTTTTTTTTTTTTTTTTTTTTTTTTTTTTTTTTTTTTTTTTTTTTTTTTTTTTTTTTTTTTTTTTTTTTTTTTTTTTTTTTTTTTTTTTTTTTTTTTTTTTTTTTTTTTTTTTTTTTTTTTTTTTTTTTTTTTTTTTTTTTTTTTTTTTTTTTTTTTTTTTTTTTTTTTTTTTTTTTTTTTTTTTTTTTTTTTTTTTTTTTTTTTTTTTTTTTTTTTTTTTTTTTTTTTTTTTTTTTTTTTTTTTTTTTTTTTTTTTTTTTTTTTTTTTTTTTTTTTTTTTTTTTTTTTTTTTTTTTTTTTTTTTTTTTTTTTTTTTTTTTTTTTTTTTTTTTTTTTTTTTTTTTTTTTTTTTTTTTTTTTTTTTTTTTTTTTTTTTTTTTTTTTTTTTTTTTTTTTTTTTTTTTTTTTTTTTTTTTTTTTTTTTTTTTTTTTTTTTTTTTTTTTTTTTTTTTTTTTTTTTTTTTTTTTTTTTTTTTTTTTTTTTTTTTTTTTTTTTTTTTTTTTTTTTTTTTTTTTTTTTTTTTTTTTTTTTTTTTTTTTTTTTTTTTTTTTTTTTTTTTTTTTTTTTTTTTTTTTTTTTTTTTTTTTTTTTTTTTTTTTTTTTTTTTTTTTTTTTTTTTTTTTTTTTTTTTTTTTTTTTTTTTTTTTTTTTTTTTTTTTTTTTTTTTTTTTTTTTTTTTTTTTTTTTTTTTTTTTTTTTTTTTTTTTTTTTTTTTTTTTTTTTTTTTTTTTTTTTTTTTTTTTTTTTTTTTTTTTTTTTTTTTTTTTTTTTTTTTTTTTTTTTTTTTTTTTTTTTTTTTTTTTTTTTTTTTTTTTTTTTTTTTTTTTTTTTTTTTTTTTTTTTTTTTTTTTTTTTTTTTTTTTTTTTTTTTTTTTTTTTTTTTTTTTTTTTTTTTTTTTTTTTTTTTTTTTTTTTTTTTTTTTTTTTTTTTTTTTTTTTTTTTTTTTTTTTTTTTTTTTTTTTTTTTTTTTTTTTTTTTTTTTTTTTTTTTTTTTTTTTTTTTTTTTTTTTTTTTTTTTTTTTTTTTTTTTTTTTTTTTTTTTTTTTTTTTTTTTTTTTTTTTTTTTTTTTTTTTTTTTTTTTTTTTTTTTTTTTTTTTTTTTTTTTTTTTTTTTTTTTTTTTTTTTTTTTTTTTTTTTTTTTTTTTTTTTTTTTTTTTTTTTTTTTTTTTTTTTTTTTTTTTTTTTTTTTTTTTTTTTTTTTTTTTTTTTTTTTTTTTTTTTTTTTTTTTTTTTTTTTTTTTTTTTTTTTTTTTTTTTTTTTTTTTTTTTTTTTTTTTTTTTTTTTTTTTTTTTTTTTTTTTTTTTTTTTTTTTTTTTTTTTTTTTTTTTTTTTTTTTTTTTTTTTTTTTTTTTTTTTTTTTTTTTTTTTTTTTTTTTTTTTTTTTTTTTTTTTTTTTTTTTTTTTTTTTTTTTTTTTTTTTTTTTTTTTTTTTTTTTTTTTTTTTTTTTTTTTTTTTTTTTTTTTTTTTTTTTTTTTTTTTTTTTTTTTTTTTTTTTTTTTTTTTTTTTTTTTTTTTTTTTTTTTTTTTTTTTTTTTTTTTTTTTTTTTTTTTTTTTTTTTTTTTTTTTTTTTTTTTTTTTTTTTTTTTTTTTTTTTTTTTTTTTTTTTTTTTTTTTTTTTTTTTTTTTTTTTTTTTTTTTTTTTTTTTTTTTTTTTTTTTTTTTTTTTTTTTTTTTTTTTTTTTTTTTTTTTTTTTTTTTTTTTTTTTTTTTTTTTTTTTTTTTTTTTTTTTTTTTTTTTTTTTTTTTTTTTTTTTTTTTTTTTTTTTTTTTTTTTTTTTTTTTTTTTTTTTTTTTTTTTTTTTTTTTTTTTTTTTTTTTTTTTTTTTTTTTTTTTTTTTTTTTTTTTTTTTTTTTTTTTTTTTTTTTTTTTTTTTTTTTTTTTTTTTTTTTTTTTTTTTTTTTTTTTTTTTTTTTTTTTTTTTTTTTTTTTTTTTTTTTTTTTTTTTTTTTTTTTTTTTTTTTTTTTTTTTTTTTTTTTTTTTTTTTTTTTTTTTTTTTTTTTTTTTTTTTTTTTTTTTTTTTTTTTTTTTTTTTTTTTTTTTTTTTTTTTTTTTTTTTTTTTTTTTTTTTTTTTTTTTTTTTTTTTTTTTTTTTTTTTTTTTTTTTTTTTTTTTTTTTTTTTTTTTTTTTTTTTTTTTTTTTTTTTTTTTTTTTTTTTTTTTTTTTTTTTTTTTTTTTTTTTTTTTTTTTTTTTTTTTTTTTTTTTTTTTTTTTTTTTTTTTTTTTTTTTTTTTTTTTTTTTTTTTTTTTTTTTTTTTTTTTTTTTTTTTTTTTTTTTTTTTTTTTTTTTTTTTTTTTTTTTTTTTTTTTTTTTTTTTTTTTTTTTTTTTTTTTTTTTTTTTTTTTTTTTTTTTTTTTTTTTTTTTTTTTTTTTTTTTTTTTTTTTTTTTTTTTTTTTTTTTTTTTTTTTTTTTTTTTTTTTTTTTTTTTTTTTTTTTTTTTTTTTTTTTTTTTTTTTTTTTTTTTTTTTTTTTTTTTTTTTTTTTTTTTTTTTTTTTTTTTTTTTTTTTTTTTTTTTTTTTTTTTTTTTTTTTTTTTTTTTTTTTTTTTTTTTTTTTTTTTTTTTTTTTTTTTTTTTTTTTTTTTTTTTTTTTTTTTTTTTTTTTTTTTTTTTTTTTTTTTTTTTTTTTTTTTTTTTTTTTTTTTTTTTTTTTTTTTTTTTTTTTTTTTTTTTTTTTTTTTTTTTTTTTTTTTTTTTTTTTTTTTTTTTTTTTTTTTTTTTTTTTTTTTTTTTTTTTTTTTTTTTTTTTTTTTTTTTTTTTTTTTTTTTTTTTTTTTTTTTTTTTTTTTTTTTTTTTTTTTTTTTTTTTTTTTTTTTTTTTTTTTTTTTTTTTTTTTTTTTTTTTTTTTTTTTTTTTTTTTTTTTTTTTTTTTTTTTTTTTTTTTTTTTTTTTTTTTTTTTTTTTTTTTTTTTTTTTTTTTTTTTTTTTTTTTTTTTTTTTTTTTTTTTTTTTTTTTTTTTTTTTTTTTTTTTTTTTTTTTTTTTTTTTTTTTTTTTTTTTTTTTTTTTTTTTTTTTTTTTTTTTTTTTTTTTTTTTTTTTTTTTTTTTTTTTTTTTTTTTTTTTTTTTTTTTTTTTTTTTTTTTTTTTTTTTTTTTTTTTTTTTTTTTTTTTTTTTTTTTTTTTTTTTTTTTTTTTTTTTTTTTTTTTTTTTTTTTTTTTTTTTTTTTTTTTTTTTTTTTTTTTTTTTTTTTTTTTTTTTTTTTTTTTTTTTTTTTTTTTTTTTTTTTTTTTTTTTTTTTTTTTTTTTTTTTTTTTTTTTTTTTTTTTTTTTTTTTTTTTTTTTTTTTTTTTTTTTTTTTTTTTTTTTTTTTTTTTTTTTTTTTTTTTTTTTTTTTTTTTTTTTTTTTTTTTTTTTTTTTTTTTTTTTTTTTTTTTTTTTTTTTTTTTTTTTTTTTTTTTTTTTTTTTTTTTTTTTTTTTTTTTTTTTTTTTTTTTTTTTTTTTTTTTTTTTTTTTTTTTTTTTTTTTTTTTTTTTTTTTTTTTTTTTTTTTTTTTTTTTTTTTTTTTTTTTTTTTTTTTTTTTTTTTTTTTTTTTTTTTTTTTTTTTTTTTTTTTTTTTTTTTTTTTTTTTTTTTTTTTTTTTTTTTTTTTTTTTTTTTTTTTTTTTTTTTTTTTTTTTTTTTTTTTTTTTTTTTTTTTTTTTTTTTTTTTTTTTTTTTTTTTTTTTTTTTTTTTTTTTTTTTTTTTTTTTTTTTTTTTTTTTTTTTTTTTTTTTTTTTTTTTTTTTTTTTTTTTTTTTTTTTTTTTTTTTTTTTTTTTTTTTTTTTTTTTTTTTTTTTTTTTTTTTTTTTTTTTTTTTTTTTTTTTTTTTTTTTTTTTTTTTTTTTTTTTTTTTTTTTTTTTTTTTTTTTTTTTTTTTTTTTTTTTTTTTTTTTTTTTTTTTTTTTTTTTTTTTTTTTTTTTTTTTTTTTTTTTTTTTTTTTTTTTTTTTTTTTTTTTTTTTTTTTTTTTTTTTTTTTTTTTTTTTTTTTTTTTTTTTTTTTTTTTTTTTTTTTTTTTTTTTTTTTTTTTTTTTTTTTTTTTTTTTTTTTTTTTTTTTTTTTTTTTTTTTTTTTTTTTTTTTTTTTTTTTTTTTTTTTTTTTTTTTTTTTTTTTTTTTTTTTTTTTTTTTTTTTTTTTTTTTTTTTTTTTTTTTTTTTTTTTTTTTTTTTTTTTTTTTTTTTTTTTTTTTTTTTTTTTTTTTTTTTTTTTTTTTTTTTTTTTTTTTTTTTTTTTTTTTTTTTTTTTTTTTTTTTTTTTTTTTTTTTTTTTTTTTTTTTTTTTTTTTTTTTTTTTTTTTTTTTTTTTTTTTTTTTTTTTTTTTTTTTTTTTTTTTTTTTTTTTTTTTTTTTTTTTTTTTTTTTTTTTTTTTTTTTTTTTTTTTTTTTTTTTTTTTTTTTTTTTTTTTTTTTTTTTTTTTTTTTTTTTTTTTTTTTTTTTTTTTTTTTTTTTTTTTTTTTTTTTTTTTTTTTTTTTTTTTTTTTTTTTTTTTTTTTTTTTTTTTTTTTTTTTTTTTTTTTTTTTTTTTTTTTTTTTTTTTTTTTTTTTTTTTTTTTTTTTTTTTTTTTTTTTTTTTTTTTTTTTTTTTTTTTTTTTTTTTTTTTTTTTTTTTTTTTTTTTTTTTTTTTTTTTTTTTTTTTTTTTTTTTTTTTTTTTTTTTTTTTTTTTTTTTTTTTTTTTTTTTTTTTTTTTTTTTTTTTTTTTTTTTTTTTTTTTTTTTTTTTTTTTTTTTTTTTTTTTTTTTTTTTTTTTTTTTTTTTTTTTTTTTTTTTTTTTTTTTTTTTTTTTTTTTTTTTTTTTTTTTTTTTTTTTTTTTTTTTTTTTTTTTTTTTTTTTTTTTTTTTTTTTTTTTTTTTTTTTTTTTTTTTTTTTTTTTTTTTTTTTTTTTTTTTTTTTTTTTTTTTTTTTTTTTTTTTTTTTTTTTTTTTTTTTTTTTTTTTTTTTTTTTTTTTTTTTTTTTTTTTTTTTTTTTTTTTTTTTTTTTTTTTTTTTTTTTTTTTTTTTTTTTTTTTTTTTTTTTTTTTTTTTTTTTTTTTTTTTTTTTTTTTTTTTTTTTTTTTTTTTTTTTTTTTTTTTTTTTTTTTTTTTTTTTTTTTTTTTTTTTTTTTTTTTTTTTTTTTTTTTTTTTTTTTTTTTTTTTTTTTTTTTTTTTTTTTTTTTTTTTTTTTTTTTTTTTTTTTTTTTTTTTTTTTTTTTTTTTTTTTTTTTTTTTTTTTTTTTTTTTTTTTTTTTTTTTTTTTTTTTTTTTTTTTTTTTTTTTTTTTTTTTTTTTTTTTTTTTTTTTTTTTTTTTTTTTTTTTTTTTTTTTTTTTTTTTTTTTTTTTTTTTTTTTTTTTTTTTTTTTTTTTTTTTTTTTTTTTTTTTTTTTTTTTTTTTTTTTTTTTTTTTTTTTTTTTTTTTTTTTTTTTTTTTTTTTTTTTTTTTTTTTTTTTTTTTTTTTTTTTTTTTTTTTTTTTTTTTTTTTTTTTTTTTTTTTTTTTTTTTTTTTTTTTTTTTTTTTTTTTTTTTTTTTTTTTTTTTTTTTTTTTTTTTTTTTTTTTTTTTTTTTTTTTTTTTTTTTTTTTTTTTTTTTTTTTTTTTTTTTTTTTTTTTTTTTTTTTTTTTTTTTTTTTTTTTTTTTTTTTTTTTTTTTTTTTTTTTTTTTTTTTTTTTTTTTTTTTTTTTTTTTTTTTTTTTTTTTTTTTTTTTTTTTTTTTTTTTTTTTTTTTTTTTTTTTTTTTTTTTTTTTTTTTTTTTTTTTTTTTTTTTTTTTTTTTTTTTTTTTTTTTTTTTTTTTTTTTTTTTTTTTTTTTTTTTTTTTTTTTTTTTTTTTTTTTTTTTTTTTTTTTTTTTTTTTTTTTTTTTTTTTTTTTTTTTTTTTTTTTTTTTTTTTTTTTTTTTTTTTTTTTTTTTTTTTTTTTTTTTTTTTTTTTTTTTTTTTTTTTTTTTTTTTTTTTTTTTTTTTTTTTTTTTTTTTTTTTTTTTTTTTTTTTTTTTTTTTTTTTTTTTTTTTTTTTTTTTTTTTTTTTTTTTTTTTTTTTTTTTTTTTTTTTTTTTTTTTTTTTTTTTTTTTTTTTTTTTTTTTTTTTTTTTTTTTTTTTTTTTTTTTTTTTTTTTTTTTTTTTTTTTTTTTTTTTTTTTTTTTTTTTTTTTTTTTTTTTTTTTTTTTTTTTTTTTTTTTTTTTTTTTTTTTTTTTTTTTTTTTTTTTTTTTTTTTTTTTTTTTTTTTTTTTTTTTTTTTTTTTTTTTTTTTTTTTTTTTTTTTTTTTTTTTTTTTTTTTTTTTTTTTTTTTTTTTTTTTTTTTTTTTTTTTTTTTTTTTTTTTTTTTTTTTTTTTTTTTTTTTTTTTTTTTTTTTTTTTTTTTTTTTTTTTTTTTTTTTTTTTTTTTTTTTTTTTTTTTTTTTTTTTTTTTTTTTTTTTTTTTTTTTTTTTTTTTTTTTTTTTTTTTTTTTTTTTTTTTTTTTTTTTTTTTTTTTTTTTTTTTTTTTTTTTTTTTTTTTTTTTTTTTTTTTTTTTTTTTTTTTTTTTTTTTTTTTTTTTTTTTTTTTTTTTTTTTTTTTTTTTTTTTTTTTTTTTTTTTTTTTTTTTTTTTTTTTTTTTTTTTTTTTTTTTTTTTTTTTTTTTTTTTTTTTTTTTTTTTTTTTTTTTTTTTTTTTTTTTTTTTTTTTTTTTTTTTTTTTTTTTTTTTTTTTTTTTTTTTTTTTTTTTTTTTTTTTTTTTTTTTTTTTTTTTTTTTTTTTTTTTTTTTTTTTTTTTTTTTTTTTTTTTTTTTTTTTTTTTTTTTTTTTTTTTTTTTTTTTTTTTTTTTTTTTTTTTTTTTTTTTTTTTTTTTTTTTTTTTTTTTTTTTTTTTTTTTTTTTTTTTTTTTTTTTTTTTTTTTTTTTTTTTTTTTTTTTTTTTTTTTTTTTTTTTTTTTTTTTTTTTTTTTTTTTTTTTTTTTTTTTTTTTTTTTTTTTTTTTTTTTTTTTTTTTTTTTTTTTTTTTTTTTTTTTTTTTTTTTTTTTTTTTTTTTTTTTTTTTTTTTTTTTTTTTTTTTTTTTTTTTTTTTTTTTTTTTTTTTTTTTTTTTTTTTTTTTTTTTTTTTTTTTTTTTTTTTTTTTTTTTTTTTTTTTTTTTTTTTTTTTTTTTTTTTTTTTTTTTTTTTTTTTTTTTTTTTTTTTTTTTTTTTTTTTTTTTTTTTTTTTTTTTTTTTTTTTTTTTTTTTTTTTTTTTTTTTTTTTTTTTTTTTTTTTTTTTTTTTTTTTTTTTTTTTTTTTTTTTTTTTTTTTTTTTTTTTTTTTTTTTTTTTTTTTTTTTTTTTTTTTTTTTTTTTTTTTTTTTTTTTTTTTTTTTTTTTTTTTTTTTTTTTTTTTTTTTTTTTTTTTTTTTTTTTTTTTTTTTTTTTTTTTTTTTTTTTTTTTTTTTTTTTTTTTTTTTTTTTTTTTTTTTTTTTTTTTTTTTTTTTTTTTTTTTTTTTTTTTTTTTTTTTTTTTTTTTTTTTTTTTTTTTTTTTTTTTTTTTTTTTTTTTTTTTTTTTTTTTTTTTTTTTTTTTTTTTTTTTTTTTTTTTTTTTTTTTTTTTTTTTTTTTTTTTTTTTTTTTTTTTTTTTTTTTTTTTTTTTTTTTTTTTTTTTTTTTTTTTTTTTTTTTTTTTTTTTTTTTTTTTTTTTTTTTTTTTTTTTTTTTTTTTTTTTTTTTTTTTTTTTTTTTTTTTTTTTTTTTTTTTTTTTTTTTTTTTTTTTTTTTTTTTTTTTTTTTTTTTTTTTTTTTTTTTTTTTTTTTTTTTTTTTTTTTTTTTTTTTTTTTTTTTTTTTTTTTTTTTTTTTTTTTTTTTTTTTTTTTTTTTTTTTTTTTTTTTTTTTTTTTTTTTTTTTTTTTTTTTTTTTTTTTTTTTTTTTTTTTTTTTTTTTTTTTTTTTTTTTTTTTTTTTTTTTTTTTTTTTTTTTTTTTTTTTTTTTTTTTTTTTTTTTTTTTTTTTTTTTTTTTTTTTTTTTTTTTTTTTTTTTTTTTTTTTTTTTTTTTTTTTTTTTTTTTTTTTTTTTTTTTTTTTTTTTTTTTTTTTTTTTTTTTTTTTTTTTTTTTTTTTTTTTTTTTTTTTTTTTTTTTTTTTTTTTTTTTTTTTTTTTTTTTTTTTTTTTTTTTTTTTTTTTTTTTTTTTTTTTTTTTTTTTTTTTTTTTTTTTTTTTTTTTTTTTTTTTTTTTTTTTTTTTTTTTTTTTTTTTTTTTTTTTTTTTTTTTTTTTTTTTTTTTTTTTTTTTTTTTTTTTTTTTTTTTTTTTTTTTTTTTTTTTTTTTTTTTTTTTTTTTTTTTTTTTTTTTTTTTTTTTTTTTTTTTTTTTTTTTTTTTTTTTTTTTTTTTTTTTTTTTTTTTTTTTTTTTTTTTTTTTTTTTTTTTTTTTTTTTTTTTTTTTTTTTTTTTTTTTTTTTTTTTTTTTTTTTTTTTTTTTTTTTTTTTTTTTTTTTTTTTTTTTTTTTTTTTTTTTTTTTTTTTTTTTTTTTTTTTTTTTTTTTTTTTTTTTTTTTTTTTTTTTTTTTTTTTTTTTTTTTTTTTTTTTTTTTTTTTTTTTTTTTTTTTTTTTTTTTTTTTTTTTTTTTTTTTTTTTTTTTTTTTTTTTTTTTTTTTTTTTTTTTTTTTTTTTTTTTTTTTTTTTTTTTTTTTTTTTTTTTTTTTTTTTTTTTTTTTTTTTTTTTTTTTTTTTTTTTTTTTTTTTTTTTTTTTTTTTTTTTTTTTTTTTTTTTTTTTTTTTTTTTTTTTTTTTTTTTTTTTTTTTTTTTTTTTTTTTTTTTTTTTTTTTTTTTTTTTTTTTTTTTTTTTTTTTTTTTTTTTTTTTTTTTTTTTTTTTTTTTTTTTTTTTTTTTTTTTTTTTTTTTTTTTTTTTTTTTTTTTTTTTTTTTTTTTTTTTTTTTTTTTTTTTTTTTTTTTTTTTTTTTTTTTTTTTTTTTTTTTTTTTTTTTTTTTTTTTTTTTTTTTTTTTTTTTTTTTTTTTTTTTTTTTTTTTTTTTTTTTTTTTTTTTTTTTTTTTTTTTTTTTTTTTTTTTTTTTTTTTTTTTTTTTTTTTTTTTTTTTTTTTTTTTTTTTTTTTTTTTTTTTTTTTTTTTTTTTTTTTTTTTTTTTTTTTTTTTTTTTTTTTTTTTTTTTTTTTTTTTTTTTTTTTTTTTTTTTTTTTTTTTTTTTTTTTTTTTTTTTTTTTTTTTTTTTTTTTTTTTTTTTTTTTTTTTTTTTTTTTTTTTTTTTTTTTTTTTTTTTTTTTTTTTTTTTTTTTTTTTTTTTTTTTTTTTTTTTTTTTTTTTTTTTTTTTTTTTTTTTTTTTTTTTTTTTTTTTTTTTTTTTTTTTTTTTTTTTTTTTTTTTTTTTTTTTTTTTTTTTTTTTTTTTTTTTTTTTTTTTTTTTTTTTTTTTTTTTTTTTTTTTTTTTTTTTTTTTTTTTTTTTTTTTTTTTTTTTTTTTTTTTTTTTTTTTTTTTTTTTTTTTTTTTTTTTTTTTTTTTTTTTTTTTTTTTTTTTTTTTTTTTTTTTTTTTTTTTTTTTTTTTTTTTTTTTTTTTTTTTTTTTTTTTTTTTTTTTTTTTTTTTTTTTTTTTTTTTTTTTTTTTTTTTTTTTTTTTTTTTTTTTTTTTTTTTTTTTTTTTTTTTTTTTTTTTTTTTTTTTTTTTTTTTTTTTTTTTTTTTTTTTTTTTTTTTTTTTTTTTTTTTTTTTTTTTTTTTTTTTTTTTTTTTTTTTTTTTTTTTTTTTTTTTTTTTTTTTTTTTTTTTTTTTTTTTTTTTTTTTTTTTTTTTTTTTTTTTTTTTTTTTTTTTTTTTTTTTTTTTTTTTTTTTTTTTTTTTTTTTTTTTTTTTTTTTTTTTTTTTTTTTTTTTTTTTTTTTTTTTTTTTTTTTTTTTTTTTTTTTTTTTTTTTTTTTTTTTTTTTTTTTTTTTTTTTTTTTTTTTTTTTTTTTTTTTTTTTTTTTTTTTTTTTTTTTTTTTTTTTTTTTTTTTTTTTTTTTTTTTTTTTTTTTTTTTTTTTTTTTTTTTTTTTTTTTTTTTTTTTTTTTTTTTTTTTTTTTTTTTTTTTTTTTTTTTTTTTTTTTTTTTTTTTTTTTTTTTTTTTTTTTTTTTTTTTTTTTTTTTTTTTTTTTTTTTTTTTTTTTTTTTTTTTTTTTTTTTTTTTTTTTTTTTTTTTTTTTTTTTTTTTTTTTTTTTTTTTTTTTTTTTTTTTTTTTTTTTTTTTTTTTTTTTTTTTTTTTTTTTTTTTTTTTTTTTTTTTTTTTTTTTTTTTTTTTTTTTTTTTTTTTTTTTTTTTTTTTTTTTTTTTTTTTTTTTTTTTTTTTTTTTTTTTTTTTTTTTTTTTTTTTTTTTTTTTTTTTTTTTTTTTTTTTTTTTTTTTTTTTTTTTTTTTTTTTTTTTTTTTTTTTTTTTTTTTTTTTTTTTTTTTTTTTTTTTTTTTTTTTTTTTTTTTTTTTTTTTTTTTTTTTTTTTTTTTTTTTTTTTTTTTTTTTTTTTTTTTTTTTTTTTTTTTTTTTTTTTTTTTTTTTTTTTTTTTTTTTTTTTTTTTTTTTTTTTTTTTTTTTTTTTTTTTTTTTTTTTTTTTTTTTTTTTTTTTTTTTTTTTTTTTTTTTTTTTTTTTTTTTTTTTTTTTTTTTTTTTTTTTTTTTTTTTTTTTTTTTTTTTTTTTTTTTTTTTTTTTTTTTTTTTTTTTTTTTTTTTTTTTTTTTTTTTTTTTTTTTTTTTTTTTTTTTTTTTTTTTTTTTTTTTTTTTTTTTTTTTTTTTTTTTTTTTTTTTTTTTTTTTTTTTTTTTTTTTTTTTTTTTTTTTTTTTTTTTTTTTTTTTTTTTTTTTTTTTTTTTTTTTTTTTTTTTTTTTTTTTTTTTTTTTTTTTTTTTTTTTTTTTTTTTTTTTTTTTTTTTTTTTTTTTTTTTTTTTTTTTTTTTTTTTTTTTTTTTTTTTTTTTTTTTTTTTTTTTTTTTTTTTTTTTTTTTTTTTTTTTTTTTTTTTTTTTTTTTTTTTTTTTTTTTTTTTTTTTTTTTTTTTTTTTTTTTTTTTTTTTTTTTTTTTTTTTTTTTTTTTTTTTTTTTTTTTTTTTTTTTTTTTTTTTTTTTTTTTTTTTTTTTTTTTTTTTTTTTTTTTTTTTTTTTTTTTTTTTTTTTTTTTTTTTTTTTTTTTTTTTTTTTTTTTTTTTTTTTTTTTTTTTTTTTTTTTTTTTTTTTTTTTTTTTTTTTTTTTTTTTTTTTTTTTTTTTTTTTTTTTTTTTTTTTTTTTTTTTTTTTTTTTTTTTTTTTTTTTTTTTTTTTTTTTTTTTTTTTTTTTTTTTTTTTTTTTTTTTTTTTTTTTTTTTTTTTTTTTTTTTTTTTTTTTTTTTTTTTTTTTTTTTTTTTTTTTTTTTTTTTTTTTTTTTTTTTTTTTTTTTTTTTTTTTTTTTTTTTTTTTTTTTTTTTTTTTTTTTTTTTTTTTTTTTTTTTTTTTTTTTTTTTTTTTTTTTTTTTTTTTTTTTTTTTTTTTTTTTTTTTTTTTTTTTTTTTTTTTTTTTTTTTTTTTTTTTTTTTTTTTTTTTTTTTTTTTTTTTTTTTTTTTTTTTTTTTTTTTTTTTTTTTTTTTTTTTTTTTTTTTTTTTTTTTTTTTTTTTTTTTTTTTTTTTTTTTTTTTTTTTTTTTTTTTTTTTTTTTTTTTTTTTTTTTTTTTTTTTTTTTTTTTTTTTTTTTTTTTTTTTTTTTTTTTTTTTTTTTTTTTTTTTTTTTTTTTTTTTTTTTTTTTTTTTTTTTTTTTTTTTTTTTTTTTTTTTTTTTTTTTTTTTTTTTTTTTTTTTTTTTTTTTTTTTTTTTTTTTTTTTTTTTTTTTTTTTTTTTTTTTTTTTTTTTTTTTTTTTTTTTTTTTTTTTTTTTTTTTTTTTTTTTTTTTTTTTTTTTTTTTTTTTTTTTTTTTTTTTTTTTTTTTTTTTTTTTTTTTTTTTTTTTTTTTTTTTTTTTTTTTTTTTTTTTTTTTTTTTTTTTTTTTTTTTTTTTTTTTTTTTTTTTTTTTTTTTTTTTTTTTTTTTTTTTTTTTTTTTTTTTTTTTTTTTTTTTTTTTTTTTTTTTTTTTTTTTTTTTTTTTTTTTTTTTTTTTTTTTTTTTTTTTTTTTTTTTTTTTTTTTTTTTTTTTTTTTTTTTTTTTTTTTTTTTTTTTTTTTTTTTTTTTTTTTTTTTTTTTTTTTTTTTTTTTTTTTTTTTTTTTTTTTTTTTTTTTTTTTTTTTTTTTTTTTTTTTTTTTTTTTTTTTTTTTTTTTTTTTTTTTTTTTTTTTTTTTTTTTTTTTTTTTTTTTTTTTTTTTTTTTTTTTTTTTTTTTTTTTTTTTTTTTTTTTTTTTTTTTTTTTTTTTTTTTTTTTTTTTTTTTTTTTTTTTTTTTTTTTTTTTTTTTTTTTTTTTTTTTTTTTTTTTTTTTTTTTTTTTTTTTTTTTTTTTTTTTTTTTTTTTTTTTTTTTTTTTTTTTTTTTTTTTTTTTTTTTTTTTTTTTTTTTTTTTTTTTTTTTTTTTTTTTTTTTTTTTTTTTTTTTTTTTTTTTTTTTTTTTTTTTTTTTTTTTTTTTTTTTTTTTTTTTTTTTTTTTTTTTTTTTTTTTTTTTTTTTTTTTTTTTTTTTTTTTTTTTTTTTTTTTTTTTTTTTTTTTTTTTTTTTTTTTTTTTTTTTTTTTTTTTTTTTTTTTTTTTTTTTTTTTTTTTTTTTTTTTTTTTTTTTTTTTTTTTTTTTTTTTTTTTTTTTTTTTTTTTTTTTTTTTTTTTTTTTTTTTTTTTTTTTTTTTTTTTTTTTTTTTTTTTTTTTTTTTTTTTTTTTTTTTTTTTTTTTTTTTTTTTTTTTTTTTTTTTTTTTTTTTTTTTTTTTTTTTTTTTTTTTTTTTTTTTTTTTTTTTTTTTTTTTTTTTTTTTTTTTTTTTTTTTTTTTTTTTTTTTTTTTTTTTTTTTTTTTTTTTTTTTTTTTTTTTTTTTTTTTTTTTTTTTTTTTTTTTTTTTTTTTTTTTTTTTTTTTTTTTTTTTTTTTTTTTTTTTTTTTTTTTTTTTTTTTTTTTTTTTTTTTTTTTTTTTTTTTTTTTTTTTTTTTTTTTTTTTTTTTTTTTTTTTTTTTTTTTTTTTTTTTTTTTTTTTTTTTTTTTTTTTTTTTTTTTTTTTTTTTTTTTTTTTTTTTTTTTTTTTTTTTTTTTTTTTTTTTTTTTTTTTTTTTTTTTTTTTTTTTTTTTTTTTTTTTTTTTTTTTTTTTTTTTTTTTTTTTTTTTTTTTTTTTTTTTTTTTTTTTTTTTTTTTTTTTTTTTTTTTTTTTTTTTTTTTTTTTTTTTTTTTTTTTTTTTTTTTTTTTTTTTTTTTTTTTTTTTTTTTTTTTTTTTTTTTTTTTTTTTTTTTTTTTTTTTTTTTTTTTTTTTTTTTTTTTTTTTTTTTTTTTTTTTTTTTTTTTTTTTTTTTTTTTTTTTTTTTTTTTTTTTTTTTTTTTTTTTTTTTTTTTTTTTTTTTTTTTTTTTTTTTTTTTTTTTTTTTTTTTTTTTTTTTTTTTTTTTTTTTTTTTTTTTTTTTTTTTTTTTTTTTTTTTTTTTTTTTTTTTTTTTTTTTTTTTTTTTTTTTTTTTTTTTTTTTTTTTTTTTTTTTTTTTTTTTTTTTTTTTTTTTTTTTTTTTTTTTTTTTTTTTTTTTTTTTTTTTTTTTTTTTTTTTTTTTTTTTTTTTTTTTTTTTTTTTTTTTTTTTTTTTTTTTTTTTTTTTTTTTTTTTTTTTTTTTTTTTTTTTTTTTTTTTTTTTTTTTTTTTTTTTTTTTTTTTTTTTTTTTTTTTTTTTTTTTTTTTTTTTTTTTTTTTTTTTTTTTTTTTTTTTTTTTTTTTTTTTTTTTTTTTTTTTTTTTTTTTTTTTTTTTTTTTTTTTTTTTTTTTTTTTTTTTTTTTTTTTTTTTTTTTTTTTTTTTTTTTTTTTTTTTTTTTTTTTTTTTTTTTTTTTTTTTTTTTTTTTTTTTTTTTTTTTTTTTTTTTTTTTTTTTTTTTTTTTTTTTTTTTTTTTTTTTTTTTTTTTTTTTTTTTTTTTTTTTTTTTTTTTTTTTTTTTTTTTTTTTTTTTTTTTTTTTTTTTTTTTTTTTTTTTTTTTTTTTTTTTTTTTTTTTTTTTTTTTTTTTTTTTTTTTTTTTTTTTTTTTTTTTTTTTTTTTTTTTTTTTTTTTTTTTTTTTTTTTTTTTTTTTTTTTTTTTTTTTTTTTTTTTTTTTTTTTTTTTTTTTTTTTTTTTTTTTTTTTTTTTTTTTTTTTTTTTTTTTTTTTTTTTTTTTTTTTTTTTTTTTTTTTTTTTTTTTTTTTTTTTTTTTTTTTTTTTTTTTTTTTTTTTTTTTTTTTTTTTTTTTTTTTTTTTTTTTTTTTTTTTTTTTTTTTTTTTTTTTTTTTTTTTTTTTTTTTTTTTTTTTTTTTTTTTTTTTTTTTTTTTTTTTTTTTTTTTTTTTTTTTTTTTTTTTTTTTTTTTTTTTTTTTTTTTTTTTTTTTTTTTTTTTTTTTTTTTTTTTTTTTTTTTTTTTTTTTTTTTTTTTTTTTTTTTTTTTTTTTTTTTTTTTTTTTTTTTTTTTTTTTTTTTTTTTTTTTTTTTTTTTTTTTTTTTTTTTTTTTTTTTTTTTTTTTTTTTTTTTTTTTTTTTTTTTTTTTTTTTTTTTTTTTTTTTTTTTTTTTTTTTTTTTTTTTTTTTTTTTTTTTTTTTTTTTTTTTTTTTTTTTTTTTTTTTTTTTTTTTTTTTTTTTTTTTTTTTTTTTTTTTTTTTTTTTTTTTTTTTTTTTTTTTTTTTTTTTTTTTTTTTTTTTTTTTTTTTTTTTTTTTTTTTTTTTTTTTTTTTTTTTTTTTTTTTTTTTTTTTTTTTTTTTTTTTTTTTTTTTTTTTTTTTTTTTTTTTTTTTTTTTTTTTTTTTTTTTTTTTTTTTTTTTTTTTTTTTTTTTTTTTTTTTTTTTTTTTTTTTTTTTTTTTTTTTTTTTTTTTTTTTTTTTTTTTTTTTTTTTTTTTTTTTTTTTTTTTTTTTTTTTTTTTTTTTTTTTTTTTTTTTTTTTTTTTTTTTTTTTTTTTTTTTTTTTTTTTTTTTTTTTTTTTTTTTTTTTTTTTTTTTTTTTTTTTTTTTTTTTTTTTTTTTTTTTTTTTTTTTTTTTTTTTTTTTTTTTTTTTTTTTT
>JASTWF010001967.1:0-15000 GCA_030390025.1 Squalus acanthias | reverse complement strand
TTTTTTTTTTTTTTTTTTTTTTTTTTTTTTTTTTTTTTTTTTTTTTTTTTTTTTTTTTTTTTTTTTTTTTTTTTTTTTTTTTTTTTTTTTTTTTTTTTTTTTTTTTTTTTTTTTTTTTTTTTTTTTTTTTTTTTTTTTTTTTTTTTTTTTTTTTTTTTTTTTTTTTTTTTTTTTTTTTTTTTTTTTTTTTTTTTTTTTTTTTTTTTTTCTTTTTTTTTTTTTTTTTTTTTTTTTTTTTTTTTTTTTTTTTTTTTTTTTTTTTTTTTTTTTTTTTTTTTTTTTTTTTTTTTTTTTTTTTTTTTTTTTTTTTTTTTTTTTTTTTTTTTTTTTTTTTTTTTTTTTTTTTTTTTTTTATTTTTTTTTTTTTTTTTTTTTTTTTTTTTTTTTTATTTTTTTTTTTTTTTTTTTTTTTTTTTTTTTTTTTTTTTTTTTTTTTTTTTTTTTTTTTTTTTTTTTTTTTTTTTTTTTTTTTTTTTTTTTTTTTTTTTTTTTTTTTTTTTTTTTTTTTTTTTTTTTTTTTTTTTTTTTTTTTTTTTTTTTTTTTTTTTTTTTTTTTTTTTTTTTTTTTTTTTTTTTTTTTTTTTTTTTTTTTTTTTTTTTTTTTTTTTTTTTTTTTTTTTTTTTTTTTTTTTTTTTTTTTTTTTTTTTTTTTTTTTTTTTTTTTTTTTTTTTTTTTTTTTTTTTTTTTTTTTTTTTTTTTTTTTTTTTTTTTTTTTTTTTTTTTTTTTTTTTTTTTTTTTTTTTTTTTTTTTTTTTTTTTTTTTTTTTTTTTTTTTTTTTTTTTTTTTTTTTTTTTTTTTTTTTTTTTTTTTATTTTTTTTTTTTTTTTTTTTTTTTTTTTTTTTTTTTTTTTTTTTTTTTTTTTTTTTTTTTTTTTTTTTTTTTTTTTTTTTTTTTTTTTTTTTTTTTTTTTTTTTTTTTTTTTTTTTTTTTTTTTTTTTTTTTTTTTTTTTTTTTTTTTTTTTTTTTTTTTTTTTTTTTTTTTTTTTTTTTTTTTTTTTTTTTTTTTTTTTTTTTTTTTTTTTTTTTTTTTTTTTTTTTTTTTTTTTTTTTTTTTTTTTTTTTTTTTTTTTTTTTTTTTTTTTTTTTTTTTTTTTTTTTTTTTTTTTTTTTTTTTTTTTTTTTTTTTTTTTTTTTTTTTTTTTTTTTTTTTTTTTTTTTTTTTTTTTTTTTTTTTTTTTTTTTTTTTTTTTTTTTTTTTTTTTTTTTTTTTTTTTTTTTTTTTTTTTTTTTTTTTTTTTTTTTTTTTTTTTTTTTTTTTTTTTTTTTTTTTTTTTTTTTTTTTTTTTTTTTTTTTTTTTTTTTTTTTTTTTTTTTTTTTTTTTTTTTTTTTTTTTTTTTTTTTTTTTTTTTTTTTTTTTTTTTTTTTTTTTTTTTTTTTTTTTTTTTTTTTTTTTTTTTTTTTTTTTTTTTTTTTTTTTTTTTTTTTTTTTTTTTTTTTTTTTTTTTTTTTTTTTTTTTTTTTTTTTTTTTTTTTTTTTTTTTTTTTTTTTTTTTTTTTTTTTTTTTTTTTTTTTTTTTTTTTTTTTTTTTTTTTTTTTTTTTTTTTTTTTTTTTTTTTTTTTTTTTTTTTTTTTTTTTTTTTTTTTTTTTTTTTTTTTTTTTTTTTTTTTTTTTTTTTTTTTTTTTTTTTTTTTTTTTTTTTTTTTTTTTTTTTTTTTTTTTTTTTTTTTTTTTTTTTTTTTTTTTTTTTTTTTTTTTTTTTTTTTTTTTTTTTTTTTTTTTTTTTTTTTTTTTTTTTTTTTTTTTTTTTTTTTTTTTTTTTTTTTTTTTTTTTTTTTTTTTTTTTTTTTTTTTTTTTTTTTTTTTTTTTTTTTTTTTTTTTTTTTTTTTTTTTTTTTTTTTTTTTTTTTTTTTTTTTTTTTTTTTTTTTTTTTTTTTTTTTTTTTTTTTTTTTTTTTTTTTTTTTTTTTTTTTTTTTTTTTTTTTTTTTTTTTTTTTTTTTTTTTTTTTTTTTTTTTTTTTTTTTTTTTTTTTTTTTTTTTTTTTTTTTTTTTTTTTTTTTTTTTTTTTTTTTTTTTTTTTTTTTTTTTTTTTTTTTTTTTTTTTTTTTTTTTTTTTTTTTTTTTTTTTTTTTTTTTTTTTTTTTTTTTTTTTTTTTTTTTTTTTTTTTTTTTTTTTTTTTTTTTTTTTTTTTTTTTTTTTTTTTTTTTTTTTTTTTTTTTTTTTTTTTTTTTTTTTTTTTTTTTTTTTTTTTTTTTTTTTTTTTTTTTTTTTTTTTTTTTTTTTTTTTTTTTTTTTTTTTTTTTTTTTTTTTTTTTTTTTTTTTTTTTTTTTTTTTTTTTTTTTTTTTTTTTTTTTTTTTTTTTTTTTTTTTTTTTTTTTTTTTTTTTTTTTTTTTTTTTTTTTTTTTTTTTTTTTTTTTTTTTTTTTTTTTTTTTTTTTTTTTTTTTTTTTTTTTTTTTTTTTTTTTTTTTTTTTTTTTTTTTTTTTTTTTTTTTTTTTTTTTTTTTTTTTTTTTTTTTTTTTTTTTTTTTTTTTTTTTTTTTTTTTTTTTTTTTTTTTTTTTTTTTTTTTTTTTTTTTTTTTTTTTTTTTTTTTTTTTTTTTTTTTTTTTTTTTTTTTTTTTTTTTTTTTTTTTTTTTTTTTTTTTTTTTTTTTTTTTTTTTTTTTTTTTTTTTTTTTTTTTTTTTTTTTTTTTTTTTTTTTTTTTTTTTTTTTTTTTTTTTATTTTTTTTTTTTTTTTTTTTTTTTTTTTTTTTTTTTTTTTTTTTTTTTTTTTTTTTTTTTTTTTTTTTTTTTTTTTTTTTTTTTTTTTTTTTTTTTTTTTTTTTTTTTTTTTTTTTTTTTTTTTTATTTTTTTTTTTTTTTTTTTTTTTTTTTTTTTTTTTTTTTTTTTTTTTTTTTTTTTTTTTTTTTTTTTTTTTTTTTTTTTTTTTTTTTTTTTTTTTTTTTTTTTTTTTTTTTTTATTTTTTTTTTTTTTTTTTTTTTTTTTTTTTTTTTTTTTTTTTTTTTTTTTTTTTTTTTTTTTTTTTTTTTTTTTTTTTTTTTTTTTTTTTTTTTTTTTTTTTTTTTTTTTTTTTTTTTTTTTTTTTTTTTTTTTTTTTTTTTTTTTTTTTTTTTTTTTTTTTTTTTTTTTTTTTTTTTATTTTTTTTTTTTTTTTTTTTTTTTTTTTTTTTTTTTTTTTTTTTTTTTTTTTTTTTTTTTTTTTTTTTTTTTTTTTTTTTTTTTTTTTTTTTTTTTTTTTTTTTTTTTTTTTTTTTTTTTTTTTTTTTTTTTTTTTTTTTTTTTTTTTTTTTTTTTTTTTTTTTTTTTTTTTTTTTTTTTTTTTTTTTTTTTTTTTTTTTTTTTTTTTTTTTTTTTTTTTTTTTTTTTTTTTTTTTTTTTTTTTTTTTTTTTTTTTTTTTTTTTTTTTTTTTTTTTTTTTTTTTTTTTTTTTTTTTTTTTTTTTTTTTTTTTTTTTTTTTTTTTTTTTTTTTTTTTTTTTTTTTTTTTTTTTTTTTTTTTTTTTTTTTTTTTTTTTTTTTTTTTTTTTTTTTTTTTTTTTTTTTTTTTTTTTTTTTTTTTTTTTTTTTTTTTTTTTTTTTTTTTTTTTTTTTTTTTTTTTTTTTTTTTTTTTTTTTTTTTTTTTTTTTTTTTTTTTTTTTTTTTTTTTTTTTTTTTTTTTTTTTTTTTTTTTTTTTTTTTTTTTTTTTTTTTTTTTTTTTTTTTTTTTTTTTTTTTTTTTTTTTTTTTTTTTTTTTTTTTTTTTTTTTTTTTTTTTTTTTTTTTTTTTTTTTTTTTTTTTTTTTTTTTTTTTTTTTTTTTTTTTTTTTTTTTTTTTTTTTTTTTTTTTTTTTTTTTTTTTTTTTTTTTTTTTTTTTTTTTTTTTTTTTTTTTTTTTTTTTTTTTTTTTTTTTTTTTTTTTTTTTTTTTTTTTTTTTTTTTTTTTTTTTTTTTTTTTTTTTTTTTTTTTTTTTTTTTTTTTTTTTTTTTTTTTTTTTTTTTTTTTTTTTTTTTTTTTTTTTTTTTTTTTTTTTTTTTTTTTTTTTTTTTTTTTTTTTTTTTTTTTTTTTTTTTTTTTTTTTTTTTTTTTTTTTTTTTTTTTTTTTTTTTTTTTTTTTTTTTTTTTTTTTTTTTTTTTTTTTTTTTTTTTTTTTTTTTTTTTTTTTTTTTTTTTTTTTTTTTTTTTTTTTTTTTTTTTTTTTTTTTTTTTTTTTTTTTTTTTTTTTTTTTTTTTTTTTTTTTTTTTTTTTTTTTTTTTTTTTTTTTTTTTTTTTTTTTTTTTTTTTTTTTTTTTTTTTTTTTTTTTTTTTTTTTTTTTTTTTTTTTTTTTTTTTTTTTTTTTTTTTTTTTTTTTTTTTTTTTTTTTTTTTTTTTTTTTTTTTTTTTTTTTTTTTTTTTTTTTTTTTTTTTTTTTTTTTTTTTTTTTTTTTTTTTTTTTTTTTTTTTTTTTTTTTTTTTTTTTTTTTTTTTTTTTTTTTTTTTTTTTTTTTTTTTTTTTTTTTTTTTTTTTTTTTTTTTTTTTTTTTTTTTTTTTTTTTTTTTTTTTTTTTTTTTTTTTTTTTTTTTTTTTTTTTTTTTTTTTTTTTTTTTTTTTTTTTTTTTTTTTTTTTTTTTTTTTTTTTTTTTTTTTTTTTTTTTTTTTTTTTTTTTTTTTTTTTTTTTTTTTTTTTTTTTTTTTTTTTTTTTTTTTTTTTTTTTTTTTTTTTTTTTTTTTTTTTTTTTTTTTTTTTTTTTTTTTTTTTTTTTTTTTTTTTTTTTTTTTTTTTTTTTTTTTTTTTTTTTTTTTTTTTTTTTTTTTTTTTTTTTTTTTTTTTTTTTTTTTTTTTTTTTTTTTTTTTTTTTTTTTTTTTTTTTTTTTTTTTTTTTTTTTTTTTTTTTTTTTTTTTTTTTTTTTTTTTTTTTTTTTTTTTTTTTTTTTTTTTTTTTTTTTTTTTTTTTTTTTTTTTTTTTTTTTTTTTTTTTTTTTTTTTTTTTTTTTTTTTTTTTTTTTTTTTTTTTTTTTTTTTTTTTTTTTTTTTTTTTTTTTTTTTTTTTTTTTTTTTTTTTTTTTTTTTTTTTTTTTTTTTTTTTTTTTTTTTTTTTTTTTTTTTTTTTTTTTTTTTTTTTTTTTTTTTTTTTTTTTTTTTTTTTTTTTTTTTTTTTTTTTTTTTTTTTTTTTTTTTTTTTTTTTTTTTTTTTTTTTTTTTTTTTTTTTTTTTTTTTTTTTTTTTTTTTTTTTTTTTTTTTTTTTTTTTTTTTTTTTTTTTTTTTTTTTTTTTTTTTTTTTTTTTTTTTTTTTTTTTTTTTTTTTTTTTTTTTTTTTTTTTTTTTTTTTTTTTTTTTTTTTTTTTTTTTTTTTTTTTTTTTTTTTTTTTTTTTTTTTTTTTTTTTTTTTTTTTTTTTTTTTTTTTTTTTTTTTTTTTTTTTTTTTTTTTTTTTTTTTTTTTTTTTTTTTTTTTTTTTTTTTTTTTTTTTTTTTTTTTTTTTTTTTTTTTTTTTTTTTTTTTTTTTTTTTTTTTTTTTTTTTTTTTTTTTTTTTTTTTTTTTTTTTTTTTTTTTTTTTTTTTTTTTTTTTTTTTTTTTTTTTTTTTTTTTTTTTTTTTTTTTTTTTTTTTTTTTTTTTTTTTTTTTTTTTTTTTTTTTTTTTTTTTTTTTTTTTTTTTTTTTTTTTTTTTTTTTTTTTTTTTTTTTTTTTTTTTTTTTTTTTTTTTTTTTTTTTTTTTTTTTTTTTTTTTTTTTTTTTTTTTTTTTTTTTTTTTTTTTTTTTTTTTTTTTTTTTTTTTTTTTTTTTTTTTTTTTTTTTTTTTTTTTTTTTTTTTTTTTTTTTTTTTTTTTTTTTTTTTTTTTTTTTTTTTTTTTTTTTTTTTTTTTTTTTTTTTTTTTTTTTTTTTTTTTTTTTTTTTTTTTTTTTTTTTTTTTTTTTTTTTTTTTTTTTTTTTTTTTTTTTTTTTTTTTTTTTTTTTTTTTTTTTTTTTTTTTTTTTTTTTTTTTTTTTTTTTTTTTTTTTTTTTTTTTTTTTTTTTTTTTTTTTTTTTTTTTTTTTTTTTTTTTTTTTTTTTTTTTTTTTTTTTTTTTTTTTTTTTTTTTTTTTTTTTTTTTTTTTTTTTTTTTTTTTTTTTTTTTTTTTTTTTTTTTTTTTTTTTTTTTTTTTTTTTTTTTTTTTTTTTTTTTTTTTTTTTTTTTTTTTTTTTTTTTTTTTTTTTTTTTTTTTTTTTTTTTTTTTTTTTTTTTTTTTTTTTTTTTTTTTTTTTTTTTTTTTTTTTTTTTTTTTTTTTTTTTTTTTTTTTTTTTTTTTTTTTTTTTTTTTTTTTTTTTTTTTTTTTTTTTTTTTTTTTTTTTTTTTTTTTTTTTTTTTTTTTTTTTTTTTTTTTTTTTTTTTTTTTTTTTTTTTTTTTTTTTTTTTTTTTTTTTTTTTTTTTTTTTTTTTTTTTTTTTTTTTTTTTTTTTTTTTTTTTTTTTTTTTTTTTTTTTTTTTTTTTTTTTTTTTTTTTTTTTTTTTTTTTTTTTTTTTTTTTTTTTTTTTTTTTTTTTTTTTTTTTTTTTTTTTTTTTTTTTTTTTTTTTTTTTTTTTTTTTTTTTTTTTTTTTTTTTTTTTTTTTTTTTTTTTTTTTTTTTTTTTTTTTTTTTTTTTTTTTTTTTTTTTTTTTTTTTTTTTTTTTTTTTTTTTTTTTTTTTTTTTTTTTTTTTTTTTTTTTTTTTTTTTTTTTTTTTTTTTTTTTTTTTTTTTTTTTTTTTTTTTTTTTTTTTTTTTTTTTTTTTTTTTTTTTTTTTTTTTTTTTTTTTTTTTTTTTTTTTTTTTTTTTTTTTTTTTTTTTTTTTTTTTTTTTTTTTTTTTTTTTTTTTTTTTTTTTTTTTTTTTTTTTTTTTTTTTTTTTTTTTTTTTTTTTTTTTTTTTTTTTTTTTTTTTTTTTTTTTTTTTTTTTTTTTTTTTTTTTTTTTTTTTTTTTTTTTTTTTTTTTTTTTTTTTTTTTTTTTTTTTTTTTTTTTTTTTTTTTTTTTTTTTTTTTTTTTTTTTTTTTTTTTTTTTTTTTTTTTTTTTTTTTTTTTTTTTTTTTTTTTTTTTTTTTTTTTTTTTTTTTTTTTTTTTTTTTTTTTTTTTTTTTTTTTTTTTTTTTTTTTTTTTTTTTTTTTTTTTTTTTTTTTTTTTTTTTTTTTTTTTTTTTTTTTTTTTTTTTTTTTTTTTTTTTTTTTTTTTTTTTTTTTTTTTTTTTTTTTTTTTTTTTTTTTTTTTTTTTTTTTTTTTTTTTTTTTTTTTTTTTTTTTTTTTTTTTTTTTTTTTTTTTTTTTTTTTTTTTTTTTTTTTTTTTTTTTTTTTTTTTTTTTTTTTTTTTTTTTTTTTTTTTTTTTTTTTTTTTTTTTTTTTTTTTTTTTTTTTTTTTTTTTTTTTTTTTTTTTTTTTTTTTTTTTTTTTTTTTTTTTTTTTTTTTTTTTTTTTTTTTTTTTTTTTTTTTTTTTTTTTTTTTTTTTTTTTTTTTTTTTTTTTTTTTTTTTTTTTTTTTTTTTTTTTTTTTTTTTTTTTTTTTTTTTTTTTTTTTTTTTTTTTTTTTTTTTTTTTTTTTTTTTTTTTTTTTTTTTTTTTTTTTTTTTTTTTTTTTTTTTTTTTTTTTTTTTTTTTTTTTTTTTTTTTTTTTTTTTTTTTTTTTTTTTTTTTTTTTTTTTTTTTTTTTTTTTTTTTTTTTTTTTTTTTTTTTTTTTTTTTTTTTTTTTTTTTTTTTTTTTTTTTTTTTTTTTTTTTTTTTTTTTTTTTTTTTTTTTTTTTTTTTTTTTTTTTTTTTTTTTTTTTTTTTTTTTTTTTTTTTTTTTTTTTTTTTTTTTTTTTTTTTTTTTTTTTTTTTTTTTTTTTTTTTTTTTTTTTTTTTTTTTTTTTTTTTTTTTTTTTTTTTTTTTTTTTTTTTTTTTTTTTTTTTTTTTTTTTTTTTTTTTTTTTTTTTTTTTTTTTTTTTTTTTTTTTTTTTTTTTTTTTTTTTTTTTTTTTTTTTTTTTTTTTTTTTTTTTTTTTTTTTTTTTTTTTTTTTTTTTTTTTTTTTTTTTTTTTTTTTTTTTTTTTTTTTTTTTTTTTTTTTTTTTTTTTTTTTTTTTTTTTTTTTTTTTTTTTTTTTTTTTTTTTTTTTTTTTTTTTTTTTTTTTTTTTTTTTTTTTTTTTTTTTTTTTTTTTTTTTTTTTTTTTTTTTTTTTTTTTTTTTTTTTTTTTTTTTTTTTTTTTTTTTTTTTTTTTTTTTTTTTTTTTTTTTTTTTTTTTTTTTTTTTTTTTTTTTTTTTTTTTTTTTTTTTTTTTTTTTTTTTTTTTTTTTTTTTTTTTTTTTTTTTTTTTTTTTTTTTTTTTTTTTTTTTTTTTTTTTTTTTTTTTTTTTTTTTTTTTTTTTTTTTTTTTTTTTTTTTTTTTTTTTTTTTTTTTTTTTTTTTTTTTTTTTTTTTTTTTTTTTTTTTTTTTTTTTTTTTTTTTTTTTTTTTTTTTTTTTTTTTTTTTTTTTTTTTTTTTTTTTTTTTTTTTTTTTTTTTTTTTTTTTTTTTTTTTTTTTTTTTTTTTTTTTTTTTTTTTTTTTTTTTTTTTTTTTTTTTTTTTTTTTTTTTTTTTTTTTTTTTTTTTTTTTTTTTTTTTTTTTTTTTTTTTTTTTTTTTTTTTTTTTTTTTTTTTTTTTTTTTTTTTTTTTTTTTTTTTTTTTTTTTTTTTTTTTTTTTTTTTTTTTTTTTTTTTTTTTTTTTTTTTTTTTTTTTTTTTTTTTTTTTTTTTTTTTTTTTTTTTTTTTTTTTTTTTTTTTTTTTTTTTTTTTTTTTTTTTTTTTTTTTTTTTTTTTTTTTTTTTTTTTTTTTTTTTTTTTTTTTTTTTTTTTTTTTTTTTTTTTTTTTTTTTTTTTTTTTTTTTTTTTTTTTTTTTTTTTTTTTTTTTTTTTTTTTTTTTTTTTTTTTTTTTTTTTTTTTTTTTTTTTTTTTTTTTTTTTTTTTTTTTTTTTTTTTTTTTTTTTTTTTTTTTTTTTTTTTTTTTTTTTTTTTTTTTTTTTTTTTTTTTTTTTTTTTTTTTTTTTTTTTTTTTTTTTTTTTTTTTTTTTTTTTTTTTTTTTTTTTTTTTTTTTTTTTTTTTTTTTTTTTTTTTTTTTTTTTTTTTTTTTTTTTTTTTTTTTTTTTTTTTTTTTTTTTTTTTTTTTTTTTTTTTTTTTTTTTTTTTTTTTTTTTTTTTTTTTTTTTTTTTTTTTTTTTTTTTTTTTTTTTTTTTTTTTTTTTTTTTTTTTTTTTTTTTTTTTTTTTTTTTTTTTTTTTTTTTTTTTTTTTTTTTTTTTTTTTTTTTTTTTTTTTTTTTTTTTTTTTTTTTTTTTTTTTTTTTTTTTTTTTTTTTTTTTTTTTTTTTTTTTTTTTTTTTTTTTTTTTTTTTTTTTTTTTTTTTTTTTTTTTTTTTTTTTTTTTTTTTTTTTTTTTTTTTTTTTTTTTTTTTTTTTTTTTTTTTTTTTTTTTTTTTTTTTTTTTTTTTTTTTTTTTTTTTTTTTTTTTTTTTTTTTTTTTTTTTTTTTTTTTTTTTTTTTTTTTTTTTTTTTTTTTTTTTTTTTTTTTTTTTTTTTTTTTTTTTTTTTTTTTTTTTTTTTTTTTTTTTTTTTTTTTTTTTTTTTTTTTTTTTTTTTTTTTTTTTTTTTTTTTTTTTTTTTTTTTTTTTTTTTTTTTTTTTTTTTTTTTTTTTTTTTTTTTTTTTTTTTTTTTTTTTTTTTTTTTTTTTTTTTTTTTTTTTTTTTTTTTTTTTTTTTTTTTTTTTTTTTTTTTTTTTTTTTTTTTTTTTTTTTTTTTTTTTTTTTTTTTTTTTTTTTTTTTTTTTTTTTTTTTTTTTTTTTTTTTTTTTTTTTTTTTTTTTTTTTTTTTTTTTTTTTTTTTTTTTTTTTTTTTTTTTTTTTTTTTTTTTTTTTTTTTTTTTTTTTTTTTTTTTTTTTTTTTTTTTTTTTTTTTTTTTTTTTTTTTTTTTTTTTTTTTTTTTTTTTTTTTTTTTTTTTTTTTTTTTTTTTTTTTTTTTTTTTTTTTTTTTTTTTTTTTTTTTTTTTTTTTTTTTTTTTTTTTTTTTTTTTTTTTTTTTTTTTTTTTTTTTTTTTTTTTTTTTTTTTTTTTTTTTTTTTTTTTTTTTTTTTTTTTTTTTTTTTTTTTTTTTTTTTTTTTTTTTTTTTTTTTTTTTTTTTTTTTTTTTTTTTTTTTTTTTTTTTTTTTTTTTTTTTTTTTTTTTTTTTTTTTTTTTTTTTTTTTTTTTTTTTTTTTTTTTTTTTTTTTTTTTTTTTTTTTTTTTTTTTTTTTTTTTTTTTTTTTTTTTTTTTTTTTTTTTTTTTTTTTTTTTTTTTTTTTTTTTTTTTTTTTTTTTTTTTTTTTTTTTTTTTTTTTTTTTTTTTTTTTTTTTTTTTTTTTTTTTTTTTTTTTTTTTTTTTTTTTTTTTTTTTTTTTTTTTTTTTTTTTTTTTTTTTTTTTTTTTTTTTTTTTTTTTTTTTTTTTTTTTTTTTTTTTTTTTTTTTTTTTTTTTTTTTTTTTTTTTTTTTTTTTTTTTTTTTTTTTTTTTTTTTTTTTTTTTTTTTTTTTTTTTTTTTTTTTTTTTTTTTTTTTTTTTTTTTTTTTTTTTTTTTTTTTTTTTTTTTTTTTTTTTTTTTTTTTTTTTTTTTTTTTTTTTTTTTTTTTTTTTTTTTTTTTTTTTTTTTTTTTTTTATTTTTTTTTTTTTTTTTTTTTTTTTTTTTTTTTTTTTTTTTTTTTTTTTTTTTTTTTTTTTTTTTTTTTTTTTTTTTTTTTTTTTTTTTTTTTTTTTTTTTTTTTTTTTTTTTTTTTTTTTTTTTTTTTTTTTTTTTTTTTTTTTTTTTTTTTTTTTTTTTTTTTTTTTTTTTTTTTTTTTTTTTTTTTTTTTTTTTTTTTTTTTTTTTTTTTTTTTTTTTTTTTTTTTTTTTTTTTTTTTTTTTTTTTTTTTTTTTTTTTTTTTTTTTTTTTTTTTTTTTTTTTTTTTTTTTTTTTTTTTTTTTTTTTTTTTTTTTTTTTTTTTTATTTTTTTTTTTTTTTTTTTTTTTTTTTTTTTTTTTTTTTTTTTTTTTTTTTTTTTTTTTTTTTTTTTTTTTTTTTTTTTTTTTTTTTTTTTTTTTTTTTTTTTTTTTTTTTTTTTTTTTTTTTTTTTTTTTTTTTTTTTTTTTTTTTTTTTTTTTTTTTTTTTTTTTTTTTTTTTTTTTTTTTTTTTTTTTTTTTTTTTTTTTTTTTTTTTTTTTTTTTTTTTTTTTTTTTTTTTTTTTTTTTTTTTTTTTTTTTTTTTTTTTTTTTTTTTTTTTTTTTTTTTTTTTTTTTTTTTTTTTTTTTTTTTTTTTTTTTTTTTTTTTTTTTTTTTTTTTTTTTTTTTTTTTTTTTTTTTTTTTTTTTTTTTTTTTTTTTTTTTTTTTTTTTTTTTTTTTTTTTTTTTTTTTTTTTTTTTTTTTTTTTTTTTTTTTTTTTTTTTTTTTTTTTTTTTTTTTTTTTTTTTTTTTTTTTTTTTTTTTTTTTTTTTTTTTTTTTTTTTTTTTTTTTTTTTTTTTTTTTTTTTTTTTTTTTTTTTTTTTTTTTTTTTTTTTTTTTTTTTTTTTTTTTTTTTTTTTTTTTTTTTTTTTTTTTTTTTTTTTTTTTTTTTTTTTTTTTTTTTTTTTTTTTTTTTTTTTTTTTTTTTTTTTTTTTTTTTTTTTTTTTTTTTTTTTTTTTTTTTTTTTTTTTTTTTTTTTTTTTTTTTTTTTTTTTTTTTTTTTTTTTTTTTTTTTTTTTTTTTTTTTTTTTTTTTTTATTTTTTTTTTTTTTTTTTTTTTTTTTTTTTTTTTTTTTTTTTTTTTTTTTTTTTTTTTTTTTTTTTTTTTTTTTTTTTTTTTTTTTTTTTTTTTTTTTTTTTTTTTTTTTTTTTTTTTTTTTTTTTTTTTTTTTTTTTTTTTTTTTTTTTTTTTTTTTTTTTTTTTTTTTTTTTTTTTTTTTTTTTTTTTTTTTTTTTTTTTTTTTTTTTTTTTTTTTTTTTTTTTTTTTTTTTTTTTTTTTTTTTTTTTTTTTTTTTTTTTTTTTTTTTTTTTTTTTTTTTTTTTTTTTTTTTTTTTTTTTTTTTTTTTTTTTTTTTTTTTTTTTTTTTTTTTTTTTTTTTTTTTTTTTTTTTTTTTTTTTTTTTTTTTTTTTTTTTTTTTTTTTTTTTTTTTTTTTTTTTTTTTTTTTTTTTTTTTTTTTTTTTTTTTTTTTTTTTTTTTTTTTTTTTTTTTTTTTTTTTTTTTTTTTTTTTTTTTTTTTTTTTTTTTTTTTTTTTTTTTTTTTTTTTTTTTTTTTTTTTTTTTTTTTTTTTTTTTTTTTTTTTTTTTTTTTTTTTTTTTTTTTTTTTTTTTTTTTTTTTTTTTTTTTTTTTTTTTTTTTTTTTTTTTTTTTTTTTTTTTTTTTTTTTTTTTTTTTTTTTTTTTTTTTTTTTTTTTTTTTTTTTTTTTTTTTTTTTTTTTTTTTTTTTTTTTTTTTTTTTTTTTTTTTTTTTTTTTTTTTTTTTTTTTTTTTTTTTTTTTTTTTTTTTTTTTTTTTTTTTTTTTTTTTTTTTTTTTATTTTTTTTTTTTTTTTTTTTTTTTTTTTTTTTTTTTTTTTTTTTTTTTTTTTTTTTTTTTTTTTTTTTTTTTTTTTTTTTTTTTTTTTTTTTTTTTTTTTTTTTTATTTTTTTTTTTTTTTTTTTTTTTTTTTTTTTTTTTTTTTTTTTTTTTTTTTTTTTTTTTTTTTTTTTTTTTTTTTTTTTTTTTTTTTTTTTTTTTTTTTTTTTTTTTTTTTTTTTTTTTTTTTTTTTTTTTTTTTTTTTTTTTTTTTTTTTTTTTTTTTTTTTTTTTTTTTTTTTTTTTTTTTTTTTTTTTTTTTTTTTTTTTTTTTTTTTTTTTTTTTTTTTTTTTTTTTTTTTTTTTTTTTTTTTTTTTTTTTTTTTTTTTTTTTTTTTTTTTTTTTTTTTTTTTTTTTTTTTTTTTTTTTTTTTTTTTTTTTTTTTTTTTTTTTTTTTTTTTTTTTTTTTTTTTTTTTTTTTTTTTTTTTTTTTTTTTTTTTTTTTTTTTTTTTTTTTTTTTTTTTTTTTTTTTTTTTTTTTTTTTTTTTTTTTTTTTTTTTTTTTTTTTTTTTTTTTTTTTTTTTTTTTTTTTTTTTTTTTTTTTTTTTTTTTTTTTTTTTTTTTTTTTTTTTTTTTTTTTTTTTTTTTTTTTTTTTTTTTTTTTTTTTTTTTTTTTTTTTTTTTTTTTTTTTTTTTTTTTTTTTTTTTTTTTTTTTTTTTTTTTTTTTTTTTTTTTTTTTTTTTTTTTTTTTTTTTTTTTTTTTTTTTTTTTTTTTTTTTTTTTTTTTTTTTTTTTTTTTTTTTTTTTTTTTTTTTTTTTTTTTTTTTTTTTTTTTTTTTTTTTTTTTTTTTATTTTTTTTTTTTTTTTTTTTTTTTTTTTTTTTTTTTTTTTTTTTTTTTTTTTTTTTTTTTTTTTTTTTTTTATTTTTTTTTTTTTTTTTTTTTTTTTTTTTTTTTTTTTTTTTTTTTTTTTTTTTTTTTTTTTTTTTTTTTTTTTTTTTTTTTTTTTTTTTTTTTTTTTTTTTTTTTTTTTTTTTTTTTTTTTTTTTTTTTTTTTTTTTTTTTTTTTTTTTTTTTTTTTTTTTTTTTTTTTTTTTTTTTTTTTTTTTTTTTTTTTTTTTTTTTTTTTTTTTTTTTTTTTTTTTTTTTTTTTTTTTTTTTTTTTTTTTTTTTTTTTTTTTTTTTTTTTTTTTTTTTTTTTTTTTTTTTTTTTTTTTTTTTTTTTTTTTTTTTTTTTTTTTTTTTTTTTTTTTTTTTTTTTTTTTTTTTTTTTTTTTTTTTTTTTTTTTTTTTTTTTTTTTTTTTTTTTTTTTTTTTTTTTTTTTTTTTTTTTTTTTTTTTTTTTTTTTTTTTTTTTTTTTTTTTTTTTTTTTTTTTTTTTTTTTTTTTTTTTTTTTTTTTTTTTTTTTTTTTTTTTTTTTTTTTTTTTTTTTTTTTTTTTTTTTTTTTTTTTTTTTTTTTTTTTTTTTTTTTTTTTTTTTTTTTTTTTTTTTTTTTTTTTTTTTTTTTTTTTTTTTTTTTTTTTTTTTTTTTTTTTTTTTTTTTTTTTTTTTTTTTTTTTTTTTTTTTTTTTTTTTTTTTTTTTTTTTTTTTTTTTTTTTTTTTTTTTTTTTTTTTTTTTTTTTTTTTTTTTTTTTTTTTTTTTTTTTTTTTTTTTTTTTTTTTTTTTTTTTTTTTTTTTTTTTTTTTTTTTTTTTTTTTTTTTTTTTTTTTTTTTTTTTTTTTTTTTTTTTTTTTTTTTTTTTTTTTTTTTTTTTTTTTTTTTTTTTTTTTTTTTTTTTTTTTTTTTTTTTTTTTTTTTTTTTTTTTTTTTTTTTTTTTTTTTTTTTTTTTTTTTTTTTTTTTTTTTTTTTTTTTTTTTTTTTTTTTTTTTTTTTTTTTTTTTTTTTTTTTTTTTTTTTTTTTTTTTTTTTTTTTTTTTTTTTTTTTTTTTTTTTTTTTTTTTTTTTTTTTTTTTTTTTTTTTTTTTTTTTTTTTTTTTTTTTTTTTTTTTTTTTTTTTTTTTTTTTTTTTTTTTTTTTTTTTTTTTTTTTTTTTTTTTTTTTTTTTTTTTTTTTTTTTTTTTTTTTTTTTTTTTTTTTTTTTTTTTTTTTTTTTTTTTTTTTTTTTTTTTTTTTTTTTTTTTTTTTTTTTTTTTTTTTTTTTTTTTTTTTTTTTTTTTTTTTTTTTTTTTTTTTTTTTTTTTTTTTTTTTTTTTTTTTTTTTTTTTTTTTTTTTTTTTTTTTTTTTTTTTTTTTTTTTTTTTTTTTTTTTTTTTTTTTTTTTTTTTTTTTTTTTTTTTTTTTTTTTTTTTTTTTTTTTTTTTTTTTTTTTTTTTTTTTTTTTTTTTTTTTTTTTTTTTTTTTTTTTTTTTTTTTTTTTTTTTTTTTTTTTTTATTTTTTTTTTTTTTTTTTTTTTTTTTTTTTTTTTTTTTTTTTTTTTTTTTTTTTTTTTTTTTTTTTTTTTTTTTTTTTTTTTTTTTTTTTTTTTTTTTTTTTTTTTTTTTTTTTTTTTTTTTTTTTTTTTTTTTTTTTTTTTTTTTTTTTTTTTTTTTTTTTTTTTTTTTTTTTTTTTTTTTTTTTTTTTTTTTTTTTTTTTTTTTTTATTTT
>JASTWF010001966.1:0-48000 GCA_030390025.1 Squalus acanthias | reverse complement strand
GACATGGTAGTGGTCATGTTGGAGATGGACTCCTCCATTCTCTGAACATTTGCAGACTTCGCGCTCGCAAAACCTGTCGGAGCCCCCCTGCACTTCTTGCTGCACCTCCAGGATCGCCCGCTTTCTGGATGGCCCCCGAGCCTCAGCGTCTGCATGCAGCTGAGCAGAGCTGGGAGCGTCCTGCGCCCTCCGGCAAGGAGTCTCCACTGCCTTCCCTCTCTCCACCATCTGCTCTTGCACACTTGTGAGTTGTGAGACACCAGGTGACAACACTACTCTATCTCGTGTGGGACCCACCGAGATGTGCGTGTCTGCCCTTGTGCTGGGTGCGCTTATGTCTGGTGATGGTGCACCCTCAGAGGCTGGCGGCTCCTCTGAGGAGTCGTCTTCCTCTTCCTCCTGGACAGTGAAGGGGCGGAGCTCTTGATGGACCTGTGGGAGAGTGAAGATATGAGTTAGATATGTCATATGAAGAATGGGTACAGATACCATTATGCACATGATGACCATTCAGTGAGGTCAGTGCCCATATGAGTGACTGATGTATGCCATGTAGCTGTATGATATGTAACTCTGTCACTAGGTTGCTGAGATGTCCCACTCTCTCCGTCTGCCACCTCCAGCTGCTCGGCAACTCCAGATATTTCTAAAGCAGCCTCCTCTGCTGTTGTAAGGTTTACCAATGATGGAGTGCCACCACCGGTTCTCCCCTTCTCCCTCTTATTGTGGACTCTCTTTTGCTGCAAGGAGGGAAAGAAGAGAAGTTTGAGTGAGAGTGATGGAATGAATGTAAGGAATGGATGGGGTAGATATTTAGAGGGTGAATATGATGGAGTGGGGTGCCAAAGACAAGTGGACTCCTTGTGTGTTGTTATTTGGTATGATTGCACTAGGATGAGGGTGAGTGCGATGGGTGACTAGTGAGATGGGGATGTGATTATGTAAATAGAAAGAGAGGGGTGGGTGGATGTGCAAGGTTTGTTGGTGTGAGTAAGAATGTACAGGGGTAGGGTTGGGAAGGCAGATTGATGGGGGTGTGATGAGAGGCACAGCAAGATGAAGGTGAGTGTGGCTTTGTACTCACGTTTCCTGATCTAATGAGATCATTGAAATGTTTGTGGCACTGCACCCAGGTCTTCCTGACAACATCCCTGCTGGTGACCCCCTCTGCAATCTCCAACCAGGCTATTTTGGTGTCCTGGGGAGGTCTCTTCCATCCATTGGAAGAGGAGAGGACCACACTTGGTGCTTTGACTCACTTTATAATCATATGGAGGGAGCCATCGGACAACCTGGGAGCAGCCCTCTGCCTCTGTGCAGTCATTGTCAGTGTTTGCAGCACTCCAATGCTGCAGTGCACCGGCAGCACTATGTTACATTGACATTCAAATCCAACGTGGCCATGGCCCGTTTTAAGCTCCCGGCTGAAAACGCGTCATCGATTACGTCAACAGACCAGACCCGCATCATTTAATTAGACCGGGTAACGCGCTGGGCGGGCTTAATAGGCCCTATTAACATAAAGTCATTTTCAGCAGCGGGGTCATGACCCGTCATTGCCATCGCCCGCATTAGACCTGCCCAGGTCGGCACAATTCCGGCCGTGGTTTTTACGGCCTTGAGGATTCCATGGGCCATATGTATTATCAATGTGAGAGGTTGCAGCCTCAGTATCGTTACCTGAAGTGGCAGCTGCTCAACTTTTGGTTACATTTTAGCCCCAGGCTCCTAATCTTTGGCCGCCTGGTGCAGAGTGGGGTGAGTGAGGCGGCAGATCTTCTCCTGGACCTGCTCTTGGACTTGGCGGAATCAGCAATTTGTAGGTTCAGGGTAGGCGGGGCCCATGGGGTGCGAGGGTGTCTCTGGATTCCAGCTCCTCTTCCGCGGTCTTGTCCGTTCCCAGGTGGCTCTGGAGAGGGAGCATGTGGTGTCCACCGGTAAGTACGTTACCTTCCGTGACTGGAGGGCACCGCAGGTCAGTGAGGTGATAATCGATCCTCACAATCACATTGTGATTTAATTATTGTTTGTGTGTGTGGCTGTATTGTACATACTTATTACTGGAAAAACAACAGAAAATGCTGGAAACACTCAGCAGGTCAGGCAGCATCGAGGAGAGAGAAACAGAATCAACGTTTCGGGTCGATGGCCCTTTGTCAGAACTGTTACTGGAGATTTGTGGTGTGCTGGGACACTTGCCTTAATGGTTTTTGTCCCCGCCTGCTGACACTGGGGCAACTTAATGTCACCCCACAACAGATAGTGAACAACGGCCCAATCTGAAAATGTGAATGATCGCTTCACCAATTGGAGCTTTCAATGGCTGTGTATTTACCCAGGATCCACCGCGCGGCAGAAAGTGCCCTATCAATGACTACAGGAGCCAGTGCGCAGGCGCGGGCCGGGTGTGGTCCGAGCATGCGCAGTGGGAGTGATGACGTGCTGGAGCAATGGCGGGAAACAACAACAGAAATTGAGAGAAGCAGATCGAACGGTTCAGGTCGATGACCTTCGTCAGAGCATTTCCTGTTGTACTAATGGCCGAAAAGGCGACTTCAGAGGTAGGAGGAGATTGTGGGGCCCGGGTAGGAATAGGCGCCGCGACTGGGCTGGGAAGCTTAATAAATACCCGGCGTAGGCCTCAGGCCCAGAATAAGACCCGGCGGGCCCCGTGTTTCCGCCGCGGCGCCTGTCCCGGCCGCCGGGGTGAGCGGGGCGACTGTCCGCCACAATGCTGAAGGCTTTCTCCGCGGGTACAGGCCCGGGTTACCCCGGCAACCGACCGCCATCTTGGTGAAGGTAGGCGGGACTTGTCCCCGCGCCGCCATCTTGGACAGGGCGGGGGTCAGGGCGCATGCGCGGCCCTCTCCCAGTGCAGCTGAAGCAGAATCATTTTTTAATCGTTTATGGGATGTGGGCATCCCTGGCAAAACCAGCATTTATTGTCCATCCCTCGTTGCCTTTCAGAAGGTGGTGGTGAGCCACCTCTTTGAACTGCTGTAGTCCGTGTGGTGAAGGTACTCCCACAGTGCTGTTCGGGAGGGAGTTCCAGGATTTTGACCCAGCGACGATGAAGGATCGGCGATATAATTCCAAATCAGGATTGTGCATGACTTGGAGGGGAACTTGGAGGTGATGGTGTTCCCATGTGCCTGCTGCCCTTGTCCTTCTAGGTGGAAGAGGTCGCGGGTTTGGCAGGTGCTGCCAAAGAAGCCTTGGCGAGTTGCTGCAGTGCATCTTGTAGATGGTACATGCCACAGTATGCCGGTGGTGGAGGGAGTGAATGTTTAAGGTGGTGGATGGGGTGTCAATCAAGCGGGCTGCTTTGTCCTGGATGGTGTCGAGCTTCTTGAGTGTTGTTGGAGCTGTACTCATCCAGGCAAGTGGAGAGTATTCCATCACACTCATTGCACACGGGCTGTAGAAATGGAGCCAAGCAGAGGGAGGGAGAGAGTGAGCGAGGGGCAAAGATATGGTGCAATGGGTAAGGATTTCACCACAGGGAGAGATAGTGTGTGGGACAGGAATTTCCAGCTTTTGGGGGAAACAGAGAGAAAGATTATTCCATACAAACTGGAATTGTCTGTTCTGAATTTCTGTCCTGTACTTACACTGATGTCTTTTGTAATCTCCTTTTTTCAGGGTATTGGAAGGGGAGGATTTTCAGACAAGAAACTCAACCAAACATCACGCCAAGATCTGACAGAGTCACTCGATTCATCAGGACCTGAATATCATCGGCCTTTGAATGTGGAAGGAGAAATCTTTCTCTGTTCTTGTGTGTGGGAAAGGATTTCAAACATCATGTGATTGGGAAAGCACCAAGACACCTTCACACTTGAGCGAGAGTGTTCCAGTGCACTGACTGTGGAGAGAGCTGTAACCAGTTACACAGCCTGAAAAAACTTCGCACCATTCACAGTGGGGAGAAACTGTACACGTGTTCTGTGTGTGGACGAGGCTTCAACCGATCGTCCAACCTGGAGAGACAGATGGACCTTGGAGAAACTGTGGGAATGTGGGGACTGTGAGAAGGGATTCAATTATCCGTCTGAGATGCAAATTCATCGGTGCAGTCACACTGGGGAGAGACTGTTCACCTGCTCCATATGTGGGAAGGGATTCAGTCAGTCATCCATCCTGCTGAAACACCAGCGAGTTCACACTGACGAGAGACCGTTCAGTTGCTTTCACTGTGGGAAGAGATTCAGTCATCCCACCTCATTGAACACCAGCATGTTCACACTGGAGAGAATCCGTTCACCTGCTCCGTGTGTGCGAAGGGATTCACATGGTCATCCAGTCTGCTGAAACACCAACGAATTCATTCTGAAAGCAGCCCTTTTAAAAGTTCTTGTAAGTATTGCTATGTATAGATTATTAAATAGAATACACTGGTTGATATATAGAATTATATCATTATTAAGCGAGAATAACTGGGGATTAAGTTAGGTTAAAACACACTCCAGATAGACACACATCTGCTGCCAAGCAGGGCTGAGTGTGAAGATTGAATTTAATGCCAGCAGGGTGTCTGGGGGACTGCTGGTGAGTGTGGCCAGAGAATCAGTCCCTTTTGTAAAGGACATTGGAAGCTGTGAGGGTTTGAAGGTGACAGAAGCAGGTAATGAACACTCCTGTGTGGGAGAGTAAAGAGCAAGCACAATGAATGATAACAGCTCACCGCCCCACTAAACCAGCAGCTCACCGCCCCACTAAACCAGCAGCTCACCGCCCCACTAAACCAGCAGCTCACCGCCCCACTAAACCAGCAGCTCACCGCCCCACTAAACCAGCAGCTCACCGCCCCACTAAACCAGCAGCTCACCGCCCCACTAAACCAGCAGCTCACCGCCCCACTAAACCAGCAGCTCACCGCCCCACTAAACCAGCAGCTCACCGCCCCACTAAACCAGCAGCTCACCGCCCCACTAAACCAGCAGCTCACCGCCCCACTAAACCAGCAGCTCACCGCCCCACTAAACCAGCAGCTCACCGCCCCACTAAACCAGCAGCTCACCGCCCCACTAAACCAGCAGCTCACCGCCCCACTAAACCAGCAGCTCACCGCCCCACTAAACCAGCAGCTCACCGCCCCACTAAACCAGCAGCTCACCGCCCCACTAAACTGGAGGACATAATCTAAACCAACACTCCCGGTGTCCCTCCGACAGTGCAGCGCTCCCTCAGTGCTGCCCCTCCGACAGTGCTGCGCTCCCTCAGTGCTGCCCCTCCGACAGTGCTGCGCTCCCTCAGTGCTGCCCCTCCGACAGTGCTGCGCTCCCTCAGTGCTGCCCCTCCGACAGTGCTGCGCTCCCTCAGTGCTGCCCCTCCGACAGTGCTGCGCTCCCTCAGTGCTGCCCCTCCGACAGTGCTGCGCTCCCTCAGTGCTGCCCCTCCGACAGTGCTGCGCTCCCTCAGTGCTGCCCCTCCGACAGTGCTGCGCTCCCTCAGTGCTGCCCCTCCGACAGTGCTGCGCTCCCTCAGTGCTGCCCCTCCGACAGTGCTGCGCTCCCTCAGTGCTGCCCCTCCGACAGTGCTGCGCTCCCTCAGTGCTGCCCCTCCGACAGTGCTGCGCTCCCTCAGTGCTGCCCCTCCGACAGTGCTGCGCTCCCTCACTGCTGCCCCTCCGACAGTGCTGCGCTCCCTCAGTGCTGCCCCTCCGACAGTGCTGCGCTCCCTCAGTGCTGCCCCTCCGACAGTGCTGCGCTCCCTCAGTGCTGCCCCTCCGACAGTGCTGCGCTCCCTCAGTGCTGCCCCTCCGACAGTGCTGCGCTCCCTCAGTGCTGCCCCTCCGACAGTGCTGCGCTCCCTCAGTGCTGCCCCTCCGACAGTGCTGCGCTCCCTCAGTGCTGCCCCTCCGACAGTGCTGCGCTCCCTCAGTGCTGCCCCTCCGACAGTGCTGCGCTCCCTCAGTGCTGCCCCTCCGACAGTGCTGCGCTCCCTCAGTGCTGCCCCTCCGACAGTGCTGCGCTCCCTCAGTGCTGCCCCTCCGACAGTGCTGCGCTCCCTCAGTGCTGCCCCTCCGACAGTGCTGCGCTCCCTCAGTGCTGCCCCTCCGACAGTGCTGCGCTCCCTCAGTGCTGCCCCTCCGACAGTGCTGCGCTCCCTCAGTGCTGCCCCTCCGACAGTGCTGCGCTCCCTCAGTGCTGCCCCTCCGACAGTGCTGCGCTCCCTCAGTGCTGCCCCTCCGACAGTGCTGCGCTCCCTCAGTGCTGCCCCTCCGACAGTGCTGCGCTCCCTCAGTGCTGCCCCTCCGACAGTGCTGCGCTCCCTCAGTGCTGCCCCTCCGACAGTGCTGCGCTCCCTCAGTGCTGCCCCTCCGACAGTGCTGCGCTCCCTCAGTGCTGCCCCTCCGACAGTGCTGCGCTCCCTCAGTGCTGCCCCTCCGACAGTGCTGCGCTCCCTCAGTGCTGCCCCTCCGACAGTGCTGCGCTCCCTCAGTGCTGCCCCTCCGACAGTGCTGCGCTCCCTCAGTGCTGCCCCTCCGACAGTGCTGCGCTCCCTCAGTGCTGCCCCTCCGACAGTGCTGCGCTCCCTCAGTGCTGCCCCTCCGACAGTGCTGCGCTCCCTCAGTGCTGCCCCTCCGACAGTGCTGCGCTCCCTCAGTGCTGCCCCTCCGACAGTGCTGCGCTCCCTCAGTGCTGCCCCTCCGACAGTGCTGCGCTCCCTCAGTGCTGCCCCTCCGACAGTGCTGCGCTCCCTCAGTGCTGCCCCTCCGACAGTGCTGCGCTCCCTCAGTGCTGACCCTCCGACAGTGCAGCGCTCCCTCAGTGCTGACCCTCCGACAGTGCAGCGCTCCCTCAGTGCTGACCCTCCGACAGTGCAGCGCTCGCTCAGTGCTGACCCTCCGACAGTGCAGCGCTCCCTCAGTGCTGCCCCTCCGACAGTGCAGCGCTCCCTCAGTACTGCCCCTCCGACAGTGCAGCGCTCCCTCAGTACTGTCCCTCCGACAGTGCAGGGTCAATACTGAGAGAGTGCTGCAATGTGGACTGGGGAGTGTCTCTGCGGACAGGGGGGTAGTGTTTCTGTGGCGGGGGGGGTGGAGTGTCTCTGCGGAGGGGGGGAGGAGTGTCTCTGCGGAGGGGGGGTGGAGTGTCTCTGCGGAGGGGGGTGGAGTTTCTCTGCGGAGGGGGGGGTGGAGTGTCTCTGCGGAGGGGGGGTGGAGTGTCTCTGCGGAGGGGGGGTGGAGTGTCTCTGCGGAGGGGGGGTGGAGTGTCTCTGCGGAGGGGGGGTGGAGTGTCTCTGCGGAGGGGGGGTGGAGTGTCTCTGCGGAGGGGGGGTGGAGTGTCTCTGCGGAGGGGGGGTGGAGTGTCTCTGCGGAGGGCGGGTGGAGTGTCTCTGCGGAGGGGGGTGGAGTGTCTCTGCGGAGGGGGGGTGGAGTGTCTCTGCGGACAGGGTGGGGGAGTGTCTCTGCGGACAGGGTGGGGGAGTGTCTCTGCGGACAGGGGTGAGTGTCTCTGCTGACGGGGGGATTGTCTCTGCTGACGGGGGGAGTGTCTCTGCGGACAGGGGGGAGTGTCTCTGCTGACGGGGGGAGTGTCTCTGCGGACAGGGTGGGGGAGTGTCTCTGCGGACAGGGGTGAGTGTCTCTGCTGACGGGGGGAGTGTCTCTGCGGACAGGGTGGGGGAGTGTCTTTGCGGACAGGGGGGAGTGTCTTTGCGGACAGGGGGGAGTGTCTCTGCTGACGGGGGGAGTGTTTCTGCGGACAGGGTGGGGGAGTGTCTCTGCGGACAGGGGGGGAGTGTCTCTGCGGACAGGGGGGAGTGTCTCTGCGGACGGGGGGAGTGTCTCTCTGGACAGGGGGGGGGATTGTCTCTGGACGGGGGGGGAGTGTCTCTGTGGACAGTGGGGGGGGGGGAGTGTCTCTGTGGACGGGGGAGGGTCTCTGTGGACAGGGGGGAGTGTCTCTGGACGGGGGAGGGTCTCTGTGGACAGGGGGGGAGTGTCTCTGTGGACAGTGGGGGGGGGTAGTGTCTCTGTGGACGGGGGAGGGTCTCTGTGGACAGGGGGGAGTGTCTCTCTGGACAGGGGGGGGATTGTCTCTGTGGACAGGGGGGAGTGTCTCTGGACGGGGGGAGTGTCTCTGGACGGGGGGAGTGTCTCTGGACGGGGGGAGTGTCTCTGTGGACAGGGGGGGGGAGTGTCTCTGTGGACAGGGGGGGGAGTGTCTCTGGACAGGGGGGAGTGTCTCTGGACAGTGGGGGAGTGTCTCTGGACAGTGGGGGAGTGTCTCTGGACAGTGGGGGAGTGTCTCTGCGGACATGGGGGGAGTGTCTCTGCGGACATGGGGGGAGTGTCTCTGCGGACAGGGGGGAGTGTGTCTGCGGACGGGGGGGGAGTGTGTCTGCGGACGGGGGGGAGTGTGTCTGCGGACGGGGGGGAGTGTCTCTGCGGACGGGGGGGAGTGTCTCTGCGGACAGGGGGGAGTGTCTCTCTGGACAGTGGGGGAGTGTCTCTGCGGACATGGGGGGAGTGTCTCTGCGGACAGGGGGGAGTGTGTCTGCGGACGGGGGGGAGTGTGTCTGCGGACGGGGGGGAGTGTGTCTGCGGACGGGGGGGAGTGTCTCTGCGGACGGGGGGGGAGTGTCTCTGCGGACAGGGGGGAGTGTCTCTGTGGACGGGGGGGGGAGTGTCTCTGTGGACCGGGGGGGGGGGAGTGTCTCTGTGGACAGGGGGGAGTGTCTCTCTGGACAGTGGGGGAGTGTCTCTGCGGACATGGGGGGAGTGTCTCTGCGGACAGGGGGGAGTGTCTCTGCGGACGGGGGGGAGTGTGTCTGCGGACGGGGGTGGAGTGTGTCTGCGGACGGGGGGGAGTGTCTCTGCAGACAGGGGGGAGTGTCTCTGCGGACGGGGGGGAGTGTCTCTGCGGACAGGGGGGAGTGTCTCTGCGGACAGGGGGGAGTGTCTCTGCGGACAGGGGGGAGTGTCTCTGCGGACAGGGGGGAGTGTCTCTGCGGACAGGGGGGAGTGTCTCTGCGGACAGGGGGGAGTGTTGCACTCTGACCCAGGATGGTTTCTTTGGACAGTGTGAGAGGTGCTTTACACTCTGACCCCGCGAGGATTTGATTGGACAGTGTGAGGGGAGCTTTACACTCTGACCCCAGGATGGTTTGATTGGACAGTGGGAGAGGAGCTTTACACTCTGACCCCAGGAGAGTTTGATTGGACAGTGGGAGAGGAGCTTTCCACTCTGACCCCGGGATTGTTGGATTGGACATTGTGAGGGGAGATTTACACTCTGACCCCAGGAGAGTTTGATTGGACAGTGGGAGAGGAGCTTTCCACTCTGACCCCTGGAGGGTTTGATTGGACAGTGGGAGAGGAGCTTTACACTCTGACCCCAGGATGGTTTGATTGGACAGTGGGAGAGGAGCTTTACACTCTGACCCCAGGAGAGTTTGATTGGACAGTGGGAGAGGAGCTTTGCACTCTGACCCCGGGATTGTTGGATTGGACATTGTGAGGGGAGCTTTACACTCTGACCCCAGGAGAGTTTGATTGGACAGTGGGAGAGGAGCTTTCCACTCTGACCCCGGGATTGTTTGATTGGACAGTGTGAGGGGAGGTTTACACTCTGACCCCGGGAGGGTTTGATTGGACAGTGTGAGGGGAGCTTTGCACTCTGACCCTAGGAGGGCTTATCCGGTATTTTCAGGAATGTTGGGAACAGGGATGCCTCTTCCAGTATTTTGGAAAATCCAACAGAAAATCCACAGCTTCTTTAAACTTTAATTTTTCAAACGCTCTAAAGCAACTTCATCCCCCAGACTGTGAGATGAACCACGGACATAAAAACAGATTCCTGGTGAATGCTCAAGTAAAGTTTATTAAAGATTGAAAGGTGCCAAGAGAAATCACAGAATAATCATGCTTGCAGCTCATCTGATTCAACACAAGAGTCCAAAGATGACATTGGAACAATTCCATCAAAATAACATCACATTCAGCAATTGGTGAAATGATCTTTAAACAGCAGAGTTCAATTTTATCCAGTGAGAATACAGCTCACAATAGAGAACATGTAGGAATTTATTTCACCAAAACTCTCACAGCAGGTACAAGATGAATTAGTTAATCAGCAAAATTATCTCTACACTGTCCCATCAAACACTCCCAGGGCAGGTACAGCACGGGTTAGATACAGAGTAAAGCTCCCTCTACACTGTCCCATCAAACACTCCCAGGGCGAGTACAGCACGGGTTAGATACAGAGTAAAGCTCCCTCTACACTGTCCATCAAACACTCCCAGTGCAGGTACAGCGCGGGTTAGATACAGAGTAAAGCTCCCTCTACACTGTCCCGTTGTGCGACCTCTCAATTTTGTCCACCCCAGTCCAACACCGGCAGCTCCGCATCATGACCACTATCGACACCACAAACTGCCGGCTCAAAGTGGAGAGAATCGCCAAGAAGATCGCGCATATCGACACCGACATCAAGTATCTACAGAGATGCAAGAAAGCAGACAAGATCCCGAAAGGACTTTGGTGGTCTGCAATTGTAAGGTACACATGCTTTGTTTTCTATCTATGTGCTTTGGCGATTCTGTATCTAATTTACTTCACCTGAGGAAGGAGCAATCGATAGCTCCGAAAGCTTGTGATTTCAAATAGAACTGTTGGACTATAACCTGGTGTTGTGCGACCTCTCATCAAACACTCCCAGGGCGGGTACAGCACGGGTTAGATACAGAGTAAAGCTCCCTCTACACTGTCCCATCAAACACTCCCAGGGCAGGTAGAGCACGGGTTAGATACAGAGTAAAGCTCCCTCTACACTGTCCCATCAAACACTCCCAGGGCAGGTACAGCACGGGTTAGATACAGAGTAAAGTTCCCTCTACACTGTCCCATCAAACTCTCCCAGGGCAGGCACAGCACAGGTTAGATACAGAGTAAAGCTCCCTCTACACTGTCCCATCAAACACTCCCAGGGCAGGTAGAGCACGGGTTAGATACAGAGTAAAGCTCCCTCTACACTGTCCCATCAAACACTCCCAGGGCAGGTGCAGCACTGGTTAGATACAGAGTAAAGCTCCCTCTACACTGTCCCATCAAACACTCCCAGGGCAGGTAGAGCACGGATTAGATACAGAGTAAAGCTCCCTCTACACTGTCCCATCAAACACTCCCAGGGCAGGTACAGCATGGGTTAGATACAGAGTAAAGCTCCCTCTACACTGTCCCATCAAACACTCCCAGGGCAGGTAGAGCACGGATTAGATACAGAGTAAAGTTCCCTCTACACTGTCCCATCAAACACTCCCAGGGCAGGTACAGCACGGGTTAGATACAGAGTAAAGCTCCCTCTACACTGTCCCATCAAACACTCCCAGGGCAGGTACAGCACGGGTTAGATACAGAGTAAAGCTCCCTCTACACTGTCCCATCAAACACTCCCAGGGCAGGTACAGCACGGGTTAGATACAGAGTAAAGCTCCCTCTACACTGTCCCATCAAACACTCCCAGGGCAGGTACAGCACGGGTTAGATACAGAGTAAAGCTCCCTCTACACTGTCCCATCAAACACTCCCAGGGCAGGTACAGCACGGGTTAGATACAGAGTAAAGCTCCCTCTGCACTGTCCCATCAAACACTCCCAGGGCAGGTACAGCACGGGTTAGATACAGAGTAAAGCTCCCTCTACACTGACCCATCAAACACTCCCAGGGCAGGTACAGCACGGGTTAGATACAGAGTAAAGCTCCCTCTACACTGTCCCATCAAACACTCCCAGGGCAGGTACAGCACGGGTTAGATACAGATTAAAGCTCCCTCTACACTGACCCATCAAACACTCCCAGGGCAGGTACAGCACAGGTTAGATACAGAGTAAAGCTCCCTCTACACTGTCCCATCAAACACTCCCAGGGCAGGTACAGCACGGGTTAGATACAGAGTAAAGCTCCCTCTACACTGACCCATCAAACACTCCCAGGGCGGGTACAGCACGGGTTAGATACAGAGTAAAGCTCCCTCTACACTGTCCCATCAAACACTCCCGGGGCAGGTACAGCACGGGTTAGATACAGAGTAAAGCTCCCTCTACACTGTCCCATCAAACACTCCCAGGGCAGGTACAGCACGGGTTAGATACAGAGTAAAGCTCCCTCTACACTGTCCCATCAAACACTCCCAGGGCAGGTACAGCACAGGGTTAGATACAGAGTAAAGCTCCCTCTACACTGACCCATCAAACACTCCCAGGGCGGGTACAGCACGGGTTAGATACAGAGTAAAGCTCCCTCTACACTGACCCATCAAACACTCCCAGGGCGGGTACAGCACGGGTTAGATACAGAGTAAAGCTCCCTCTACACTGTCCCATCAAACACTCCCGGGGCAGGTACAGCACGGGTTAGATACAGAGTAAAGCTCCCTCTACACTGTCCCATCAAACACTCCCAGGGCAGGTACAGCACAGGGTTAGATACAGAGTAAAGCTCCCTCTACACTGACCCATCAAACACTCCCAGGGCGGGTACAGCACGGGTTAGATACAGAGTAAAGCTCCCTCTACACTGTCCCATCAAACACTCCCGGGGCAGGTACAGCACGGGTTAGATACAGAGTAAAGCTCCCTCTACACTGTCCCATCAAACACTCCCAGGGCAGGTACAGCACGGGTTAGATACAGAGTAAAGCTCCCTCTACACTGACCCATCAAACACTCCCAGGGCAGGTACAGCACGGGTTAGATACAGAGTAAAGCTCCCTCTACACTGTCCCATCAAACACTCCCGGGGCAGGTACAGCACGGGTTAGATACAGAATAAAGCTCCCTCTACACTGTCCCATCAAACACTCCCGGGGCAGGTACAGCACGGGTTAGATACAGAGTAAAGCTCCCTCTACACTGTCCCATCAAACACTCCCAGGGCAGGTACAGCACGGGTTAGATACAGAGTAAAGCTCGCTCTACAGTGTCCCATCAAACACTCCCAGGGCAGGTACAGCACAGGTTAGATACAGAGTAAAGCTCCCTCTACACTGTCCCCTCAAACACTCCCAGTGCAGGTACAGCACGGGTTAGATACAGAGTAAAGCTCCCTCTACACTGTCCCCTCAAACACTCCCAGGGCAGGTACAGCACAGGTTAGATACAGAGTAAAGCTCCCTCTACACTGTCCCCTCAAACACTCCCAGTGCAGGTACAGCACGGGTTAGATACAGAGTAAAGCTCCCTCTGCACTGTCCCATCAAACACTCCCAGGGCCGGTACAGCACAGGGTTAGATACAGAGTAAAGCTCTCTCTACACTGTTCCATCAAACACTCGCAGTGCAGGTACAGCACGTGTTAGATACAGAGTAAAGCTCCCTCTACACTGTCCCATCAAACACTCGCAGTGCAGGTACAGCACGGGTTAGATACAGAATAAAGCTCCCTCTACACTGTCCCATCAAATACTCCCAGGGCAGGTACAGCACGGGTTAGATACAGAGTAAAGCTCCCTCTATACTGACCCATCAAACACTCCCAGGGCAGGTACAGTACGGGTTAGATACAGAGTAAAGCTCTCTCTACACTGTCCCATCAAGTAATGCTCACACCACACTGTTCTGTGAAGTTTGTAACTGGTCTATTGTGAGATGAGGTGTGTGTTTTGCTGGAATAAAACAATTTCACCTACTCCTGTCTATAACCCACGGACTGGGATTAATACTGCAACTGAATTTACTGGGGTTGAGCTGTAAATCAGGAATTATTTTGGGGATTAACCTGGAGAATCATGGATTACAATAAATACTGAGCTCACGAATTAGGGATTCTAACAGGAATTGTGCTAAAAAATCTATTATAATCCTGGATTTTCCACATCATTCCTTTTAACAATCTCTGATCCGTCTATTCAATCCTGATAATTCTTCATCCTCTAAGGAATAAACAAGTGAATGAAGGATTATTATGGAGATTAAACTGGAAGGTCGGGAGTTACTGTAGGGAGTGATCTGGAGAATGAGGGATTATTACAGGGAGTGATCTGGAGAATGAGGGATTATTACAGGGAGTGATCTGGAGAATGAGGGATTATTACAGGGAGTGATCTGGAGAATGAGGGATTATTACAGGGAGTGATCTGGAGAATGAGGGATTATTACAGGGAGTGATTGGGGAGAATGAGGGATTATTATAGGGAGTGAAATGAAATAGTGGGATTGCTGCAGGCACAGAATGAGCGGCAGCATTTCCCCTGGGAGTCTCTGCTCCGCTTTAGGCTCCAGTCGGGGGACTGGCGGAACTAAAGGCAGTAACCAGGGGGGCTGCAATTTTGACACTTGATTGGGTTTTTAGTGTCTACCCTATCGCACATTTTGATCTTAAACCCGACGTTGGCAATTTGCTTCAGGTTCTCGATGACTGTGGGGATTTTGCCCTTGTCATAGCGGTACAATTTACTGAAGACAAAATACTTCTGAATTTTGCCTTGGGCCCAGGCGGTATTAAAGGGAGCCTGGCTCAAGTCGGGTAGGATCTTGCAATTCTCTTTGTTCTTTTTGTTACTGAAACAGCGATTGATGCAGGGGGTGTAGGTGGTGTAGAAAATGACACAGCCCACCTTCAGCTTGTTATTGATCGAATCCTGGAACCGCTGGGCTGGGCTTTGCCCCTGGTTCTGGTTCTGCTGGTGCAGCAGCATTCTCTCCGAGCACTGCTCCTTGTTCGGATAGACGGCCATGTAGTTTTGTGGTAGATTGGTTTGGAAGTCCTTGGGCCAAAAGTCGATAATCGGTGCTCCACCGGCACCAGAGGGAGAGAAGCTGACAGCTTGATTGTGGTCGCTGCACTGCTGCGGAGTTAAAGCCATCAGGAAGGCGAATTGTCCGCCCCCCTTAGTATCGCTGGGCTCGATTCCGGAGACTTGTCGGAAGCTGGAAGGGTCAAGGACAGAGTGTGAGTCAGGCAGGAGCTGCAGCCGAAAGGCTCACTGAGCCAGCGGGCGACTGTGGCAACAGACCCCAAGCTGGGGGTCTGGGATATCAGAGCTCACGGTGGAAGGCGGGAGGCGGTGGGATTGTCGCTCGCTTTCCCTCATTGGAAGGGGAGGCGCCGAACTAATCCATCCCTGGGCTACCGGGGACTCCAGTCCCACACTGTGTAAGGGAGGGAGAGAGAGACAGAGAGAGGGAGAGACAGACAGAGAGAGAGAGGGAGGGGGGCGGAGAGGGAGGAGGGGGGGAGAGAGAAAGAGAGAGACAAAGAGAATGACAGACAGAGAGAGAGGGAGGGGGAGAGAGAGGGAGACAGACAGAGCGAGGGATTGGGAGAGAGTGAGACAGCGAGGGAGGGGGAGAGAGACGGAGCGAGGGAGGGGGAGAGCGAGACAGAGACAGAGCGAGACGGAGACAGAGACAGAGAGAGAGAGACACACAGAGACAGACAGAGAGACAGAGAGAGAGAGACAGAGAGAGAGACACAGGGAGGAGACGACAGAGAGGGGGAGAGACAGAGAGGGGGAGAGACAGAGAGGGGGAGAGACAGAGAGGGGGAGAGACAGAGAGACGGAAAGAGAGAGAGAGGGAGGGGGAGAGAGACAGACAGAGAGAGAGAGGGAGAGAGACAGACGGAGGGAGGGAGAGACAGGGAGAGAGACACCGACAGAAACACAGAGACAGAGCAAGAGAGAGACAAAGAGAGGGACAGTGGGAGATAGATAGACAGAGACAGAGGGACAGAGCGAGAGAGGGAGATGGAGAAAGAGAAAGAAAGTGAGAGGGAGAGAGACGGAGGGTGATAGGCAGAGAGAGAGACACAGACACAGACAGACGAAGTGGGTCAGTGAGTGGGGTAAGTGTCACACTCTGATGTCTGTCACCCTCCTTCTCCTCTCTCTTGTTCCATGTTCTTCCCATTTCAATGATCTCCGCTCAGCTCACCCTCATTGCTGTTACACAGGTGAGACTGACCCCAGGAGCCCTGAACAGTGATTCTGATTCTCACTGTTCACTGAGTCTCAGTGAATGGTGAAAGGTCTGGGCAGGGGGTCTAGACCTGAGCCTGTATCACAGCCTTGCTGTCTCAGTGAATGGTGAAAGGTCTGGGCAGGGGGTCTAGACCTGAGCCTGTATCACAGCCTTGCTGTCTCAGTGAATGGTGAAAGGTCTGGGCAGGGGGTCTAGACCTGGGCCTGTATCACAGCCTTGCTGTCTCAGTGAATGGTGAAAGGTCTGGGCCGGGGGTCTAGACCTGGGCCTGTATCACAGCCTTGCTGTCTCAGTGAATGGTGAAAGGTCTGGGCCGGGGGTCTAGACCTGAGCCTGTATCACAGCCTTGCTGTCTCGGTGAATGCTGAAAGGCCTGGGCAGGGGGTCTGGACCTGGGTCTGTATCACAGCTCCAGACCATACCCAGTATCAGCTGTGATCTCCCAGTGAAGTTTCAGCCTACCCCAGGTGAGGAGTGTGAGACTGGGCCCTGAGATTGGGAGCAGTCACCAGCTATCCCAGGCTTATTTAAATACACTTACCTTGTGACAATGCGAGCCAAGACCTTATGATTTAGGTCGACCGCCGCTGATGTGGGGTCCCAGAGCAGCACCAGCAGGAACAACCAGAGAGTCTGCATTGTGGGAACGTTCAGTATACTCCAGATCCTGAAACAGGGAGAGGAGGGATGAGCTTGGCACAGAGACAGAGCATCCGAAACATAACCCAGTCATTGAGGGAGACAGAGAGAGAGAGTTAGAGAGGGCAACAATGAGAGAGAGAGAGAGGATGACAAAGAGAGAGACAGTGAGCGACAGAGAGAGAGATAGACAGGGAGAGACAGAAGAGAGACAGAGAGAGGGCGACAATGAGAGAGAGCGAGACAGAGCGAAAATACAGACAGCGAGAGAGAGAGAGAGAGCGACAGAGATAGATTGCAACAAAGAGAGAGACAGAGAAAGAGAGAGACAGAGCGAGAGAGAGAGAGACAGAAAGAGAGGGGGAAAATTCGGTTGCTTGGCGCCTCCCATTAGTGCCTCCGGGGGGCGCTAGGAACTTAGCGCCCAAGCGCAGCGATATTAGCGCCGCTCGCGAAATTGACCAGACATTTTGTGGCGGCGCTAAACACTACCGCCACGATCTCCTGCGCCCGCAGATCGTGACGTCAGTCGAGCGTGCAACGCCCCGGTAGCGCCCCGGACCGGATATTGAGTCGCGCCCCCTGCCTTTCCGCCTGCCGCTAGCAACGATAGGTAGAGGGGAACGTTTTGCAGTCGGGATGGGGCTGGGGGAGCGCTATTTAAAGGCGACCGCTTCCTGCCTTTTCTTGTCGGAGAAATTTTTGGTACGCGCAGGTTGAGAGGGAGAGAGACGTCTGGAGAGATTGAACACTGTCCTAAGGAGGTTGTCCCTCAACACCACTTTTGAGGTTCCTAAGCACCGAGCCCTTTCCCTGGGCCTATCCATTAGTGCTTCCAACACAATTGCTTTCGAGGTCTCTCCAGGCCGAGATTCAACGCTACAATGACCAGGGTGCGGCTGGCCAGCAAGATGGCCCCTCCCCTTTAGGAACTGTCTGTCTGGGTTCCATGGTAACTGACATCACCTGAGCTTCGGTAGCGTTCTGAGGTAGCGCCTCGCTCCTCGACGTTAGCACCTTAAGAGAGGTGTGTGGCGCCTGAGTTAGCGCTCAAATCACCTCCAGGGCGATAGAGGCGAATTTTGCAGTCGGAGGCGATAAACTTTGCGCCCGGCCGATATTAGCGCCCCAAAATGGGCGATTCCGAATTTCTCCCACAGAGACGGAGACGGAGACGGAGACGGAGACGGAGACGGAGACGGAGACGGAGACGCACAGAGAGAGAGAGACACAGTGAGAGAGAGAGACACAGTGAGAGAGAGAGACACAGTGAGAGAGAGAGCGAGAGACACAGAGAGAGAGAGAGACAGAAAGATAGAGGGCGACAAAGAGAGACAGAGAAAAAGACAGGCAGCGAGAGTGAGAGATAGAGCTTGAGAGACAGAGAGAATGACAGAGACAGAGAGAGAGAGTGAGAGACACAGAGACAAACAGAGAGGGAGACACTCAGAGAGAGTGAGAGAGACAGAGAGGTAGAGGGCGACAAAGGGAGAGAGAGCCAGAGAGAGAGACTGTGGACAAAGAGATAGAGCAAGAGAGACAACGCAAGAAAGAGAAAGCGGGACAGAGACAGAGAGAGACAGAGAGTGAGTGAGAGACGGTGCGTGAGTGAGACACAGAGACAGCGAGAGTCACAGAGAGAGACAGGAAATTAAGGAACAGGAGTAAAGCCATTTGGCCCCTCGAGCCTGCTCTGTCATTCAATATGATCATGGCTGATCTTCTACCTCAACTCCACTTTCCTGCACTATCCCCATATCCCTTGATTCACATAATATCCAAAAATCTATCGATCTCTGTCTTGAATATACTGAACGACTGAGCCCTTTGGGGTAGAGAATTCCAAAGATTCCCCACCCTCTGAGTGAAGAAATTTCTCCTCATCTCAGTCCTAACTGGCCGACCCCTTATTCTGAGACTGTGACCCCTGGTTCTAGACTCCCCAGCCAGGGGAAACATCCTCCCTGCATCTACCCTGTCAAGCCCTGGAAGCATTTTGTATGTTTCAATGAGATCACCTCTCCTTCTTCTAAACTCTAGAGAATAGAGGCCTCGTCTACTCAATCTGTCCTCATAGGACAATCCCCCCATCCCAGGAACCAGTCCGGTGAACCTTCGTCGCACTCCCTCTATGGCAAATATATCCTTTCTTAGGTAAGGAGACCAGAACTGTACACAATACTCCAGCTGTGGTCTCACCAGGGCCCTATATAATTGCAGTAAGACGTCTTTACTCTTATACACAAATCCTCTTGTAATAAAGACCAACATACCATTTGCTTTCCTATCTGCGCTGCACCCTCTCCAAGGCCAATCTATCCTTCCTGAGGTGCAGTGCCCAGAAGTGAACTATGCTGGGACTGATAAATACTTTACCTGGATATCAGGACAAGCCTACAAAGGCTATTGGAGATGCCAGATGAGGGAGTTCACCTGGGATTGTAACTGAAATATAGAACCCAAAATGACCTGGAGTGATTCGAGAGAAGTTTTTAAAAAGCAGTAACAGTCTATCTCCTACCTGCACTCTTCACCTCCTTTGCCTTGACTGTCTGTGAGTCTGAGAGAGTGGCAAATGCTCAGGTATTTAACGGCAGTCGTGCCTGTTTTGACTACCTTCCCTGGGCAAGATTTGCATACGGACTTCGTGGAATCTTCCAGAAGTAACAGGTGATGTGTTAGTGAACTATCGGGATCGATACCCAGCCGCACAGGTACCGTCTGTGGTGAAATCGCTGATCTCATTCAGGGCATGAGGTCACAGGCCTCAGCACCCCTGGGAGACTGGGGGAGGGGAAACAGCCCAAGCTCCAACTCCAGCTCACTTTCTAATGACGCAACAACAACTTGCACCTTACATCGCACCTCTAACATAGGAAAAGGTCAGAAGGATTCAAAACTGGCTCGGAGGCAGGAAGCAGAGGGTAATGGTTGATGGGTGTTTGTGTGACTGGAAGGCTGTTTCCAGTGGGGTTCCGCAGGGCTCAGTACTAGGTCGCTTGCTTTTTGTGGTATATATCAATGATCTAGACTTGAATATAGGGGGTATGATTAAGAAGTTTGCAGATGATACTAAAATCGGCTGTGTGGTTGATACTGAAGAAGGAAGCTGTAGACTGCAGGAAGATATCAATACATTGGTCAGGTGGGCAGAACAGTGGCAAATGGAATTCAATCCGGAGAAGTGTGAGGTAATGCATTTGGGGAGGGCTAACAAGGAAAGGGAATACACATTGAATGGTAGGACACTGAGTAGAGATCCCTGAAGGTAGCAGGCCAGGTAGATAAGGTGGTTAAGAAGGCAGACGGAATGCTTGACTTTATGAGCCGTGGCATAGAATACAAGAGCAGGGGGGTTATGCTTCAACTGTATAAAACACTAGTTAGGCCTCAGCTAGAGTACTGCGTGCTGTTCTGGTCACCACATTACAGGAAAGATGTGATTGCTCTAGAGAGGGTACAGAGGAGATTTACAAGGTTGTTCCCGGGTGTAGAGAATCTTAGCTATGAGGAAAGACTGGATAGGCTGGGTCTGTTTTCCTTGGAACAGAGGAGGCTGAGGGGAGACCTTATTGAGGTGTATAAAATTATGTGGGGCCTGGATAAAGTGGATAGAAAGGACCTATTTCCCTTAGCACAGGGGTCAAAAACCAGGGGGCACAGATTTAAAGTAGTTGGTGGAAGGTTTAGAGGGGTTTTGAGGGGAAATGTCTTCACCCAGAGGGTTGTGGGGGTCTGGAACTCACTGCCTGAAAGGGTGGTAGAGGCAGAAACCCTAACCACATTTAAAAAGTACTAAGATGTGCACTTGGGATGCTCTAACCTGCAGGGCTATGGACCAAGAGCTGGGAAGAGGGATTAGGCTGGATAGCTCTTTGTTGGCCGGCGCGGACACCATGGGCCGAAATGGCCTCCTTCCGTGCTGTAACTTTCAATGGTTCGATGATTCAAGGTGCTTCACAGGAACATAAATCGGACAGACATTGACACCAAGCCACACAAAGAGATATTGGGACAGGTCACCACAAGCTGGGTCAAAGAGGTAGGTTTTAAGAAGTGCCCTAAGGGAGTAGAGGTAGAGAGGCGGAGAGGTTTAGGGAGGGACTTCCAGAGCTTAGGGCCTTGGCGGCTGAAGGCACGACCACCAATGGTGGAGCGATTAACTTCGTGGATGCGAAATAGGCCAGAATTGGAGGAGTGCAGAGATCTCGGGGGTGGGGCGGTTTAGGGCTGGAGGAGATTACAGAGATAGGTAGGCGGCAAGGCCATGGAGGGATTTGAAAACAAAGATGAGAATTTTAAAATCGAGGTGTTTCCGAACCGGGAGTCAATGCGAGCAGAGGGGAGATGGGTGAACGGGACTTAAAGCGAGTTAGGACACGGACAGCAGAGTTTTGGATGACCTCAAGTTTACTGACAGTGGAAAGTGAGAGGCCGGCCAGGAGAGCATTGCAATAAACCTTCATATATCACTGGTTAGGACATAGACGAAGATAATTTTTCTTGAGCAGGGAATCGCTTTGATCTGGAATACATTGCTGATTCAATAGCAAATTTCAAAAGGTTGGAGAGGCAGTACTGAGGGAGCGCTGCATATTCTGAGGGTCAGTACTGAGGGAGTGCTGCACTTTCTGAGGGGCAGTACTGAGGAAGCGCTGCACTTTTGGAGGGGCAGTACTGAGGGAGCGCTGCACTGTCGAAGGGGCAGTACTGAGGGAGTGCTGCACTGTCGAAGGGGCAGTACTGCGGGAGTGCTGCACTGTCGAAGGGGCAGTACTGAGGGAGCTCTGCACTGTCAGAGGGGCAATACTGAGGGAGCTCTGCACTGTCGGAGGTGCAGTATTGAGGGAGCTCTGCAATGTCAGAGGGTCAGTACTGAGGGAGCGCTGCACTGTCGAAGGTGCAGTACTGAGGGAGCGCCGCACTGTCGGAGGTGCAGTACTGAGGGAGCTCTGCACTGTCGGAGGTGCAGTACTGAGGGAGCTCTGCAATGTCAGAGGGTCAGTACTGAGGGAGTGCTGCATTGTAGGAGGGACAGTACTGAGGGAGTGCTGCATTGGAGGAGGAGCACCGGGAGTGTTGGTTGAGATTATGTCCTCCCGTCTCTGGAGTGGGTGGTCGAACACACGACCATCTGACTCACAGGCGAGAGTGCTACCCACTGAGTCACCCCTGACACCAGACCTGGGCTATTGGAGCCTCGCTACCTCGGATTTTACACTGGATTCGAGCGAGTGAGTTATTCTGTAGCTGACCTGGGAGGAAGATCAGATAGACTCAGTGTTATATATTAATATGTGTTCTGTTCTCGCTCACTGACATTTGACGATCTGATACTGGCCGTGTGGTCCTGTGATAATGGAGTTGAATCGTTATCTTTGGTTCCAGGAAGAGCACAATTGGATCTTCTCTTTCCCCCAGGCCTCACATCCCAGGCTGAACGATTACCAGGGGCGAGGATTATCCATGACAATGTCCCCGGTCAGTTAACTCTACTGTTGCCAAATCTCCAGGCTTGTCCTGGAGTCTGCAGGAGGTAAAGATTAATCTCCAGGACACGGCTAACAGCAGCAAGGGAGAACAATCACCGGGACATTGAATAAAATATTGTGTGTTTTCTATTTTCATCAACACTTTTGTAAATTAGTTATAAAAATATTGGAGATGAGGGAAAAAAGTGCTCAAGTAAAACATCCTGAAGAACTTGACAGGAGCGTAAAGAGTCACAGTTTGACACCGAGTCACAAGAGATATTAGGACAGGTGACCAAAAGCTTGGTCAAAGTGTTCGCGGGAAGAATTCGGTTCTTAGCGCCTCCCGTTAGTGCCTCCGGTGGGAGGATGTCGAGGCCTTGGGGAGGGTGCAGAGGAGATTTATAGAAGGGTTTCAGGGAAAAGGGGTTTCAGTTCTGTGGAGAGACAGGAGACCTGGGATTGTTCCCCTTAGAGCGGAGAAAGTTAAGGGAAGATTAGATATTGATGTTCAAACTTTTGATGGGCTTTGAGTAAATAAGTGTAAGGGGTTTTCTCCGATACTGGTCCCCCGTTACACACAGTTCTTGGACGTCAGGATTTATAAGAACAAAATAAACACGGCACAGGGTTTTGGCTCAACCTTTGATTCACACACACAGTTACCTTCCCAGTATAAATCCCTACCATTTATATCAGGCTAACAACCCCAAAATACAAACCCCTACACAAGGGTCATTTGCATCGACACAATATGACACAGTTAAACCTGTCCGCGATTTGACTGTGACAAATAGAGTTACCCAGACTCCATCACAAAACCCTTATTGTGACCTGACTGAAACTTACAAACTGACTCAGACTCAATCACAAAACCCTTATTGTGACCTGACTGAAACTGACTCAGACTCCATCACAAAAGCCCCCTCTATGATTGGACTGAAACTTACAATCACCGCTCCCGATCGCCTGTCTCCTGTTGATTGTCGGCCCGAATCTTTCTGCTCGCTGTATTTCCGATGGCTTCCCACACCACTCTCTTCGAAGTGCCTCTTACTTTAAACCAAAAGCGACTTTCAATCTTGAAACACATTTCCTGGCCCCCTCCTGAGCACACGATGGCCGTTTCAGAGATGTGTGAATGTCTCGAGCAGAGAACTCTTGATGGCTAATTGTCCCTCGTGTTGTCCATTGATTAGAGATACCTTTCTGACAATCCAACCTTCCCAAGGTGACAGCATATGCTAGTTGTTGGTTTCTGTTAGCATTCGTATTCAGATGGTTCAAGGCCCGGCCCATTGTCTAGGCCTGCACTGATATTAGTTATACTGGGGCCATGGTCGTCTTTAACAATGGAACCCCTTAAGGTAAATGAATATGCGAATGTTCTTGTTCAGAAGCAATCGTCTATTAGATTGTCTGTGATCCAGTCTCCTGAAGGTCCGTCTGCAATGTTTGAATTAACCCTTTATTGGCCATCTCTTTGTGCGGGCTGTGCAGTTCTGGGTTTTTATATTTCATAGTCCAATTTTTACCACTGGGGGAGGAGGAACGGATCCCACAAAAGGAGAAACTGTTTCCAGTGGCAGGAGGCTCGGTAACCAGAGGAAACCGATTTAAGATAATTGGAAAAAGAACCAGAGGGGAGATGAGGAGATTTTTTTGACACAGCGAGTTGTTGTGATCTGGAATGCACTGCCTGAACGGGCGGTGGAAGCAGATTCAACAATAACTTTCAAAAGGGAATTGGATAAATACTTGAAGCAGTGAAATTCGCAGGGCAATGGGGAAAGAGTCGGGAGTGAGACTAACTGTATCGCTCTTTAAAAGAGACGACACAGGCACGATGGCCCGAATGGCCTCCTTCTGTGCTGTATGATTCGATGATCCAATGATCATCAAATGTCTGACTGCGCAGGGTCATCATGACCCCTGACCTTTCTGTGACATTGCTCAGCTCTCAGCTGTGGCTCACTTTGTGTCACTCTCACGTCTGAGTGATAAGGTCATGGGTTTGAGCCGCAGTCCAGAGACTCGAGCCCTAAAATCCAGCGTGACACCCCCTGTGTCAGTACTGTGGGAGCGCTGCACTGTCGGAGCGGCAGTACTGAGGGAGCGCTGCGCTGTCAGAGGAGCAGTACTGAGGGAGTGCTGCACTGTCGGAGGTGCAGTACTGAGGGAGTGCTGCACTGTCGGAGGGGCAGTACTGAGGGGAGCGCTGCACTGTTGGAGGGGCAGTACTGAGGGAGCGCTGCACTGTTGGAGGGGCAGTACTGAGGGAGTGCTGCACTGTCAGAGGGGCAGTACTGAGGGAGTGCTGCACTGTCGGAGGGGCAGTACTGAGGGAGCGCTGCACTGTCGGAGGGGCAGTACTGAGGGAGCGCTGCACTGTCGGAGGGGCAGTACTGAGGGAGCGCTGCACTGTCGGAGGTGCAGTACTGAGGGAGTGCTGCATTGTTGGAGGGGCAGTACTGAGCGGTCGCTGCATTGTTGGAGGGGCAGTACTGAGGGAGCGCTGCACTGTCGGAGGGGCAGTACTGGGGGAATGTTGCACAGTCGGAGAGGCAATACTGAGGGAGTGTTTCACTGTCGGGGGGACAGTGCTAAGGGTGTGTTACACTGTCGGAGGGGACGTACTGAGGGAGCACTGCACTGTCGGAGGGGCAGTACGGAGGGAGCGCTGCATTGTCGGAGGGGCAGTACTCAGGGAGTGCTGCATTGTCGGAGGGGCGGTACTGAGGGAGTGCTGCACTGTCGGGGGGGGCAGTACTAAGAGAGTGCTGCATTGTTGGAGGGGCAGTACTGAGGGAGTGCTGCACTATAGGAGGGGCACTACTTTGGGAGTGCTGCGCTGTTGAAGGAGGGATAATGAGGTAGCGTTGCACTGTCGGAGGTGCAGTGCTGAGGGAACTCTGCACTGTGGGATTGTCAGTACTGAGGTAGCGCTGCACTGTCGGAGGGGCAGTACTGAGGGAGCGCTGCACTGTCGGAGGGGCAGTACTGAGGGAGCGCTGCACTGTCGGAGGGGCAGTACTGAGGGAGCGCTGCACTGTCGGAGGAGCAGTACTGAGGGAGCGCTGCACTGTCGGAGGGGCAGTACTGAGGGAGTGCTGCACTGTCGGAGGAGCAGTACTGAGGGAGCATTGCACTGTCGGAGGGGCAGTACTGAGGGAGCATTGCACTGTCGGAGGGGCAGTACTGAGGGAGCGCCGCACTGTTGGAGGGGCAGTACTGAGGGAGCATTGCACTGTCAGAGGGGCAGTACTGAGGGAGCACTGCACTGTCGGAGGGGCAGTACTGAGGGAGCACTGCACTGTCGGAGGGGCAGTACTGAGGGAGCATTGCACTGTCGGAGGGGAAGTACTGAGGGAGCACTGCACTGTCGGAGGGGCACTACTGAGGGAGCGCTGCACTGTCGGAGGGGAAGTACTGAGGGAGCATTGCACTCTCACAGCAGCAGAACTGAGGGATTGCTGCAAAGTCAGGGGCAGTACTGAGGGAGCGCCGCAGTGTTGGATGGTAAGGACTGAGGGAATGTTGCAATGTCGAAGGGGAAGTACTGAAGCAGTGCAGCATTTTCGGAGGGTCCATACAGATGTAGCACTGCATTGTCAGAGGGGCAGGACTGAGGGAGTGCTGCACGATAGGAGGGGCACTGCTTTGGGAGTGCTGCGCTGTTGAAGGAAGGGTAATGAGGTAGCGCTGCACTGTCGGAGGCGCAGTACTGAGGGAGTGCTGCACTGTCGGAGGGGCAGTACTGAGGGAGCGCTGCACTGTCGGAGGCGTAGTACTGAGGGAGTGCTGCACTGTCGGAGGGACAGTACTGAGGGAGTGCTGCACTGTCGGAGGGGCAGTACTGAGGGAGTGCTGCACCGACAGAGGAAAAGTACTGAGGGAGTACTGCACTGTGGGAGGGGCAGTACTGAGGGAGCGTAGCACTGTGGGAGGGGCAGTACTGAGGGAGTGCTGCACTGTGGGAGGGGCAGTACTGAGGGAGTGCTGCACTGTGGGAGGGGCTGTACTGAGGGTGTGCTGCACTATCGGAGGGGCAGTGCTGAGGGAGTGCTGCACTGTTGGAGGGGCAGTACTGAGTGAGTGCAGCACTGTCAGAGGAAAGGTACTGAGGGAGTACTGCACTGTTGGAGGGGCAGTACTGAGGGAGCGCTGCCCTGTCGAAGGAGCACTACTGAGGGAGCGCTGCACTGTCGAAGGGGCAGTACAGAGGGAGCGCTGCCCTGTCGGAGGGTCAGTACTGAGGGAGCGCTGCACTTTCTGAGGGTCAGTACTGAGAGAGTGCTGCACTTTCTGAGGGTCAGTACTGAGGGAGCGCTGCACTCTGAGGGACACCGGGAGTGTCGGCCTGGGTTATGTGCCCAAGGCTCTGGAGTGGGTGGTCGAACACACGACCATCTGACTCAGAGGCGAGAGTGCTACCCACTGAGTCACCCCTGACACCAGACCTGGGCTATTGGAGCCTCGCTACCTCGGATTCTACACTGGATTCGGAGTGGGGAGTTATTCTGTAGCTGACCTGGGAGGAAGATTATATAGACTCAGTGTTATATTTTAATATGTGTTCAGTTCTCGCTCACTGACATTTGACGATCTGATACTGGCCGTGTGGTCCTGTGATAATGGAGTTGAATCGTTATCTTTGGTTCCAGGAAGAGCACAATTGGATCTTCTCTTTCCCCCAGCCCTCACATCCCAGGCTGAACGATTACCAGGAGCGAGGATTATCCATGACAATGTTCCCGGTCAGTTAACTCTACTGTTGCCAAATCTCCAGGCTTGTCCTGGAGTCTGCAGGAGGTAAAGATTAATCTCCAGGACACGGCTAACAGCAGCAAGGGAGAACAATCACCGGGACATTGAATAAAATATTGTGTGTTTTCTATTTTCATCAACACTTTTGTAAATTAGTTTTAAAAATATTGGAGATGAGGGAAAGAAGTGCTCAAGTAAAACATCCTGAAGCACTTGACAGGAGCGTAAAGAGTCACAGTTTGACACCGAGTCACAAGAGATATTAGGACAGGTGACCAAAAGCTTGGTCAAAGTGTTCGGGGGAAGAATTCGGTTCTTAGCGCCTCCCGTTAGTGCCTCCGGTGGGAGGATGTCGAGGCCTTGGGGAGGGTGCAGAGGAGATTTATAGAAGGGTTTCAGGGAAAAGGGGTTTCAGTTCTGTGGAGAGACAGGAGAGCTGGGATTGTTCTCCTTAGAGCGGAGAAAGTTAAGGGAAGATTAGATATTGATGTTCAAACTTTTGAAGGGCTTTGAGTAAATAAGTGTAAGGGGTTTTCTCCGATACTGGTCCCCCGTTACACACAGTTCTTGGACGTCAGGATTTATAAGAACAAAATACACACGGCACAGGGTTTTGGCTCAACCTTTGATTCGTTCGTTTATTGAACACTCACACACAATTACCTTCCCAGTATAAATCCCTACCATTTATATCAGGCTAACAACCCCAAAATACAAACCCCTACACAAGGGTCATTTGCATCGACACAATATGACACAGTTAAACCTGTCCGCGATTTGACTGTGACATATAGAGTTACCCAGACTCAATCACAAAACCCTAATTGTGACCTGACTGAAACTTACTCAGACTCAGACTCAATCACAAAACCCTTATTGTGACCTCACTGAAACTTACAAACTTACGCAGACTCAATCACAAAACCCTTATTGTGACCTGACTGAAACTTACTCAGACTCAATCACAAAAGCCCCCTCTATGATTTGACTGAAACTTACAATCACCGCTCCCGATCGCCTGTCTCCTGTTGATTGTCGGCCCGAATCTTTCTGCTCGCTGTATTTCCGATGGCTTCCCACACCACTCTCTTCGAAGTGCCTCTTACTTTAAACCAAAAGCGACTTTCAATCTTGAACCACATTTCCTGGCCCCCTCCTGAGCACACGATGGCCGTTTCAGAGATGTGTGAATGTCTGGAGCAGAGAACTCTTGATGGCTAATTGTCCCTCGTGTTGTCCATTGATTAGAGATACCTTTCTGACAATCCAACCTTCCCCAGGTGACAGCATATGCTAGTTGTTGGTTTCTGTTAGCATTCGTATTCAGATGGTTCAAGGCCCGGCCCATTGTCTAGGCCTGCACTGATATCAGTTATTCTGGGGCCATGGTCGTCTTTAACAATGGAACCCCTTAAGGTAAATGAATATGCGAATGTTCTTGTTCAGAAGCAATCGTCTATTAGATTGTCTGTGATCCAGTCTCCTGAAGGTCCGTCTGCAATGTTTGAATTAACCCTTTATTGCCCATCTCTTTGTGCGGGCTGTGCAGTTCTGGGTTTTTATATTTCATAGTCCAATTTTTACCATTGGGGGAGGAGGAACGGATCCCACATAAGGAGAAACTGTTTCCAGTGACAGGAAGCTCGGTAACCAGAGGAAACCGATTTATGATAATTGGAAAAAGAACCAGAGGGGAGATGAGGAGATTTTTTTGACACAGCGAGTTGTTGTGATCTGGAATGCACTGCCTGAACGGGCGGTGGAAGCAGATTCAACAATAACTTTCAAAAGGGAATTGGATAAATACTTGAAGCAGTGAAATTCGCAGGGCAATGGGGAAAGAGTCGGGAGTGAGACTAACTGTATCGCTCTTTAAAAGAGACGACACAGGCACAATGGCCCGAATGGCCTCCTTCTCTGCTGTATGATTCGATGATCCAATGATCATCAAATGTCTGACTGCGCAGGGTTATCATGACCCCTGACCTTTCTGTGACATTGCTCAGCTCTCAGCTGTGGCTCACTTTGTGTCACTCTCACGTCTGAGTGACAAGGTCATGTGTTTGAGCCGCAGTCCAGAGACTCGAGCCCGAAAATGCAGCGTGACACCCCCTGTGTCAGTACTGAGGGAGTGCTGCACTGTCGGAGAGGCAGTACTGAGGGAGAGCTGCACTGTCGCAGGGGCAGTACTGAGGGAGTGCTGCACTGTCGGAGGGGCAGTACTGAGGGAGCGCTGCACTGTCGGAGGGGCAGTACTGAGGGAGCGCTGCACTGTCGGAGGGGCAGTACTGAGGGAGCGCTGCACTGTCGGAGGTTCAGTACTGAGGCAACGCTGCACTGTTGGAGGGGCAGTACTGAGGGAGCGCTGCACTGTCAGAGGGTCAGTACTGAAGGGAACGCTGCACTGTCAGAGGGGCAGTACTGAGGGAGCGCTGCACTGTCAGAGGGGCAGTACTGAGGGAGCGCTACACTGTCGGAGGGGCAGTACTGAGGGAGCGCTGCACTGTTGGAGGGTCAGTACTGAAGTGAACGCTGCACTGTCAGAGGGGCAGTACTGAGGGAGCGCTGCACTGTCGGAGGGTCAGTACTGAGGGAGAGCTGCACTGTCGATGGGGTAGTACTGAGGGAGCGCTGCACTGTCGGAGGGGCAGTACTGAGGGAGCGCTGCACTGTCGGAGGGTCAGTACTGAAGGGAATGCTGCACTGTCAGAGGGGCAGTACTGAGGGAGCGCTGCACTGTCGGAGGGTCAGTACTGAGGGAGAGCTGCACTGTCGATGGGGTAGTACTGAGGGAGCGCTGCACTGTCGGAGGGGCAGTACTGAGGGAGCACAGCACTGTCGGAGGGGCAGTACTGAGGGAGCGCTGCACTTTTGAAGGAACTGTAATGAGGAGTGCTGCAGTGTCAGAGAGGCATTACTGAGGGAGTGCTGCACTGTGGGAGGGGCAGGTAGGAGGGATTGCTGCACTGATGAAGGAGCTGGAATGAGGGAGCGCTGCAGTGTGGGAGGGGCATTACTGAGTCGGTATTGAACTGTCGGAGGGGAAGTACTGAGGGAGCGCTGCACTGTCGGAGGGACAGTATTGAGGGAGTGCTGCAGTGTCGGATGGGCAGTACTGAGGGAGCGCTGCAGTGTGGGAGGGGCATTACTGAGGGAGCGCTGCACTGTCGGATGGGCAGTACTGAGGGAGCGCTGCACTGTGGGAGGGGCAGGAAGGAGGGATTGCTGCACTGATGAAGGAGCTGGAATGAGGGAGCGCTGCAGTGTCGGAGGGACTGTACTGAGGGAGCGTTGCACTGTCAGAGGGGCAGTACTGAGGGAGCGTTGCACTGTCAGAGGGGCAGTACTGAGGGAGCGCTGCATTATCGGAGGGGGAGTACTGAGGGATAGCTGCACTGTCGGAGGGGCAGGACTGCAGGAGCGCTGCACTGTCGGAGGGTTCAGACAGAGGTAGCACTGCATTGTCAGAGGGGCAGGACTGAGGGAGTGCTGCACTATAGGAGGAGCACTACTTTGGGATTGCTGCGCTGTTGAAGGAGGGGTAATGAGGTAGCGCTGCACTGTCTGAGGCGCAGTACTGAGGGAACGCTGCACTGTCGGAGGGGCACTGCTGAGGGAGTGCTGCACTGCTGGAGGGGCAGTACTGAGGGAACGCTGCACTGTCAGAGGGCAGTTCTGAGGGAACGCTGCACTGTCAGAGGGGCAGTACTGAGGGAGCACTGCACTGTCGGAGGGGCAGTACTGAGGGAGCGCTGCCCTGTCGAAGGGGCACTACTGAGGGAGTGCTGCACTTTCTGAGGGTCAGTACTGAGGGAGCTCTGCACTTTCTGAGGGTCAGTACTGAGGGTGCTCTGCACTTTCTGAGGGTCAGTACTGAGGGAGCGCTGCACTTTCTGAGGGTCAGTACTGAGGGAGCGCTGCATTCTCAGAGGGACACCGGGAGTGTTGGTTAAGATTATGTCCTCCAGTCTCTGGAGTGGGTGGTCGAACACACGACCATCTGACTCACAGGCGAGAGTGCTACCCACTGAGTCACCCCTGACACCAGACCTGGGCTATTGGAGCCTCGCTACCTCGGGTTTTACACTGGATTCGGAGCGAGTGGGGAGTTATTCTGTTGCTGACCTGGGAGGAAGATCAGATAGACTCAGTGTTATATTTTAATATGTGTTCTGTTCTCTCTCACTGATATTTGACGATCTGATACTGGCCTTGTGGTCCTGTGATAATGGAGTTGAATCGTTATCTTTGGTTCCAGGAAGAGCACAATTGGATCTTCTCTTTCCCCCAGCCCTCACATCCCAGGCTGAACGATTACCAGGAGCGAGGATTATCCATGACAATGTCCCCGGTCAGTTAACTCTACTGTTGCCAACTCTCCAGGCTTGTCCTGGAGTCTGCAGGAGGTAAAGATTAATCTCCAGGACACGGTTAACAGCAGCAAGGGAGAACAATCACCGGGACATTGAATAAAATATTGTGTGTTTTCTATTTTCATCAACACTTTTGTAAATTAGTTTTTAAAATATTGGAGATGAGGGAAAAAAGTGCTCAAGTAAAACATCCTGAAGCACTTGACAGGAGCGTAAAGAGTCACAGTTTGACATCGAGTCACAAGAGATATTAGGACAGGTGACCAAAAGCTTGGTCAAAGTGTTCGGGGGAAGAATTCGGTTCTTAGCGCCTCCCGTTAGTGCCTCCGGTGGGAGGATGTCGAGGCCTTGGGGAGGGTGCAGAGGAGATTTATAGAAGGGTTTCAGGGAAAAGGGGTTTCAGTTCTGTGGAGAGACAGGAGAGCTGGGATTGTTCTCCTTAGAGCGGAGAAAGTTAAGGGAAGATTAGATATTGATGTTCAAACTTTTGAAGGGCTTTGAGTAAATAAGCGTAAGGGGTTTTCTCCGATACTGGTCCCCCGTTACATACAGTTCTTGGACGTCAGGATTTATGAGAACAAAATACACACGGCACAGGGTTTTGGCTCAACCTTTGATTCGTTCGTTTATTGAACACACACACACAGTTACCTTCCCAGTATAAATCCCTACCATTTATATCAGGCTAACAACCCCAAAATACAAACCCCTACACAAGGGTCATTTGCATCGACACAATATGACACAGTTAAACCTGTCCGCGATTTGACTGTGACATACAGAGTTACCCAGACTCCATCACAAAACCTTTATTGTGACCTGACTGAAACTTACAAACTTACTCAGAATCAATCACAAAACCTTATTGTGATCTGACTGAAACTTACAAACTTACTCAGACTCAATCACAAAACCCTTATTGTGACCTGACTGAAACTTACTCAGACTCCATCACAAAACCTTATTGTGATCTGACTGAAACTTACTCAGACTCCATCACAAAACCTTATTGTGATCTGACTGAAACTTACTCAGACTCAATCACAAAACCCTTATTGTGATCTGACTGAAACTTACAAACTTACTCAGACTCAATCACAAAACCCTTATTGTGATCTGACTGAAACTTACTCAGACTCAATCACAAAACTCTTATTGTGATCTGACTGAAACTTACTCAGACTCAATCACAAAACCCTTATTGTGATCTGACTGAAACTTACTCAGACTCAATCACAAAACCCTTATTGTGACCTGACTGAAACTGACTCAGACTCAATCACAAAAGCCCCCTCTATGATTTGATTGAAACTTACAATCACCGCTCCCGATCGCCTGTCTCCTGTTGATTGTCGGCCCGAATCTTTCTGCTCGCTGTATTTCCGATGGTTTCCCCACACCACTCTCTTCGAAGTGCCTCTTACTTTAAACCAAAAGCGACTTTCAATCTTGAAACACATTTCCTGGCCCCCTCCTGAGCACACGATGGCCGTTTCAGAGATGTGTGAATATCTCGAGCAGAGAACTCTTGATGGCTAATTGTCCCTCGTGTTGTCCATTGATGAGAGATACCTTTCTGACAATCCAACCTTCCCCAGGTGACAGCATATGCTAGTTGTTGGTTTCTGTTAGCATTCGTATTCAGATGGTTCAAGGCCCGGCCCACTGTCTGGGCCTGCACTGATATTAGTTATACTGGGGCCATGGTCTTCTTTAACAATGGAACCCCTTAAGGGAAATGAATATGCGAATGTTCTTGTTCAGAAGCAATCTTCTATTAGATTGTCTGTGATCCAGTCTCCTGAAGGTCCATCTGCAATGTTTGAATTAACCCTTTATTGGCCATCTCTTTGTGCGGGCTGTGCAGTTCTGGGTTTTTATATTTCATAGTCCAATTTTTACCATTGGGGGAGGAGGAACGGATCCCACAAAAGGAGAAACTGTTTCCAGTGGCAGGAGGCTCGGCAACCAGAGGAAACCGATTTAAGATAATTGGAAAAAGAACCAGAGGGGAGATGAGGAGATTTTTTGGACACAGCGAGTTGTTGTGATCTGGAATGCACTGCCTGAACGGGCGGTGGAAGCAGATTCAACAATAACTTTCAAAAGGGAATTGGATAAATACTTGAAGCAGTGAAATTCGCAGGGCAATGGGGAAAGAGTCGGGAGTGAGACTAACTGTATCGCTCTTTAAAAGAGACGACACAGGCACGATGGCCCGAATGGCCTCCTTCTGTGCTGTATGATTCGATGATCCTATGATCATCAAATGTCTGACTGCGCAGGGTCATCATGACCTCTGACCTTTCTGTGACATTGCTCAGCTCTCAGCTGTGGCTCACTTTGTGTCACTCTCACGTCTGAGTGACAAGGTCATGGGTTTGAGCCCCAGTCCAGAGACTAGAGCCCTAAAATCCAGCGTGACACCCCCTGTGTCACTACTGAGGGAGCGCTGCACTGTCGGAGGGGCAGTACTGAGGGAGCGCTGCACTATGGGAGGGGCAGTACTGAGGGAGCACTGCACTGTAGGAGTGTCAGTACTGAGGGAGTGCTGCACTGTCGGAGTGGCAGTACTGAGGGAGTGCTGCACTGTCGGAGTGGCAGTACTGAGGGAGTGCTGCACTGTCGGAGTGTCAGTACTGAGGGAACGCTACACTGTCGGAGGGGCAGTACTGAGGGAGCGCTACACTGTCAGGGTCAGTATGAAGGGAACGCTGCACTGTCGGACGGGCAGTACTGAGGGAGTGCTGCATTGTCAGAGTGGCAGTACTGAGGGAGCGCTGCACTGTCAGAGTGGCAGTACTGAGGGAGCGCTGCAATGTCGGAGGGTCAGTACTGAGGGAGAGCTGCACTGTCGGAGGGTCAGTACTGAGGGAACGCTGCACTGTCGGAGGGTCAGTACTGAGGGAACGCTGCACTGTCGGAGGGGCAGTACTGAGGGAGCACTGCACTGTCAGGGGCAGTACTGAGGGAGCGCTGCATTGTCAGAGGAGCAGTACTGAGGGAGCGCTGCAATGTCGGAGGGTCAGTACTGAGGGAGAGCTGCACTGTCGAAGGGGTAGTACTGAGGGAGCGCTGCACTGTCTGAAGGGCAGTACTGAGGGCACGCTGCACTGTCGGAGGGTTCGTCCTGAGGGAGAGCTGCACTGTCGAAGGGGTAGTACTGAGGGAGCGCTGCACTGTCGGAGGGGCAGTACTGAGGGTGCGCTGCACTGTCGGAGGGGCAGTACTGAGGGAGCATAGCACTGTCCGAGGGGCAGTACTGAGGGAGCACTGCAGTGTGGGAGGGGCATTACTGAGGGAGCGCTGCACTGTCGGAGGGACAGTACTGAGGAAGCGCTGCACTGTCAGAGGGACAGTCCTGAGGGATAGCTTCACGATCGGAGGGGGAGTACTGAGGGATAGCTGCACTATCGGAGGGGGAGTACTGAGGGAAAGCTGCACTGTCGGAGGGGCAGGACTGCAGGAGCGCTGCACTGTCGGAGGGTTCAGACAGAGGTAGCACTGCATTGTCAGAGGGGCAGGACTGAGGGAGTGCTGCACTATAGGAGGGGCACTACTTTGGGATTGCTGCGCTGTTGAAGGAGGGGTAATGAGGTAGCACTGCACTGTCAGAGGCGCAGTACTGAGGGAACGATGCACTGTCGGAGGGGCACTGCTGAGGGAGTGCTGCACTGTTGGAGGGGCAGTACTGAGGGAGCGCTGCATTGTCAGGAGCAGTACTGAGGGAGTGCTGCATTTTTGGAGGGTCAGTACTGGGGGAGTGCTGCACTGTCGGAGGGGCAGTACTGAGGGAGCGCTGCATTGTTGGAGGGGCAGTACTGAGGGAGCGCTGCATTGTTGGAGGGGCAGTACTGAGGGAGTGCTGCACTGCTGGAGGGGCATTACTGAGGGAATGTCGCACAGTCGGAGAGGCAATACTGAGGGAGTGTTTCACTGTCGGGGGGACTGTGCTAAGGGTGCGCTACACTGTCGGAGGGGACATACTGAGGGAGCACTGCACTGTTGGAGGGGCAGTACGGAGGGAGCATTGCATTGTCGAAGGGGCAGTACTCGGAGTGCTGCATTGTCGGAGGGGCGGTACTAAGGGAGTGCTGCACTGTCGGAGGGGCAGTACTGAGGGAGCGCTGCATTGTCGGAGGGGCAGTACTGAGGGAGCGTTGCACTGTCGGAGGGGCAGTACTGAGGGAGCGCTGCATTGTCGGAGGGGCAGTACAGAGGGAGCGCTGCACTGTCAGAGGGGCAGTACGGAGGGAGTGCTGCATTATCGGAGGGGCAATACTGAGGGAGTGCTGCACTATAGGAGGGGCACTACTTTGCGAGTGCTGCGCTGTTGAAGGAGGGGTAATGAGGCAGCGCTGCACTGTCGGAGGCGCAGTACTGAGGGAGCGCTGCCCTGTCGAATGGGCAGTATTCAGGGAGCGCTGCACTGTCAGAGGGCTGTACTGAGGGAGCGCTGCACTGTCAGAGGGGCAGTACTGAGGGAGTGCTGCACTGTCGGAGGGGCAGTGCTGAGGGAGCGCTGCACTGTCGGAGGGACAGTACTGAGGGAGCGCTGCACTTTCTGAGGGTCAGTACTGAGGGAGTGCTGCACTTTCTGAGGGTCAGTACTGAGGGAGCGCTGCATTCTCAGAGGGACACCGGGAGTGTTGGTTAAGATTATGTCCTCCAGTCTCGGGAGTGGGTGGTCGAACACACGACCATCTGACTCAGAGGCGAGAGTGCTACCCACTGAGTCACCCCTGACACCAGACCTGGGCTATTGGAGCCTCGCTACCTCGGATTTTACACTGGATTCGAGCGAGTGAGAGTTATTCTGTAGCTGACCTGGGAGGAAGATCAGATAGACTCAGTGTTATATTTTAATATGTGTTCAGTTCTCGCTCACTGACATTTGATGATCTGATACTGGCCGTGTGGTCCTGTGATAATGGAGTTGAATCGTTATCTTTGGTTCCAGGAAGAGCACAATTGGGTCTTCTCTTTCCCCCAGCCCTCACATCCCAGGCTGAACGATTACCAGGAGCGAGGATTATCCATGACAATGTTCCCGGTCAGTTAACTCTACTGTTGCCAAATCTCCAGGCTTGTCCTGGAGTCTGCAGGAGGTAAAGATTAATCTCCAGGACACGGCTAACAGCAGCAAGGGAGAACAATCACCGGGCCATTGAATAAAATATTGTGTGTTTTCTATTTTCATCAACACTTTTCTTAATTAGTTTTAAAAATATTGGAGATGAGGGAAAAAAGTGCTCAAGTAAAACATCCTGAAGCACTTGACAGCAGCGTAAAGATTCACAGTTTGACACCGAGTCACAAGAGATATTAGGACAGGTGACCAAAAGCTTGGTCAAAGTGTTCGGGGGAAGAATTCGGTTCTTAGCGCCTCCCGTTAGTGCCTCCGGTGGGAGGATGTCGAGGCCTTGGGGAGGGTGCAGAGGAGATTTATAGAAGGGTTTCAGGGAAAAGGGGTTTCAGTTCTGTGGAGAGACAGGAGAGCTGGGATTGTTCTCCTTAGAGCGGAGAAAGTTAAGGGAAGATTAGATATTGATGTTCAAACTTTTGAAGGGCTTTGAGTAAATAAGTGTAAGGGGTTTTCTCCAATACTGGTCCCCCGTTACACACAGTTCTTGGACGTCAGGATTTATAAGAACAAAATACACACGGCACGGGGTTTTGGCTCAACCTTTGATTCGTTCGTTTATTGAACACTCACACACAATTACCTTCCCAGTATAAATCCCTAACATTTATATCAGGCTAACAACCCCAAAATACAAACCCCTACACAAGGGTCATTTGCATCGACACAATATGACACAGTTAAACCCGTCCGCGATTTGACTGTGACATACAGAGTTACCCAGACTCCATCACAAAACCATTATTGTGATCTGACTGAAACTTACAAACTTACCCAGACTCCATCACAAAACCCTTATTGTGACCTGACTGAAACTTACAAACTGACTCAGACTCCATCACAAAACCCTTATTGTGACCTGACTGAAACTTACAAACTGACTCAGACTCCATCACAAAACCCTTATTGTGACCTGACTGAAACTTACTCAGACTCAATCACAAAAGCCCCCTCTATGATTTGACTGAAACTTACAATCACCGCTCCCGATCGCCTGTCTCCTGTTGATTGTCGGCCCGAATCTTTCTGCTCGCTGTATTTCCGATGGCTTCCCACACCACTCTCTTCGAAGTGCCTCTTACTTTAAACCAAAAGCGACTTTCAATCTTGAAACACATTTCCTGGCCCCCTCCTGAGCACACGTTGGCCGTTTCAGAGATGTGTGAATGTCTGGAGCAGAGAACTCTTGATGGCTAATTGTCCCTCGTGTTGTCCATTGATTAGAGATACCTTTCTGACAATCCAACCTTCCCCAGGTGACAGCATATGCTAGTTGTTGGTTTCTGTTAGCATTCGTATTCAGATGGTTCAAGGCCCGGCCCATTGTCTGGGCCTGCACTGATATTAGTTATACTGGGGCCATGGTCTTCTTTAACAATGGAACCCCTTAAGGTAAATGAATATGCGAATGTTCTTGTTCAGAAGCAATCGTTTATTAGATTGTCTGTGATCCAGTCTCCTGAAGGTCCGTCTGCAATGTTTGAATTAACCCTTTATTGCCCATCTCTTTGTGCGGGCTGTGCAGTTGTGGGTTTTTATATTTCATAGTCCAATTTTTACCATTGTGGGAGGAGGAACGGATCCCACATAAGGAGAAACTGTTTCCAGTGGCAGGAGGCTCGGTAATCAGAGGAAACCGATTTAAGATAATTGGAAAAAGAACCAGAGGGGAGATGAGGAGATTTTTTTGACACAGTGAGTTGTTGTGATCTGGAATGCACTGCCTGAACGGGCGGTGGAAGCAGATTCAACAATAACTTTCAAAAGGGAATTGGATAAATACTTGAAGCAGTGAAATTCGCAGGGCAATGGGGAAAGAGTCGGGAGTGAGACTAACTGTATCGCTGTTTGAAAGAGACGACACAGGCACGATGGCCCAAATGGCCTCCTTCTGTGCTGTATGATTCGATGATCATCAAATGTCTGACTGCGCAGCGTCATCATGACCCCTGACCTTTCTGTGACATTGCTCAGCTCTCAGCTGCGGCTCACTTTGTGTCACTCTCACGTCTGAGTGATAAGGTCATGGGTTTGAGCCCCAGTCCAGAGACTCGAGCCCAAAAATCCAGCGTGACACTCCCTGTGTCAGGACTGTGGGAGCGTTGCACTGTCAGAGGGGCAGTACTGAGGGATAGCTGCACTTTCGGAGGGGGAGTACTGAGGGATAGCTGCACTATTGGAGGGGGAGTACTGAGGGATAGCTGCACTGTCGGAGGGGCAGGAATGCAGGAGCGCTGCACTGTCGGAGGGTTCAGACAGAGGTAGCACTGCATTGTCAGAGGGGCAGGACTGATGGAGTGCTGCACTATAGGAGGGGCACTGCTGAGGGAGTGCTGCACTGTTGGAGGGGCAGTACTGAGGGAGCGCTGCACTGTCAGGAGCAGTACTGAGGGAGTGCTGCATTTTTGGAGGGTCAGTACTGGGGGAGTGCTGCACTGTCGGAGGGGCAGTACTGAGGGAGTGCTGCATTGTTGGAGGGGCAGTACTGAGGGAGCGCTGCATTGTTGGAGGGGCAGTACTGAGTGAGTGCTGCACTGCTGGAGGGGCATTACTGAGGGAATGTCGCACAGTCGGAGAGGCAATACTGAGGGAGTGTTTCACTGTCGGGGTGACTGTGCTAAGGGAGCGCTACACTGTCGGAGGGGACATACTGAGGGAGCACTGCACTGTCGGAGGGGCAGTACGGAGGGAGCACTGCATTGTCGAAGGGGCAGTACTGAGGGAGCGCTGCACTGTCAGAGGGGCAGTACTGAGGGAGCGCTGCACTGTCGGAGGGGCAGTACTGAGGGAGCGCTGCACTGTCGGAGGGGCAGTACTGAGGGAGCGCTGCCCTGTCGGAGGGGCAGTACTGAGGGAGCGCTGCACTGTCGGAGGGGCAGTACTGAGGGAGCGCTGCACTTTCTGAGGGTCAGTACTGAGGGAGTGCTGCACTTTCTCAGGGTCAGTACTGAGGGAGCGCTGCACTGTCGGAGGGGCAGTACTGAGGGAGCGCTGCATTCTCAGAGGGACACCGGGAGTTTGGTTAAGATTATGTCCTCCCGTCTCTGGAGTGGGTGGTCGAACACACGACCATCTGACTCACAGGCGAGAGTGCTACACACTGAGTCACCCCTGACACCAGGCCTGGGCTATTGGAGCCTCGCTACCTCGGGTTTTACACTGGATTCGGAGCGAGTGGGGAGTTATTCTGTAGCTGACCTGGGAGGATGATCAGATAGACTCAGTGTTATATTTTAATATGTGTTCAGTTCTCGCTCACTGACATTTGGTGATCTGATACTGGCCGTGTGGTCCTGTGATAATGGAGTTGAATCGTTATCTTTGGTTCCAGGAAGAGCACAATTGGATCTTCTCTTTCCCCAGCCCTCACATCCCAGGCTGAACGATTACCAGGAGCGAGGATTATCCATGACAATGTTCCCGGTCAGTTAACTCTGCTGTTGCCAAATCTCCAGGCTTGTCCTGGAGTCTGCAGGAAGTAAAGATTAATCTCCGGGACACGGCTAACAGCAGCAAGGGAGAACAATCACCGGGACATTGAATAAAATATTGTGTGTTTTCTATTTTCATCAACACTTTTGTTAATTAGTTTAAAAAATATTGGAGATGAGGGAAAAAAGTGCTCAAGTAAAACATCCTGAAGCACTTGACAGGAGCGTAAACATTCACAGTTTGACATCGAGTCACAAGAGATATTAGGACAGGTGACCAAAAGCTTGGTCAAAGTGTTCGGGGGAAGAATTCGGTTCTTAGCGCCTCCCGTTAGTGCCTCCGGTGGGAGGATGTCAAGTCCTTGGGGAGGGTGCAGAGGAGATTTATAGAAGGGTTTCAGGGAAAAGGGGTTTCAGTTCTGTGGAGAGACAGGAGAGCTGGGATTGTTCTCCTTAGAGCGGAGAAAGTCAAGGGAAGATTAGATATTGATGTTCAAACTTTTGAAGGGCTTTGAGTAAATAAGTGTAAGGGGTTTTCTCCGATACTGGTCCCCCGTTACACACAGTTCTTGGACGTCAGGATTTATGAGAACAAAATACACACGGCACAGGGTTTTGGCTCAACCTTTGATTCGTTCGTTTATTGAACACACACACACAATTACCTTCCCAGTATAAATCCCTCCCATTTATATCAGGCTAACAACCCCAAAATACAAACCCCTACACAAGGGTCATTTGCATCGACACAATATGACACAGTTAAACCTGTCCGCAATTTGACTGTGACATATAAAGTTACCCAGACTCCATCACAAAACCCTTATTGTGACCTCACTGAAACTCACAAACTTACTCAGACTCAATCACAAAACCCTTATTGTGACCTCACTGAAACTTACAAACTTACCCAGACTCCATCACAAAACCCTTATTGTGACCTCACTGAAACTTACAAACTTACTCAGACTCAATCACAAAACCCTTATTGTGATCTGACTGAAACTGACTCAGACTCCATCACAAAACCCTTATTGTGACCTGACTGAAACTTACTCAGACTCAATCACAAAACCCTTATTGTGACCTGACTGAAACTTACTCAGACTCAATCACAAAAGCCCCCTCTATGATTTGACTGAAACTTACAATCACCGCTCCCGATCGCCTGTCTCCTGTTGATTGTCGGCCCGAATCTTTCTGCTCGCTGTCTTTCCGATGGCTTCCCCACACCACTCTCTTCGAAGAGCCTCTTACTTTAAACCAAAAGCGACTTTCAATCTTGAAACACATTTCCTGGCCCCCTCCTGAGCACACGATGGCCGTTTCAGAGATGTGTGAATGTCTCGAGCAGAGAACTCTTGATGGCTAATTGTCCCTCGTGTTGTCCATTGATTAGAGATACCTTTCTGACAATCCAACCTTCCCCAGGTGACAGCATATGCTAGTTGTTGGTTTCTGTTAGCATTCGTATTCAGATGGTTCCAGGCCCGGCCCATTGTCTGTCTCGGCCTGCACTGATATTAGTTATACTGGGGCCATGGTCTTCTTTAACAATGGAAACCCTTAAGGTAAATGAATATGCGAAATTTCTTGTTCAGAAGCAATCGTCTATTAGATTGGCTGTGATCCAGTCTCCTGCAGGTCCATCTGCAATGTTTGAATTAACCCTTTATTGCCCATCTCTTTGTGCGGACTGTGCAGTTCTGGGTTTTTATATTTCATAGTCCAATTTTTACCATTGTGGGAGGAGGAACGGATCCCACATAAGGAGAAACTGTTTCCAGTGGCAGGAGGCTCGGTAACCAGAGGAAACCGATTTAAGATAATTGGAAAAAGAACCAGAGGGGAGATGAGGAGATTTTTTTGACACAGTGAGTTGTTGTGATCGGGAATGCACTGCCTGAACGGGCGGTGGATGCAGATTCAACAATAACTTTCAAAAGGGAATTGAATAAATACCTGAAGCAGTTAAATTCGCAGGGCAATGGGGAAAGAGTCGGGAGTGAGACTAACTGTATCGCTCTTTGAAAGAGACGTCACAGGCACGATGGCCCGAATGGCCTCCTTCTGTGCTGTATGATTCGATGATCCTATGATCATCAAATGTCTGACTGCGCAGGGTCATCATGACCCCTGACCTATCTGTGACATTGCTCAGCTCTCAGCTGTGGCTCACTTTGTGTCACTCTCACGTCTGAGTGACAAGGTCATGGGTTTGAGCCGCAGTCCAGAGACTCGAGCCCTAAAATCCAGCGTGACACGCCCTGTGTCAGTACTGAGGGAGCGCTGCACTGTCGGAGTGGCAGTACTGAGGGAGTGCTACACTGTCGGAGGGGCAGTACTGAGGGAGCGCTGCACTGTGGGAGGGTTAGTACTGAGGGAGCGCTGCACTGTCGGAGGGGCACTACTGAGGGAGCGCTGCACTGTGGGAGGGGCAGTACTGAGGGAGCGCTGCACTGTCGGAGGGGCAGTACTGAGGGAGCACTGCACTGTCAGAGAGACATTACTGAGGGAGCGCTGCACTGTCAGAGGGACAGTACTGAGGGAGCCCTCCGCTGCACTGTTGGAGGGTCAATACTGAGAGAGCTCCGCACTGTCGCAGTGGCAGTACTGAGGGAGTGCTGCACTGTCAGAGGCGCAGAAGTTATGTAGCGCTGCACTATTGGAGGGGTAGTACTGAGGGAGTGCTGCACTGTCAGAGGGGCAGTACTGAGGGAGTGCTGCATTGTCGGAGGGGCGTACTGAGGGAGCACTGCACTGTCAGAGGGACAGTACTGAGGGGGTGCTGCACTGTGGGAGGGTCAGTACTGAGGGAGTGCTGCACTGTTGAAGGAACAGTAATGAGAAGTGCTGCAGTGTCGGAGGGGCAGTACAGAGGGAGTGTTGCACTGTCGGAGGGGCAGTATTGGGGGAGCGCTGCATTGTCGGAGGGGCAGTACTGAGGGAGTGCTGCATTGTCGGAGGGGCAGTACTGAGGGGGTGCTGCACTGTGGGATTGTCAGTACTGAGGGAGCGCTGCATTGTCTAGGGGCAGTACTGAGGGGTTGCTGCACTGTGGGAGGGTCAGTACTGAGGGAGCGCTGCACTCTCGGAGGGGCAGTATTGAGGGGGTGATGCACTGTGTGAGTGTCAGTACTGAGGGAGCGCTGCTCTGTCGGAGGGGAAGTACTAAGGGAGTGCTGCACTGTTGAAGGAACAGTAATGAGAAGTGCTGCAGTGTCGGAGGGGCAGTACTGCGGGAGTGCTGCACTGTCGTAGGGGTAGTAAGAAGGGGTTGCTGAACTTATGAAGGAGCTGGAATGAGGGAGCGCTGCAGTGTCGGAGGGGCAGTACTGAGTCTGTGTTGAACTGTCGGAGGGGCTGTACAGAGGGAGCGCTGCTCTGTCGGAGGGGAAGTACTAAGGGAGTGCTGCACTGTTGAAGGAACAGTAATGAGAAGTGCTGCAGTGTCGGAGGGGCAGTACTGCGGGAGTGCTGCACTGTCGTAGGGGTAGTAAGAAGGGGTTGCTGAACTTATGAAGGAGCTGGAATGAGGGAGCGCTGCAGTGTCGGAGGGGCAGTACTGAGTCTGTGTTGAACTGTCGGAGGGGCTGTACAGAGGGAGCGCTGCACTGCCGGATGGTAAGGACTGAGGGAATGTTGCAATGTCGGAGGGACAGTACTGAGGGAGCGCTGCACTGTCAGAGGGTCAGTACTGAGGTAGCACTGCACTGTCGGAGGGGCAGTACTGAGGGAGCGCTGCATTGTCGGAGGGTCACTACTGAGGGGGCGCTGCATTGTCGGAGTGTCAGTACTGAGGGGGCGCTGCACTGTGGGAGGGGCAGTACTGAGGGAGCGCTGCGCTGTCGGAGGGGCAGTACTGAGGGAGCGCTGCACTGTCGGAGGGGCAGTACTGAGGGAGCCCAGCACTGCCAGAAGGGCAGTACTGAGGGAGCGCTGCACTGTCGGAAGGGAAGTACTGAGGGAGTGCTGCATTGTTAGAGGGGCAGTACTGAAGGAGCTTCCGCTGCACTGTCGGAGCGGCAGTACTGAGGGGGTGCTGCACTTTCAAAGGGGCAGTACTGAGGGAGCGCTTTATTGTCGGAGGGGCAGAACTGGGAGTGCTGCACATTCGGAGGGGCAGTACTGAGGGAGTGCTGCACTGTTGGAGGGACAGTACTGAGGGATCACTTCACTGTCGGAGGGGCAGTACTGAGGGAGCGCTGCACTGTTCGAGTGACAGTACTGAGGGAGCGCTGCACTGTCAGAGGGGCGGTAATGAGGGAGTGCTGCACCGTCGGAGGGGCAGTACTGAGGGAGTGCTGCAGTTTTGGAGGGGCAGTACTGAGGGAGTGCTGCACTATAGGAGGGGCAGTACTTTGGGAGTGCTGCGCTGTTGAAGGAGGGGTAATGAGGTAGCGTTGCACTGTCGGAGGCGGAGTACAGAGGGAGCGCCGCAGTGTCGGATGCTTAGGACTGAGGGAGCGCTGCACTGTTGGAGGGACAGTACTGAGGGAGCGCTGCACTGTCGGAGGGACAGTACTGAGGGAGCACTGCACTGTCAGAGAGACATTACTGAGGGAGCGCCGCACTGTCAGAGGGACAGTACTGAGGGAGCGCTGCACTGTCAGACGGACAGTACTGAGGGAGCCCTCCACTGCACTGTTGGAGGGTCAATACTGAGAGAGCTCCGCACTGTCGGAGTGGCAGTACTGAGGGAGTGCTGCACTGTCAGAGGGGCAGAAGTTATGTTGCGCTGCACTATTGGAGGGGCAGTACTGAGGGGGTGCTGTACTGTCAGAGGGGCAGAAGTTATGTAGCGCTGCACTATTGGAGGGGCAGTACTGAGGGTGTGCTGCACTGTCAGAGGGGCAGTACTGAGGGAGTGATGCACTGTCGGAGGGGCAGTACTGAGGGAATGCTGCACTGTCGGAGGGGCAGTACTGAGGGAATGCTGCACTGTCGGAGGGGCAATACTGAGGGAGTGCTGCATTGTCGGAGGGGCAGTACTGAGGGGGTGCTGCACTGTGGGATTGTCAGTACTGAGGGAGCGCTGCATTGTCTAGGGGCAGTACTGAGGGGTTGCTGCACTGTGGGAGGGTCAGTACTGAGGGAGCGCTGCACTGTCGGAGGGGCAGTACTGAGGGGGGTGCTGCACAGTGGGAGGGTCAGTGCTGAGGGAGCGCTACACTCTCGGAGGGGCAGTATTGAGGGGGTGATGCACTGTGTGAGTGTCAGTACTGAGGGAGCGCTGCTCTGTCGGAGGGGAAGTACTAAGGGAGTGCTGCACTGTTGAAGGAACAGTAATGAGAAGTGCTGCAGTGTCGGAGGGGCAGTACTGCGGGAGTGCTGCACTGTCGTAGGGGTAGTAAGAAGGGGTTGCTGAACTTATGAAGGAGCTGGAATGAGGGAGCGCTGCAGTGTCGGAGGGGCAGTACTGAGTCTGTGTTGAACTGTCGGAGGGGCTGTACAGAGGGAGCGCTGCTCTGTCGGAGGGGAAGTACTAAGGGAGTGCTGCACTGTTGAAGGAACAGTAATGAGAAGTGCTGCAGTGTCGGAGGGGCAGTACTGCGGGAGTGCTGCACTATCGTAGGGGTAGTAAGAAGGGGTTGCTGAACTTATGAAGGAGCTGGAATGAGGGAGCGCTGCAGTGTCGGAGGGGCAGTACTGAGTCTGTGTTGAACTGTCGGAGGGGCTGTACAGAGGGAGCGCTGCACTGCCGGATGGTAAGGACTGAGGGAATGTTGCAATGTCGGAGGGACAGTACTGAGGGAGCGCTGCACTGTCAGAGGGTCAGTACTGAGGTAGCACTGCACCGTCGGAGGGGCAGTACTGAGGGAGCGCTGCATTGTCGGAGGGTCACTACTGAGGGGGCGCTGCATTGTCGGAGTGTCAGTACTGAGGGGGCGCTGCACTGTGGGAGGGGCAGTACTGAGGGAGCGCTGCGCTGTCGGAGGGGCAGTACTGAGGGAGCGCTGCACTGTCGGAGGGGCAGTACTGAGGGAGCCCAGCACTGCCGGAAGGGCAGTACTGAGGGAGCGCTGCACTGTCGGAAGGGAAGTACTGAGGGAGTGCTGCATTGTTAGAGGGGCAGTACTGAAGGAGCTTCCGCTGCACTGTCGGAGCGGCAGTACTGAGGGGGTGCTGCACTTTCAAAGGGGCAGTACTGAGGGAGCGCTTTATTGTCGGAGGGGCAGAACTGGGAGTGCTGCACATTCGGAGGGGCAGTACTGAGGGAGTGCTGCACTGTTGGAGGGACAGTACTGAGGGATCACTTCACTGTCGGAGGGGCAGTACTGAGGGAGCGCTGCACTGTTCGAGTGACAGTACTGAGGGAGCGCTGCACTGTCAGAGGGGCGGTAATGAGGGAGTGCTGCACCGTCGGAGGGGCAGTACTGAGGGAGTGCTGCAGTTTTGGAGGGGCAGTACTGAGGGAGTGCTGCACTATAGGAGGGGCAGTACTTTGGGAGTGCTGCGCTGTTGAAGGAGGGGTAATGAGGTAGCGTTGCACTGTCGGAGGCGGAGTACAGAGGGAGCGCCGCAGTGTCGGATGCTTAGGACTGAGGGAGCGCTGCACTGTTGGAGGGACAGTACTGAGGGAGCGCTGCACTGTCGGAGGGACAGTACTGAGGGAGCACTGCACTGTCAGAGAGACATTACTGAGGGAGCGCCGCACTGTCAGAGGGACAGTACTGAGGGAGCGCTGCACTGTCAGACGGACAGTACTGAGGGAGCCCTCCACTGCACTGTTGGAGGGTCAATACTGAGAGAGCTCCGCACTGTCGGAGTGGCAGTACTGAGGGAGTGCTGCACTGTCAGAGGGGCAGAAGTTATGTTGCGCTGCACTATTGGAGGGGCAGTACTGAGGGGGTGCTGTACTGTCAGAGGGGCAGAAGTTATGTAGCGCTGCACTATTGGAGGGGCAGTACTGAGGGTGTGCTGCACTGTCAGAGGGGCAGTACTGAGGGAGTGATGCACTGTCGGAGGGGCAGTACTGAGGGAATGCTGCACTGTCGGAGGGGCAGTACTGAGGGAATGCTGCACTGTCGGAGGGGCAATACTGAGGGAGTGCTGCATTGTCGGAGGGGCAGTACTGAGGGGGTGCTGCACTGTGGGATTGTCAGTACTGAGGGAGCGCTGCATTGTCTAGGGGCAGTACTGAGGGGTTGCTGCACTGTGGGAGGGTCAGTACTGAGGGAGCGCTGCACTGTCGGAGGGGCAGTACTGAGGGGGGTGCTGCACAGTGGGAGGGTCAGTGCTGAGGGAGCGCTACACTCTCGGAGGGGCAGTATTGAGGGGGTGATGCACTGTGTGAGTGTCAGTACTGAGGGAGCGCTGCTCTGTCGGAGGGGAAGTACTAAGGGAGTGCTGCACTGTTGAAGGAACAGTAATGAGAAGTGCTGCAGTGTCGGAGGGGCAGTACTGCGGGAGTGCTGCACTGTCGTAGGGGTAGTAAGAAGGGGTTGCTGAACTTATGAAGGAGCTGGAATGAGGGAGCGCTGCAGTGTCGGAGGGGCAGTACTGAGTCTGTGTTGAACTGTCGGAGGGGCTGTACAGAGGGAGCGCTGCTCTGTCGGAGGGGAAGTACTAAGGGAGTGCTGCACTGTTGAAGGAACAGTAATGAGAAGTGCTGCAGTGTCGGAGGGGCAGTACTGCGGGAGTGCTGCACTGTCGTAGGGGTAGTAAGAAGGGGTTGCTGAACTTATGAAGGAGCTGGAATGAGGGAGCGCTGCAGTGTCGGAGGGGCAGTACTGAGTCTGTGTTGAACTGTCGGAGGGGCTGTACAGAGGGAGCGCTGCACTGCCGGATGGTAAGGACTGAGGGAATGTTGCAATGTCGGAGGGACAGTACTGAGGGAGCGCTGCACTGTCAGAGGGTCAGTACTGAGGTAGCACTGCACCGTCGGAGGGGCAGTACTGAGGGAGCGCTGCATTGTCGGAGGGTCACTACTGAGGGGGCGCTGCATTGTCGGAGTGTCAGTACTGAGGGGGCGCTGCACTGTGGGAGGGGCAGTACTGAGGGAGCGCTGCGCTGTCGGAGGGGCAGTACTGAGGGAGCGCTGCACTGTCGGAGGGGCAGTACTGAGGGAGCCCAGCACTGCCGGAAGGGCAGTACTGAGGGAGCGCTGCACTGTCGGAAGGGAAGTACTGAGGGAGTGCTGCATTGTTAGAGGGGCAGTACTGAAGGAGCTTCCGCTGCACTGTCGGAGCGGCAGTACTGAGGGGGTGCTGCACTTTCAAAGGGGCAGTACTGAGGGAGCGCTT
>JASTWF010001965.1:0-48020 GCA_030390025.1 Squalus acanthias | reverse complement strand
ACAGGGTCTAGTAATAATATAAACAGAGTTCGTATTAGTGTAATATAAAACAGAGACAGGTCTAAGTGTAATATAAACAGAGACAGGGTCTAGTGTAATATAAACAGAGACAGGGTCTAGTGTAATATAAACAGAGGACAGGGTCTAGTGCAATATAAACAGAGACAGGGTCTAGTGTAATATAACAGAGACAGGGTCTAGTGTAATATAAACAGAGACAGGTCTAGTGTAATATAAACAGAGACAGGGTCTAGTGTAATATAAACAGAGACAGGGTCCTAGTGTAATATAAACAGAGACAGGTCTAGTGTAATATAAACAGAGACAGGGTCTAGTGTAATATAAACAGAGACAGGGTCTAGTGAAATATAACAGAGACAGGGTCTAGTGTAATATAAACAGAGACAGGGTCTAGTGTAATATAAACAGAGACAGGGTCTAGTGTAATATAAACAGAGACAGGGTCTAGTGTAATATAAACAGAGACAGGGTCTAGTGTAATATAAACAGAGACAGGGTCTAGTGTAATATAAACAGAGACAGGGTCTAGTGTAATATAAACAGAGACAGGGTCTAGTGTAATATAAACAGAGACAGGGTCTAGTGTAATATAAACAGAGACAGGGTCTAGTGTAATATAAACAGAGACAGGGTCTAGTGTAATATAAACAGAGACAGGGTCTAGTGTAATATAAACAGAGACAGGGTCTAGTGTAATATAAACAGAGACAGGGTCTAGTGTAATATAAACAGAGACAGGGTCTAGTGTAATATAAACAGAGACAGGGTCTAGTGTAATATAAACAGAGACAGGGTCTAGTGTAATATAAACAGAGACAGGGTCTAGTGTAATATAAACAGAGACAGGGTCTAGTGTAATATAAACAGAGACAGGGTCTAGTGTAATATAAACAGAGACAGGGTCTAGTGTAATATAAACAGAGACAGGGTCTAGTGTAATATAAACAGAGACAGGGTCTAGTGTAATATAAACAGAGACAGGGTCTAGTGTAATATAAACAGAGACAGGGTCTAGTGTAATATAAACAGAGACAGGGTCTAGTGTAATATAAACAGAGACAGGGTCTAGTGTAATATAAACAGAGACAGGGTCTAGTGTAATATAAACAGAGACAGGGTCTAGTGTAATATAAACAGAGACAGGGTCTAGTGTAATATAAACAGAGACAGGGTCTAGTGTAATATAAACAGAGACAGGGTCTAGTGTAATATAAACAGAGACAGGGTCTAGTGTAATATAAACAGAGACAGGGTCTAGTGTAATATAAACAGAGACAGGGTCTAGTGTAATATAAACAGAGACAGGGTCTAGTGTAATATAAACAGAGACAGGGTCTAGTGTAATATAAACAGAGACAGGGTCTAGTGTAATATAAACAGAGACAGGGTCTAGTGTAATATAAACAGAGACAGGGTCTAGTGTAATATAAACAGAGACAGGGTCTAGTGTAATATAAACAGAGACAGGGTCTAGTGTAATATAAACAGAGACAGGGTCTAGTGTAATATAAACAGAGACAGGGTCTAGTGTAATATAAACAGAGACAGGGTCTAGTGTAATATAAACAGAGACAGGGTCTAGTGTAATATAAACAGAGACAGGGTCTAGTGTAATATAAACAGAGACAGGGTCTAGTGTAATATAAACAGAGACAGGGTCTAGTGTAATATAAACAGAGACAGGGTCTAGTGTAATATAAACAGAGACAGGGTCTAGTGTAATATAAACAGAGACAGGGTCTAGTGTAATATAAACAGAGACAGGGTCTAGTGTAATATAAACAGAGACAGGGTCTAGTGTAATATAAACAGAGACAGGGTCTAGTGTAATATAAACAGAGACAGGGTCTAGTGTAATATAAACAGAGACAGGGTCTAGTGTAATATAAACAGAGACAGGGTCTAGTGTAATATAAACAGAGACAGGGTCTAGTGTAATATAAACAGAGACAGGGTCTAGTGTAATATAAACAGAGACAGGGTCTAGTGTAATATAAACAGAGACAGGGTCTAGTGTAATATAAACAGAGACAGGGTCTAGTGTAATATAAACAGAGACAGGGTCTAGTGTAATATAAACAGAGACAGGGTCTAGTGTAATATAAACAGAGACAGGGTCTAGTGTAATATAAACAGAGACAGGGTCTAGTGTAATATAAACAGAGACAGGGTCTAGTGTAATATAAACAGAGACAGGGTCTAGTGTAATATAAACAGAGACAGGGTCTAGTGTAATATAAACAGAGACAGGGTCTAGTGTAATATAAACAGAGACAGGGTCTAGTGTAATATAAACAGAGACAGGGTCTAGTGTAATATAAACAGAGACAGGGTCTAGTGTAATATAAACAGAGACAGGGTCTAGTGTAATATAAACAGAGACAGGGTCTAGTGTAATATAAACAGAGACAGGGTCTAGTGTAATATAAACAGAGACAGGGTCTAGTGTAATATAAACAGAGACAGGGTCTAGTGTAATATAAACAGAGACAGGGTCTAGTGTAATATAAACAGAGACAGGGTCTAGTGTAATATAAACAGAGACAGGGTCTAGTGTAATATAAACAGAGACAGGGTCTAGTGTAATATAAACAGAGACAGGGTCTAGTGTAATATAAACAGAGACAGGGTCTAGTGTAATATAAACAGAGACAGGGTCTAGTGTAATATAAACAGAGACAGGGTCTAGTGTAATATAAACAGAGACAGGGTCTAGTGTAATATAAACAGAGACAGGGTCTAGTGTAATATAAACAGAGACAGGGTCTAGTGTAATATAAACAGAGACAGGGTCTAGTGTAATATAAACAGAGACAGGGTCTAGTGTAATATAAACAGAGACAGGGTCTAGTGTAATATAAACAGAGACAGGGTCTAGTGTAATATAAACAGAGACAGGGTCTAGTGTAATATAAACAGAGACAGGGTCTAGTGTAATATAAACAGAGACAGGGTCTAGTGTAATATAAACAGAGACAGGGTCTAGTGTAATATAAACAGAGACAGGGTCTAGTGTAATATAAACAGAGACAGGGTCTAGTGTAATATAAACAGAGACAGGGTCTAGTGTAATATAAACAGAGACAGGGTCTAGTGTAATATAAACAGAGACAGGGTCTAGTGTAATATAAACAGAGACAGGGTCTAGTGTAATATAAACAGAGACAGGGTCTAGTGTAATATAAACAGAGACAGGGTCTAGTGTAATATAAACAGAGACAGGGTCTAGTGTAATATAAACAGAGACAGGGTCTAGTGTAATATAAACAGAGACAGGGTCTAGTGTAATATAAACAGAGACAGGGTCTAGTGTAATATAAACAGAGACAGGGTCTAGTGTAATATAAACAGAGACAGGGTCTAGTGTAATATAAACAGAGACAGGGTCTAGTGTAATATAAACAGAGACAGGGTCTAGTGTAATATAAACAGAGACAGGGTCTAGTGTAATATAAACAGAGACAGGGTCTAGTGTAATATAAACAGAGACAGGGTCTAGTGTAATATAAACAGAGACAGGGTCTAGTGTAATATAAACAGAGACAGGGTCTAGTGTAATATAAACAGAGACAGGGTCTAGTGTAATATAAACAGAGACAGGGTCTAGTGTAATATAAACAGAGACAGGGTCTAGTGTAATATAAACAGAGACAGGGTCTAGTGTAATATAAACAGAGACAGGGTCTAGTGTAATATAAACAGAGACAGGGTCTAGTGTAATATAAACAGAGACAGGGTCTAGTGTAATATAAACAGAGACAGGGTCTAGTGTAATATAAACAGAGACAGGGTCTAGTGTAATATAAACAGAGACAGGGTCTAGTGTAATATAAACAGAGACAGGGTCTAGTGTAATATAAACAGAGACAGGGTCTAGTGTAATATAAACAGAGACAGGGTCTAGTGTAATATAAACAGAGACAGGGTCTAGTGTAATATAAACAGAGACAGGGTCTAGTGTAATATAAACAGAGACAGGGTCTAGTGTAATATAAACAGAGACAGGGTCTAGTGTAATATAAACAGAGACAGGGTCTAGTGTAATATAAACAGAGACAGGGTCTAGTGTAATATAAACAGAGACAGGGTCTAGTGTAATATAAACAGAGACAGGGTCTAGTGTAATATAAACAGAGACAGGGTCTAGTGTAATATAAACAGAGACAGGGTCTAGTGTAATATAAACAGAGACAGGGTCTAGTGTAATATAAACAGAGACAGGGTCTAGTGTAATATAAACAGAGACAGGGTCTAGTGTAATATAAACAGAGACAGGGTCTAGTGTAATATAAACAGAGACAGGGTCTAGTGTAATATAAACAGAGACAGGGTCTAGTGTAATATAAACAGAGACAGGGTCTAGTGTAATATAAACAGAGACAGGGTCTAGTGTAATATAAACAGAGACAGGGTCTAGTGTAATATAAACAGAGACAGGGTCTAGTGTAATATAAACAGAGACAGGGTCTAGTGTAATATAAACAGAGACAGGGTCTAGTGTAATATAAACAGAGACAGGGTCTAGTGTAATATAAACAGAGACAGGGTCTAGTGTAATATAAACAGAGACAGGGTCTAGTGTAATATAAACAGAGACAGGGTCTAGTGTAATATAAACAGAGACAGGGTCTAGTGTAATATAAACAGAGACAGGGTCTAGTGTAATATAAACAGAGACAGGGTCTAGTGTAATATAAACAGAGACAGGGTCTAGTGTAATATAAACAGAGACAGGGTCTAGTGTAATATAAACAGAGACAGGGTCTAGTGTAATATAAACAGAGACAGGGTCTAGTGTAATATAAACAGAGACAGGGTCTAGTGTAATATAAACAGAGACAGGGTCTAGTGTAATATAAACAGAGACAGGGTCTAGTGTAATATAAACAGAGACAGGGTCTAGTGTAATATAAACAGAGACAGGGTCTAGTGTAATATAAACAGAGACAGGGTCTAGTGTAATATAAACAGAGACAGGGTCTAGTGTAATATAAACAGAGACAGGGTCTAGTGTAATATAAACAGAGACAGGGTCTAGTGTAATATAAACAGAGACAGGGTCTAGTGTAATATAAACAGAGACAGGGTCTAGTGTAATATAAACAGAGACAGGGTCTAGTGTAATATAAACAGAGACAGGGTCTAGTGTAATATAAACAGAGACAGGGTCTAGTGTAATATAAACAGAGACAGGGTCTAGTGTAATATAAACAGAGACAGGGTCTAGTGTAATATAAACAGAGACAGGGTCTAGTGTAATATAAACAGAGACAGGGTCTAGTGTAATATAAACAGAGACAGGGTCTAGTGTAATATAAACAGAGACAGGGTCTAGTGTAATATAAACAGAGACAGGGTCTAGTGTAATATAAACAGAGACAGGGTCTAGTGTAATATAAACAGAGACAGGGTCTAGTGTAATATAAACAGAGACAGGGTCTAGTGTAATATAAACAGAGACAGGGTCTAGTGTAATATAAACAGAGACAGGGTCTAGTGTAATATAAACAGAGACAGGGTCTAGTGTAATATAAACAGAGACAGGGTCTAGTGTAATATAAACAGAGACAGGGTCTAGTGTAATATAAACAGAGACAGGGTCTAGTGTAATATAAACAGAGACAGGGTCTAGTGTAATATAAACAGAGACAGGGTCTAGTGTAATATAAACAGAGACAGGGTCTAGTGTAATATAAACAGAGACAGGGTCTAGTGTAATATAAACAGAGACAGGGTCTAGTGTAATATAAACAGAGACAGGGTCTAGTGTAATATAAACAGAGACAGGGTCTAGTGTAATATAAACAGAGACAGGGTCTAGTGTAATATAAACAGAGACAGGGTCTAGTGTAATATAAACAGAGACAGGGTCTAGTGTAATATAAACAGAGACAGGGTCTAGTGTAATATAAACAGAGACAGGGTCTAGTGTAATATAAACAGAGACAGGGTCTAGTGTAATATAAACAGAGACAGGGTCTAGTGTAATATAAACAGAGACAGGGTCTAGTGTAATATAAACAGAGACAGGGTCTAGTGTAATATAAACAGAGACAGGGTCTAGTGTAATATAAACAGAGACAGGGTCTAGTGTAATATAAACAGAGACAGGGTCTAGTGTAATATAAACAGAGACAGGGTCTAGTGTAATATAAACAGAGACAGGGTCTAGTGTAATATAAACAGAGACAGGGTCTAGTGTAATATAAACAGAGACAGGGTCTAGTGTAATATAAACAGAGACAGGGTCTAGTGTAATATAAACAGAGACAGGGTCTAGTGTAATATAAACAGAGACAGGGTCTAGTGTAATATAAACAGAGACAGGGTCTAGTGTAATATAAACAGAGACAGGGTCTAGTGTAATATAAACAGAGACAGGGTCTAGTGTAATATAAACAGAGACAGGGTCTAGTGTAATATAAACAGAGACAGGGTCTAGTGTAATATAAACAGAGACAGGGTCTAGTGTAATATAAACAGAGACAGGGTCTAGTGTAATATAAACAGAGACAGGGTCTAGTGTAATATAAACAGAGACAGGGTCTAGTGTAATATAAACAGAGACAGGGTCTAGTGTAATATAAACAGAGACAGGGTCTAGTGTAATATAAACAGAGACAGGGTCTAGTGTAATATAAACAGAGACAGGGTCTAGTGTAATATAAACAGAGACAGGGTCTAGTGTAATATAAACAGAGACAGGGTCTAGTGTAATATAAACAGAGACAGGGTCTAGTGTAATATAAACAGAGACAGGGTCTAGTGTAATATAAACAGAGACAGGGTCTAGTGTAATATAAACAGAGACAGGGTCTAGTGTAATATAAACAGAGACAGGGTCTAGTGTAATATAAACAGAGACAGGGTCTAGTGTAATATAAACAGAGACAGGGTCTAGTGTAATATAAACAGAGACAGGGTCTAGTGTAATATAAACAGAGACAGGGTCTAGTGTAATATAAACAGAGACAGGGTCTAGTGTAATATAAACAGAGACAGGGTCTAGTGTAATATAAACAGAGACAGGGTCTAGTGTAATATAAACAGAGACAGGGTCTAGTGTAATATAAACAGAGACAGGGTCTAGTGTAATATAAACAGAGACAGGGTCTAGTGTAATATAAACAGAGACAGGGTCTAGTGTAATATAAACAGAGACAGGGTCTAGTGTAATATAAACAGAGACAGGGTCTAGTGTAATATAAACAGAGACAGGGTCTAGTGTAATATAAACAGAGACAGGGTCTAGTGTAATATAAACAGAGACAGGGTCTAGTGTAATATAAACAGAGACAGGGTCTAGTGTAATATAAACAGAGACAGGGTCTAGTGTAATATAAACAGAGACAGGGTCTAGTGTAATATAAACAGAGACAGGGTCTAGTGTAATATAAACAGAGACAGGGTCTAGTGTAATATAAACAGAGACAGGGTCTAGTGTAATATAAACAGAGACAGGGTCTAGTGTAATATAAACAGAGACAGGGTCTAGTGTAATATAAACAGAGACAGGGTCTAGTGTAATATAAACAGAGACAGGGTCTAGTGTAATATAAACAGAGACAGGGTCTAGTGTAATATAAACAGAGACAGGGTCTAGTGTAATATAAACAGAGACAGGGTCTAGTGTAATATAAACAGAGACAGGGTCTAGTGTAATATAAACAGAGACAGGGTCTAGTGTAATATAAACAGAGACAGGGTCTAGTGTAATATAAACAGAGACAGGGTCTAGTGTAATATAAACAGAGACAGGGTCTAGTGTAATATAAACAGAGACAGGGTCTAGTGTAATATAAACAGAGACAGGGTCTAGTGTAATATAAACAGAGACAGGGTCTAGTGTAATATAAACAGAGACAGGGTCTAGTGTAATATAAACAGAGACAGGGTCTAGTGTAATATAAACAGAGACAGGGTCTAGTGTAATATAAACAGAGACAGGGTCTAGTGTAATATAAACAGAGACAGGGTCTAGTGTAATATAAACAGAGACAGGGTCTAGTGTAATATAAACAGAGACAGGGTCTAGTGTAATATAAACAGAGACAGGGTCTAGTGTAATATAAACAGAGACAGGGTCTAGTGTAATATAAACAGAGACAGGGTCTAGTGTAATATAAACAGAGACAGGGTCTAGTGTAATATAAACAGAGACAGGGTCTAGTGTAATATAAACAGAGACAGGGTCTAGTGTAATATAAACAGAGACAGGGTCTAGTGTAATATAAACAGAGACAGGGTCTAGTGTAATATAAACAGAGACAGGGTCTAGTGTAATATAAACAGAGACAGGGTCTAGTGTAATATAAACAGAGACAGGGTCTAGTGTAATATAAACAGAGACAGGGTCTAGTGTAATATAAACAGAGACAGGGTCTAGTGTAATATAAACAGAGACAGGGTCTAGTGTAATATAAACAGAGACAGGGTCTAGTGTAATATAAACAGAGACAGGGTCTAGTGTAATATAAACAGAGACAGGGTCTAGTGTAATATAAACAGAGACAGGGTCTAGTGTAATATAAACAGAGACAGGGTCTAGTGTAATATAAACAGAGACAGGGTCTAGTGTAATATAAACAGAGACAGGGTCTAGTGTAATATAAACAGAGACAGGGTCTAGTGTAATATAAACAGAGACAGGGTCTAGTGTAATATAAACAGAGACAGGGTCTAGTGTAATATAAACAGAGACAGGGTCTAGTGTAATATAAACAGAGACAGGGTCTAGTGTAATATAAACAGAGACAGGGTCTAGTGTAATATAAACAGAGACAGGGTCTAGTGTAATATAAACAGAGACAGGGTCTAGTGTAATATAAACAGAGACAGGGTCTAGTGTAATATAAACAGAGACAGGGTCTAGTGTAATATAAACAGAGACAGGGTCTAGTGTAATATAAACAGAGACAGGGTCTAGTGTAATATAAACAGAGACAGGGTCTAGTGTAATATAAACAGAGACAGGGTCTAGTGTAATATAAACAGAGACAGGGTCTAGTGTAATATAAACAGAGACAGGGTCTAGTGTAATATAAACAGAGACAGGGTCTAGTGTAATATAAACAGAGACAGGGTCTAGTGTAATATAAACAGAGACAGGGTCTAGTGTAATATAAACAGAGACAGGGTCTAGTGTAATATAAACAGAGACAGGGTCTAGTGTAATATAAACAGAGACAGGGTCTAGTGTAATATAAACAGAGACAGGGTCTAGTGTAATATAAACAGAGACAGGGCCTAGTGTAATATAAACAGAGACAGGGTCTAGTGTAATATAAACAGAGACAGGGTCAAGTGTAACATAAAAAGAGGCAGGGCCTAGTGTAATATAAACAGAGACAGGGTCCAGTGTAATATAAACAGAGACAGGGTCTAGTGTAATATAAAGAGAGACAGGGTCTAGTGTAATATAAACAGAGACAGGGTCTAGTGCCAGGATATCCGGTCAGGTCCACCTTTAAAATTAGTTTGACTCCCCTGCGGTTGTTCTCCTTCGAGCAGAGAATCCCAAGAGGGGATTTGAGTGAGGTGTTTAAAATCACGAAGGGTTTAGATAGAGTAAATAAAGAGAAACTGATTCCAGTGGCTGAAGGGTCGATAACCAGAGGGCACTGATTGAAGGTTATTGGCAAAAGAACCAGAGGTGACACGAGGAAAAACCTTTTTACACAACGAGTGGTTAGGATCTGGAATGCACTGCCTGATAGGCTGGTGGATACAGATTGAATCGTAGCCATCAAAAGGGAATTGGAGAAAGAAATGGCTCCTTCCCTTTCCCCGTGATCGAACACAGCATCTCTTAGGATCCCTTCAGGCACCTTCCCTGTGATCGATATCACACTGATGGGCCTCTAGTTCCCTGGCTCTGATTTGTCCCCAGTTTGGAAAATGGGAACTACGTGAGCTACCTTCCAATCTCAGGGAGCAATTTGTGACTCTACTGAGCTGAAGACACGGGCAAGGGGCTCACAGAGCACCCGTCCGATCTCTTTAAACACCCTTGGGTGGAAATCATCTGGACCTCACAGGCCTCAAGATTAACCCGCACGGGGACATTGGTTTCAGTGAAGAGAGACGAGAAAGACCAAAGTGCCGTTTGCCCCTCTCAGTGTGGCCCTGAAGGACTGTGTCCAGGCTGTAGTTCTGTTCCCGCCGTACGATCCTCCCCCCAGATTGTCCTTTCTGAGCTCCAGCCAGGTGATGCTAAACACTCAGGTGGGAACGACAGAAATCCACAACAATGTGTTTAAAGCAAAGCTGATTTATTTGACAGATATCCAGAAATTTAAACTCCAGCCCAGTTACAGGGGTTATGAACATCAGCAGAAACAAACTCCAACTGTCAGAATGAACACGATTCAGTTCAGGATGTAATTAACAGCAGCAAAAACATCAGAACCCAACCACTGCAGTCATTTGTGAACTCGCTGGTGTTTCAGCAGGTTGGATGATCGAGTGAATCCCTTCCCACACACGGAGCAGGTGAACGGCCTCTTCCCAGTGTGAACTCGCTGGTGTGTCAGCAGGTTGGATGAATTAGTGAATCGCTTCCCACACTCAGAGCAGGTGAATGGCCTCTCCCCAGTGTGAACTCGCTGGTGTATCAGCAGGTCGGATGACTGAGTGAATCCCTTCCCACACACAGAGCAGGTGAACGGCCTCTCCCCGGTGTGAACTCGCTGGTGTTTCAGCAGGGCAGATGAATACGTGAATCCCTTCCCACACTCGGAGCAGGTGAACGGCCTTTCCCCAGTGTGAACTCGCTGGTGAATTACAAGGTGGGATGACTGAGTGAATCCCTTCCCACACATGGAGCAGGTGAATGGTCTCTCCCCAGTGTGAACTCGCTGGTGTGTTCGCAGGGTGGATGACTGAGTGAATCCCTTCCCACACTCGGAGCAGGTGAACGGTCTCTCCCCGGTGTGACAGCGCCGATGACTTTCCAGCTTAGACGGGGAAATGAATCCCTTCCCACAGTCCCCACATTTCCACGGTTTCTCCGTGGTGCGGGTGTCCTTGTGTCTCTCCAGGTTGGATGATCAGTTGAAGTCTCGTCCACACACAGAACACGTGTACGGTTTCTCCCCGCTGTGAATGGTGCGATGTTTTTTCAGGCTGTGTAACTGGTTAAAGCTCTTTCCACAGTCAGTGCACTGGAACACTCTCACTCGGGTGTGTGTGTCTCGGTGCTTTTTCAGTCACACTGATGTTTGAAATCTTTTCCCACAGACGAACATTTCTCCTTCCACATTCAAAGGCCGATGATATTCAGGTACTGAGTAATCGAGTGACTGTCAGATTTTGACATGATGTTTGGTTTGAGTTTCCCGTCTGCAAATCCTCCCCTTCTAATACCCTGTAAAAGGAGTTTACAAAACTCATCTCTGTAAGTACAGGACAGAAATTCAGAACAGACAATTCTAGTTTCTATGGAACATTCTTTCCTCTCTTGTGCCTCCAAATTCCCGTCCCACACATTGTCCCTCCTCCCTGTGCTAAAATCCAAACACATCGCACGTCTCAAGACAGTTTGTTCTCCGCTCCCAATTTTCACCACCAACTCTGGCTGGGTTCAGTTCTACACTCACTGGTTCCCCTCTCTCTCCTCCCCTGAAGGTGCTGACTCTGGCTGGGTTCAGTTCTACACTCACTGGTTTCCCTCCCTCTCCTCCCCTGAAGGTGCTGACTCTGGCTGGGTTCATTTCACTCTCTGGTTCCCCTCCCTCTCCTCCCCTGAAGGTGCTGACTCTGGCTGGGTTCAGTTCCACACTCACTGGTTCCCCTCCCTCTCCTCCCCTGAAGGTGCTGACTCTGGCTGGGTTCAGTTCTACACTCACTGGTTCCCCTCCCTCTCCTCCCCTGAAGGTGCTGACTCTGGCTGGGTTCAGTTCACTCACTGGGACCCTGAAGCCACGTCCACTAGAGGCTACTTTACAAAGATGGCCACGCATGCGCTCTACCGGTCGATGAAGCAAGAAGGCGACGCAAAAACCCACAGCGCTCCTTTACAAAGATGGCCGCCGTTAACCTGGGCCTCTTCCCGGGAAAAAGCCTCGGAGCTGCAAACGCGGAACCCGTAGCTTCTCATTCGGGGCTTGCGGCCCACACCAGGTCTTTATGAAGTCCACCCACCGAGTACGTTACCTCCCTGCGTCCGCTGATTCGTAATCGGCGAAAAAATCGCGACACCGACCTTTCAGCGTTTCCGCACTCGCCCGGCTCTGATCACAGTGACACTGCGCATGCTCCAAATACAGGCGGGAACTGCGCCTGCGCACTGGGCTCCTCCAGTGTGAATGGGGCACATTCTCCCCCGCGGGGCATGCTGGGGAACATTGAAAGCCCCAATTAGTGAATGGAGAATGAGTTTCTGTGATCCCATTGAGAGAAAATTCATCAATAATTCACACAGAAACCCAAGTGCACGGGCACTCTGCCATGGTTCAGTCCTGGATGTGATTAATAACAGAATCCAAACCCCTGCAGTCACATGTGAACTCACTGGAGTCTCAGCAGGTGGGGTGAATTTCTTCCCACACACAGGATATTGAAACAGCCTCTCTCCAGTATCAATGCGCTGATCGTGCATCAGCTGCTTTGAACTTTGAAAGCTTTTCATCCTCTCCCAGACCTTCTCTTTTGTTCTTTCCTCCCTTCCCCACTTTCTCTGCCCCTTTGCAAATGATCCAGAGGTGACACGAGGAAAAACCTTTTTACACAACGAGTGGTTAGGATCTGGAATGCACTGTCTGATAGGCTGGTGGATACAGATTCAATAGTAGCCTTCAAAAGGGAATTGGAGAAATATTTGAAGGAGAAAACATTGCAGGGGTTTGGGGAATGAGCAGGGGAGTGGGACTAACTGGATTGCTCTTCGAAAGAGCCGGCACAGACTCGATGGGCAGAATAGCCTCCTTCTGTGTGGTACTATTCGATGATTGTATGACAATCTCTTTCTATTTTAATATTTATGATGTTATTGCCGACAGCACATCCCACAGCTGGAATCTGAGCATCACCCACAGGAGTGTAGACTGATGTGAAACCATCTTTAACGGTCTACTGACTCCTGACGTAGCTGGAAAAGCTTTTGCTATAATTACCACAATTGGGCACCATCAGCTTTTCCAAAGATCTCTGAGCTTCTCAAATGGCTGCTTTCCTCTCCCTCCATTGTGGGTGATATTTCTCCCTATTCTCCTGTAAACTGAATCCATCTTGATCTGAACTGGGTTCAATGTGAGACAGTTCAGGGAGTCAGGAATCATTCACCCCTAGACCTACACTGACAGGTTAAACCCCAGACAGCTCCTTAGTAAGGATTCCTCTGGTTCCTCACCATATATGTGTCAGGATACTGAAACCCAGCTTTCTCACAGTCCACTCCTGGAGGCCCCACTCCCTGAGCCTACAACCTTCAGCAGGGTCAGTGGTGGAGTTCCGCAGCGGGAGTGATCCCAGAGTAAATGTCGGGATCGCACCCCGTGGATGTTCTGGGTCGTGTATTTTTAGTTATCCTGGTGTCTAACACGCACACATCAATAAAACAGGGAATTCCTGGAAACACGCTGCAGGTCCTTCTTTATCTGGAGATCAAATGTCTGTTGTATAATTGTACCAGCAGTTAACAGGCTCCTGTGAACTCCTCCCTCTGCTATTTTAATGCAGACTTTAACCAATTAATTTTAAACGGGTTTATTTTAAATGAGCTAACACCTTCCTTAAAATGGTAGACTCAGGACTGTCTCACACACACATATTAAATCTTCGTGGAATAATTACCAGTCATTTTTAGACTGGAAACTTAACCCTGCCGTTTCACTTTCAGTCAGGAACGGATCGCAGTTTGACACCAATCTCTGATTTGACAGCACGTTTCCAGCATTCACCGTTGTTCTTCCTGACTCTAAACACAGTTGTAAAGGAGCCTTCTGTTCCGTGCCTCGGAGCTCTGACCCATGGGAGAGAGCGGCTGGGACACATTCCTTACAGGCCTCAAGATTAACCTGCACGGGGACATTGCTGTCAGTGAAGAGAGACGAGAAAGACCAAAGTGCCGTTTGCCCCTCTCAGTGTGGCCCTGAAGGACTGTGTCCAGGCTGTAGTTCTGTTCCCGCCGTACGATCCTCCCCCCAGATTGTCCTTTCCGAGTTCCAGCCAGGTGATGCTAAACACTCAGGTGGGAATGAGAAAATTCCACAACAATGTGTTTAAAGCAAAGCTGATTTATTTGACATATATCCAGAATATTAAACTCCAGCCCAGTTATAGGGGTTATTAACATCAGCAGAAATAAACCCCAACTGTCAGTGTGAGCACGATTCAGTCCGGGATGTAATTAACAGCAGCAATAACATCAGAATCCAATCCCTGCAGTCACTTGTGAACTCGCTGGTGTGTCAGCAGGTTGGATGACTGAGTGAATCCCTTCCCACACTCGGAGCAGGTGAACGGCCTCTCCCCAGTGTGAGTGCGCTGGTGTACAGTGAGGTCAGATGATTGGCTGAACCCAGTCCCGCAGTGAGAGCACCTGAACGTTTCTCGTCAGTGTGAACACGTTGATGGTGCGTCAGTTCCCCGGAACTTTTATAGCACTTCCCACAGTCCGGGCATTTAAAAGGTCTCTTCCCAGTGTGAACTCGCTGGTGGTTCAGTAGGGCGGATGAATTAGTGAATTCCTTCCCACACTCGGAGCAGGTGAACGGCCTCTCCCCAGTGTGAACTCGTCGATGAGTTTCCAGCTCACACGGGTAGTTGAATCGCTTCCCACAGTCCCCACATTTACACGGTTTCTCCTCGGTGTGACTGCGCTTGTGTCTCAACAGGCCAGAGGATCGGCTGAAGCCTCGTCCACACACAGAACACGTGCACGGTTTCTCCCCGCTCTGAACGGTGCTTTCTGCTTCCATGCTCAAAGGTCCTGATGAATTGAGTGGCTCTGTCAGATATTGAAGTGATGTTTGGTTTGAGTTTCCTGTCTGCAAATCCTCCCCTTCTAACAGCCTGTAAAATTAATTTAAAACAGGAAAAAGGGAGGGTGAGAGAGAACCCACAAAAACACAAAGGCAGGTTGTGAAATTGAGCTGAATGAATCTGGGAATTAGTGGGGTCGGCACTAGAAAAAAGTGACCATGAAAGCTGCCGGATTGTCGTAAAAACCCAACTGGTTCACTAATGTCCTTCAGGAAAGGGAACCCACCACCCGGTCTGGGCCTACACAAGACTCTGGCCTCTATGGGAGGAGAGAGAGTGAGGTGGGAGGGGGAGGAGTGAAGGAGAGCGACTTTTTTCATCTGCAACTCGACTAGAACTTTGACAGCACTTCCCAAACACGTGACCTCCACCACCTAGAAGGACAAGGGCAGCAGGTGCATGGGAACACAATCACCTCCCAGTTCTCCTCCAAGTCACACACTATCCTGACTTGGGCATATATCGCCGTTCCTACTCGGTGTTGCCCAGGGCCCAGCGGCTCTGACTCGGGGCCTGAGAACCGCACTCTGTGTTGCTGAGGGTTCCAACCCTGGGACTGTACATGCAGATTCAAACCCTGGGACTGTACATGGGGATTCTAACCCTGGGACTGTACATGGGGATTCCAACCCTGGGACTGTACATGGGGATTCCTGTCCTCGGACTCTACAAGGGGGGCCCAGCTCTGGGGATCTTCTGTCACAATTCAGAGAGTCACAGAATCCCCACAGTGCAGATAGAGGCCATTTCGGCCCATCGAGCCTGCACCGACACATATCCCACCCTATCCCCGTAACCCCACGTATTTAATCCCCCTAACACTAAGGGTCAATTTAACGTAGCCAAATCAACCTAACCCGCACATCTTTGGACTGTGGGAGGAAACCGGAGCACCCGGAGGAAACCCACGCAGACACGGGGAGAATGTGCAAACTCCACACAGTCACCCGAGGCCGTTTTCGAACCCGTGTCCCTGGCGCTGCGAGGCAACAGTGCTAACCACCATGCCACCGTGTTGCCCAATTGTGTGGGATGTTAACCGTATGCTCTGCTTTTAGCAGCGCGTTCAGGAGAGATGGTGAGAAATCCGAAGTGTGGAGAGTCTGAATCAAATAACTGAGTCAATGCATTACTACACGGGCACTAGGACCCGGTTGGGAACAGACACTGAAGCCCCGCCCACTCTTTGTTTCTCACAAGATGACTGCGCATGCGTTTTGCTACTCACTGAATCAAGATGGCGGCCGTTATCCTGGGCCTGTGACCGGGAGAAGCCCCGAAGCTGCAAACGCGGGACCTTCAGGTTATTATTTGGGGTTTGCGGCCTGCACTAGTTGTTTATGAAGTATCTCCGCCACCTGCCGGTCCATTACTCCGCTCCGTCCGGTTACTTTTCACGGATTGAGCAAGAACCCGTCCACAAGCACCGTCATCTGAGATGACACGCACCGCGCATGCCCAAACCAGGCCGGTCCAGCGCCTGCGCACTGGGCTCCTGTAGTCCGGGTGCGGCACATTCTCCCGCGCGGGGAATGCTGGGTAAAAGCCCCGCCATTGAAAGGCCGCATTAGTGAATGAACAGAATTTACTGCGAATGCATTGAGCACTGAATCATGTTCATTCCAGCAGTTAGAGTGTGTTTCTGCTGATCTTAATAACCCTATACCTGGGTTGGAGATTAATATTCTGCATAAATATTGAATAAATCAGCTTTGTATAAACACAGTGGGTCGAATATTTGATTTCTCCATGATAAGAGGAGAGTAATTGATGTTCTATTACCGAATGTTCCATTTTTTGAGCCTTTTCTTACTCTAACTTATATCACTTCTCACCTAGTTTTCCTTCTACCACACAAACCCCAGGCTGGTTCTGTTTGAGTCCATGGCTTGTGGGTGTAATAGACTGAACTGGAGTGTCTCACTTTACACTCATCTGAAGTTCCTTTGAACCACCCTTTTGTAGCACTATCTTGCATAAGATTTGAAATCTGTTATTTGCTGTATCAGTTAACCCTTTTTGGATCCGATTTGGTAAAAACACCTGCACATATATTGCATGTGATCGCCTATGAAATGTTCTGATCTTTGTAATTGTAATTGCTGATTTTGATGCGCTCTTTGATTTAATCTCGTTATCAACATACCTTGCACTATTTCTTTAATCGAGATAATTGTTTCTAATGCTTCCTTAATCACGTCTTTAGCTCCTCCATTGATGCCTGTCAATAATCCTTGCTTAGGGTTTAGGGGTTGGCGTTAGGGGCTTGGGTTCGGGTTAGGATTATGAGACAGTGATTAGGGATAGAAACCACTATTGACAGCGCCAGTGTCACTGGACATGTTCTCTTTCATTTCACGGTGTTCTAAGCTCGTGCAGATGAGTCAGAAAACAGCCTCATGAATTGTTCATTCAAGGGACCTTCTTTCTGGCCCGAGCCTGATTTCCATTCTTCCTTCACATCTCTACATTTGCCACAGAAAAAGACATCAGGGTCATTAGTATTTGGACAGGAAAATGCAGATCCAGGTGTTGTGCTGGTTACATCTAATCATCGGCCTGCCTGAAAGGGTTTCTGACAATAACCTGTCACCAGGCCCCACCAGTAACCATCTGATTCCACCGTCATATCTTCATCCATTACCCGCCCTCACTGGAGCTGGTTTCACCACCATGACCATTCCCCATACTGAGGCTCTCTGATTCCCATTTATAGACTCAGTGTCAATGGTCCCTGGATTTGGTGTCACAATGTAAATGGTCCCTGGATTTGGTGTCTCAATGTAAGTGATCCCGACACAGAGCAGGTTCCTACATGTTGCAGCCCATCCGGCGGGGCCCGCTGGGTCAGGATATAAAGAGACCGCGCGCTGTTCCTCCTCCCACTGCCTGGGGGAATGGACCAGATATTTAAAGGGACAGGGACTCCCCTTTCTCTGCCTATTTATAGTTAAAGGGACAGACCCATTTATCTTGGCGTGTCGGCAGACTTCACTCACAGAGCTCCCATTAACAGTCGCTCCCTTCTGTACTGTGCAGTGATTGTAAACCTGTCTGTTTCAGTGACTTGAGCCTTTCTAAAATGTCTCACTATTTTTGACGATCCATTTGACTTGCTTGGTTAATATTGAGACTTCAGAATTTTGCAATGTTGGAGTGACATTTCTTTCAAAATATTTGTTCTAACCCTCCCAACCCCACCCCCCCAACGCCACTTTAGAACACTCTGCAATGCTGACCAGGATGGTCCCATGTTCAATCCTTGATCGGACCACTCACCATTTCTCCTCCATTTACAGACGCTCCCTGACCACTCACCTTTTCTCCTCCATTTACAGACACTCCCTGACCAGTCTCCATTTCTCCTCCATTTACAGACGCTCCCTGACCAGTCTCCATTTACAGACGCTCCCTGACTCACTTCCTCCCTGTCCCGCAGTTTGTCGCGGGGCCGCTTTGTGGACTTTCTGTTGTTTGCTCCACACCACAGATGGAACACTGTGGGGTGGAGCAAACATTGCAACATTTGGTAGTGAAATGGATTCACTCAGGACAGACAGCAGGGATTATTTCAGGAAATAACAGTGTAGTGAGAAAGGAAATGCAGTGGATGTTGTGGAGATGGATTGTCAAAAGGTGTTTGATAAGGTGCCGGACAGGAGGCTTGTTGATCAAATGAAGGCTGACGGTATTAAAGGGAGTGGTGCAGTGTGGATAGGAAGTTGGGTAAAGGGCAGAAAACAGAGAGTAGTGGTTAATGGATGTTCTTCAGACTGGAGGGATGTACACAGTGGTGTCCCCCAGGGTCAGTGTTGGGACCACTGCTCTTCTCAATATCGAGACATGATCTGGGCTTGGGTATGTGGGGCACAAGATCAAAATCTCCAGATGAGACCAAAATAGGGACCCTGGCCAACTGTGAAGAGGACTGTAAGTGACTTCAGTGTGAATACACAGGTTAGTAAATGGGGCAGGGAGATGGCAGCTGAAATTTAATGCAGAGAAATGTGAGGTGATGCATTTTGGGAGGAAGAAAATGGAAATAGTTTAAAAGGAGTCGAGGAGCAGAACAGTAAAGAGGTTTGTGGTTTACAAGGACACTTTCCCTGGATCCCTTTTCTTCAGTAATTTTCTCATTATCCCTAAACTACCCTGCCTGCTGTTAATGATGTTATTTTACAGTTTCACAGTTATAGGTATAAACATCACACATTATAATCTGATCTATTCTATTACTCACTCTGGTTTAAGCTTATATTGTGGTTAATAACAGACAAACCCGGTTCTTTCCCCTGATCTGATTAGAGTTTCACCCGAGCGGAATTTGTGGAATGGAATGTCTTATCAGTGTTGCCATGGCGACCTGTCTGCAGTGAAGCTCCTGTTTGAGTTTCTAACTCAGACTAAACTTCTCTCTCCCACAATGCCCATTATATCAGCAATTTATGTTAATATACTTTAGCCATGTTCTGTTAATATCACTAAAACCAACAAGGGGTTCAGATACACAAACCTTTAAAAGTGGGAGGGACAACCTGATCAAGTGTTTAAAAAGCACATGGGATCTTAGATTTTATAAATAGGGGTGTAGAGTACAAAAGGGCAGATACAGCACGGGTTAGATACAGAGTAAAGCTCCCTCTACACCGTCCCATCAATCACACCCAGGGCAGGTACAGCACGGGTTAGATACAGAGTGAAGCTCCCTCTACACCGTCCCATCAATCACTCCCAGGGCAGGTACAGCACGGGTTAGATACAGAGTGAAGCTCCCTCTACACCGTCCCATCAAACACTCCCAGGGCAGGTACAGCACGGGTTAGATACAGAGTAAAGCTCCCTCTACACTGTCCCATCAAACACTCCCAGGGCAGGTACAGCACGGGTTAATTACAGAGTAAAGCTCTCTCTACACAGTCCCATCAAACAGTACCAGGGCAGGTACAGCACGGGTTAGATACAGAGTAAAGCTCCCTCTACACAGTCCCATCAAACACTCCCAGGGCAGGTACAGCACGGGTTAGATACAGAGTAAAGCTCCCACTGCACTGTCCCATCAAACACTCCCAGGGCAGGTACAGCACGGGTTAGTTACAGAGTAAAGCTCTCTCTACACTGTCCCATCAAACACTCCCAGGGCAGGTACAGCACGGGTTAGATACAGAGTAAAGCTCCCTCTACACTGTCCCATCAAACACTCCCAGGGCAGGTCCAGCACGGGTTAGTTACAGAGTAAAGCTCTCTCCACACAGTCCCATCAAACACTCCCAGGGCAGGTACAGCACGGGTTAGATACACAGTAAAGCTCTCTCTACACTGTCCCATCAAACACTCCCAGGGCAGGTACAGCACGGGTTAGATACACAGTAAAGCTCTCTCTACACTGTTCCATCAAACACTCCCAGGGCAGGTACAGCACGGATTAGATACAGCGTAAAGCACCCTCTGTCCTAGGGGGAGTGTTTGCTAGTGCTGTTGGGGAGGATTTAAACTAAAGTGGCAGGGGGTTGGGAACCTGAGCAGGGAGACAGAGGAAAGCATGTCAGGAAGGGTCAGAAGGTATGGAGTAAAAGGTAAAGTGTTAAATAAGGAAAAAGCAGGAAGTAAGTGTCACAAAACATATTTGAAAGTTCTTTATCTGAATGCACGTAGCAATCGTAACAAAATGGACGAGTTAACGGCACAAATAACTATGTATGGGTATGATCTTGTGGCCATTACAGAAACATGGCTGCAGGGTGACAACGTCTGGGAATTAAATATGCCAGGGTATTTAACAATCAGGAAGGACAGGCAGGAAGGAAGGGGAGGGGGTGTGGCTATGTTAATAAAGGAAGGAATCACTGTAATACAGAGAAATGATATTGGGTCAAAAGATCAGGATAATGAAACAGTTTGGGTAGAGATAAGGAATAATAAGGGGAAAAAACACTGGTGGGCGTAGTATATAGGCCTCCTAATAGTTGCAACTCTGTTGGAAGAAGTATTAATCAGGAAATAGTTGGGGCATGTAATAAGGGAACAGCTATAATTATGGGGGATTTTAACTATCATATTAGCTGGACAAATCAAATTGGGCAGGGCAGCCTTGAGGAAGAGTTTATTGAGTGTCTTAGGGATGGATTTCTTGAGCAGTATGTAACTGATCCTACAAGGGGGCAAGCAACCTTGGACCTGGTCCTGTGTAATGAGTCAGGATTAATTAATAATGTCCTAGTTAAGGATCCCCTTGGAATGAGTGACCATAACATGGTTGAATTCCATATCCAATTAGAGGGTGAGAAGGTTGGTTCTCAAACAAGCATACTGAGCTTGAATAAAGGAGACTATGATGGTATGAGAGCAGAATTGATTAAAGTGGACTGGGAAAATAGATTAAAGGGTAAGACGGTACATGAGCAGTGGTGTTCATTCAAGGAGTTATTTTACAACTTTCAAAATAAATATATTCCACTGAGGAAAAAAGGGTGTAAAAGAAATGACAGCCATCCATGGCTAAGTAAAGAAATTAAAGAAAGTATCCAGCTAAAAACAAGGACATATAAGGTAGCCAAAGTTAATGGGAGGATAGAAGATTGGGAAGTCTTCAAAAGACAACAAAAAGTAACTGAAGGATTGATTAAGAAAGGGAAAATAGACTATGAAAATAAATTAGCAAAAAATATAAAAACAGATAGCAAGAGTTTCTATAGTTATATAAAAAGAAAAAGGGTGGTTAAGGCAAACGTAGGTCCCTTAGAGGATGAGACCGGGAAATTAATGGTGGGAAACATGGAGATGGCAAAAATGCTGAACAAATATTTTGTTTCAGTCTTTACGGTAGAGGACACTAAGAATATCCCAACACTGGACAAAGAGGGGGCTCTAGGGGAGGAGGAGCTAAATACGATTAAAATCACTAAGGAATTGGTACTCAGTAAAATAATGGGACTCAAGGCGGATAAATCCCCTGGACCTGATGGCTTACATCCTAGGGTCTTGAGGGAAGTGGCAGTAGGAATTGTGGATGCTTTGGTAATAATTTTCCAAAACTCCCTGAACTCAGCAAAGGTCCCGGCAGATTGGAAAACTGCTAATGTAACACCCTTATTTAAAAAGGGTTGTAGGCAGAAGGCTGGAAATTATAGACCAGTTAGCCTAACATCTGTGGTGGGTAAAATTTTGGAGTCTATTATTAAGGAGACAGTAACGGAACATTTAGATAAACATAATTTAATAGGACAAAGTCAGCATGGCTTTATGAAGGGGAAGTTATGTCTGACAAATTTGCTCGAGTTCTTTGAGGACATAACGTACAGGGTGGATAAAGGGGAACCAGTGGATGTAGTGTATTTAGACTTCCAGAATGCATTCGACAAGGTGCCACATAAAAGATTATGACTCAAGATAAAAAATCACTGGATTGGGGGTAATATTCTGGCATGGGTGGAGGATTGGTTATCTAACAGGAAGCAGAGAGTTGGGATAAATGGTTCATTCTCGGACTGGCAAACAGTAGCCAGTGGTGTTCCGCAGGGGTTGGTGCTGGGTCCCCAACTCTTTACAATCTATATTAACGATGTGGAGGAGGGGACCGAGTGTAACATATCAAAGTTTGCAGATGATACAAAGATGGGAGGGAAAGTAGAGAGTGAGGAGGACATAAAAAACCTACAAGGGGATATAGACAGGCTGGGTGAGTGGGCAGAGATTTGGCAGATGCAATACAATATTGGAAAATGTGAGGTTATGCACTTTGCCAGGAAAAATCAGAGAGGAAGTTATTATCTTAATGGCGAGAAACTGGAAAGTACTGCAGTACAAAGGGATCTGGGGGTCTTGGTGCAACAAAATCAAAAAGTTAGTATGCAGATGCAGCAGGTGATCAAGAAAGCCAATGGAATGTTGGCTTTTATTGCTAGGGGGATAGATTATAAAAACAGGGAGGTATTGCTGCAGTTGTACAGGGTATTGGTGAGACCGCACCTGGAGTACTGCATACAGTTTTGGTGTCCATACTTAAGAAAAGACATACTCGCTCTCGAGGCAGTACAAAGAAGGTTCACTCGGATAATTCCGGGGATGAGGGGGTGGACATACGAGGAGAGGTTGAGTAGATTGGGACTCTACTCATTGGAGTTCAGAAGAATGAGACGCAATCTTATTGAAACATATAAGATTGTGAAGGGGCTTGATCGGGTGGACGCGGTGAGGATGTTCCCAACGATGGGTGAAACTAGAACTAGGGGACATAATCTTAGAATAAGGGGCTGCTCTTTCAAAACTAAGATGAGGAGAAACTTTTTCACTCAGAGGGTAGTGGGTCTGTGGAATTTGCTACCCCAGGAAGCTGTGGAAGCTACTTCATTAAATAAATTTAAAACAGAAACAGACCGTTTCCTAGAAGTAAAGGGAATTAGGGGTAACGGGGAGCGGGCTGGAAATTGGACATGAGGCTGAGTTCGGATCGGTCAAGGCCCTGTGGGTGGCGGAGCGGGCCCAGGGGCCGAGTGGCCTGGTCCTGCTCCTACCTCTTGTGTTCTTATGTTCTCTACATTGTCCCATCAAACACTCCCAGTGCAGGTACAGCACGGGTTCGATACAGAGTAAATCTCCCTCTACACTGTCCCATTAAACACTCCCAAGGCAGGTACAGCACGTGTTAGATACAGAGTAAATCTCCCTCTACACTGTCCCATCAAACACTCCCAGGGCAGGTAAAGCACGGGTTAGATCCAGAGTAACGCTCCCAGTACACTGTCCCATCAAACACTCCCAGTGCAGGTACAGCACGGGTTAGAAACAGAGTAAAGGTCCCTCTACACTGTCCCATTAAACACTCCCAAGGCAGGTACAGCACGGGTCAGATACAGAGTAAAGATCCCTCTACACTGTATCATCAAACACTCCCAGGGCAGGAACAGCACGGGTTAGATAGAGAGTAAAGCTCCCTCTACACTGACCCATCAAACACTTCCAGGGCAGGTACAGCACGGTTTAGATACAGAGTAAACCTCCCTCTACACTGTCTCATCAAACACTCCCAGGGCAGATACAGCACGGGTTAGATACAGAGTAAAGCGCCCTCTACACTGTCCCATCAAACACTCCCAGGGCAGGTACAGCACGGGTTAGATACAGAGTAAAGCTCCCTCTACACTGTCCCATCAAACACTCCCAGGGCAGGTCCAGCACGGGTTAGTTACAGAGTAAAGCTCTCTCCACACAGTCCCATCAAACACTCCCAGGGCAGGTACAGCACGGGTTAGATACACAGTAAAGCTCTCTCTACACTGTCCCATCAAACACTCCCAGGGCAGGTACAGCACGGGTTAGATACACAGTAAAGCTCTCTCTGCACTGTTCCATCAAACACTCCCAGGGCAGGTACAGCACGGATTAGATACAGCGTAAAGCACCCTCTATCCTAGGGGGAGTGTTTGCTAGTGCTGTTGGGGAGGATTTAAACTAAAGTGGCAGGGGGTTGGGAACCTGAGCAGGGAGACAGAGGAAAGCATGTCAGGAAGGGTCAGAAGGTATGGAGTAAAAGGTAAAGTGTTAAATAAGGAAAAAACAGGAAGTAAGTGTCACAAAACATATTTGAAAGTTCTTTATCTGAATGCACGTAGCAATCGTAACAAAATGGACGAGTTAACGGCACAAATAACTATGTATGGGTCTGATCTTGTGGCCATTACAGAAACATGCTGCAGGGTGACAACGTCTGGGAATTAAATATGCCAGGGTATTTAACAATCAGGAAGGACAGGCAGGAAGGAAGGGGAGGGGGTGTGGCTATGTTAATAAAGGAAGGAATCACTGTAATACAGAGAAATGATATTGGGTCAAAAGATCAGGATAATGAAACAGTTTGGGTAGAGATAAGGAATAATAAGGGGAAAAAACACTGGTGGGCGTAGTATATAGGCCTCCTAATAGTTGCAACTCTGTTGGAAGAAGTATTAATCAGGAAATAGTTGGGGCATGTAATAAGGGAACAGCTATAATTATGGGGGATTTTAACTATCATATTAGCTGGACAAATCAAATTGGGCAGGGCAGCCTTGAGGAAGAGTTTATTGAGTGTCTTAGGGATGGATTTCTTGAGCAGTATGTAACTGATCCTACAAGTGGGCAAGCAACCTTGGACCTGGTCCTGTGTAATGAGTCAGGATTAATTAATAATGTCCTAGTTAAGGATCCCCTTGGAATGAGTGACCATAACATGGTTGAATTCCATATCCAATTAGAGGGTGAGAAGGTTGGTTCTCAAACAAGCATACTGAGCTTGAATAAAGGAGACTATGATGGTATGAGAGCAGAATTGATTAAAGTGGACTGGGAAAATAGATTAAAGGGTAAGACGGTACATGAGCAGTGGTGTTCATTCAAGGAGTTATTTTACAACTTTCAAAATAAATATATTCCACTGAGGAAAAAAGGGTGTAAAAGAAATGACAGCCATCCATGGCTAAGTAAAGAAATTAAAGAAAGTATCCAACTAAAAACAAGGACATATAAGGTAGCCAAAGTTAATGGGAGGATAGAAGATTGGGAAGTCTTCAAAAGACAACAAAAAGTAACTGAAGGATTGATTAAGAAAGGGAAAATAGACTATGAAAATAAATTAGCAAAAAATATAAAAACAGATAGCAAGAGTTTCTATAGTTATATAAAAAGAAAAAGGGTGGTTAAGGCAAACGTAGGTCCCTTAGAGGATGAGACCGGGAAATTAATGGTGGGAAACATGGAGATGGCAAAAATGCTGAACAAATATTTTGTTTCAGTCTTTACGGTAGAGGACACTAAGAATATCCCAACACTGGACAAACAGGGGGCTCTGGGGGGGAGGAGCTAAATACGATTAAAATCACTAAGGAATTGGTACTCAGTAAAATAATGGGACTCAAGGCGGATAAATCCCCTGGACCTGATGGCTTACATCCTAGGGTCTTGAGGGAAGTGGCAGTAGGAATTGTGGATGCTTTGGTAATAATTTTCCTAAACTCCCTGAACTCAGCAAAGGTCCCGGCAGATTGGAAAACTGCTAATGTAACACCCTTATTTAAAAAGGGTTGTAGGCAGAAGGCTGGAAATTATAGACCAGTTAGCCTAACATCTGTGGTGGGTAAAATTTTGGAGTCTATTATTAAGGAGACAGTAACGGAACATTTAGATAAACATAATTTAATAGGACAAAGTCAGCATGGCTTTATGAAGGGGAAGTCATGTCTGACAAATTTGCTCGAGTTCTTTGAGGACATAACGTACAGGGTGGATAAAGGGGAACCAGTGGATGTAGTGTATTTAGACTTCCAGAAGGCATTCGACAAGGTGCCACATAAAAGATTATGACTCAAGATAAAAAATCACTGGATTGGGGGTAATATTCTGGCATGGGTGGAGGATTGGTTATCTAACAGGAAGCAGAGAGTTGGGATAAATGGTTCATTCTCGGACTGGCAACCAGTAGCCAGTGGTGTTCCGCAGGGGTTGGTGCTGGGTCCCCAACTCTTTACAATCTATATTAACGATGTGGAGGAGGGGACCGAGTGTAACATATCAAAGTTTGCAGATGATACAAAGATGGGAGGGAAAGTAGAGAGTGAGGAGGACATAAAAAACCTACAAGGGGATATAGACAGGCTGGGTGAGTGGGCAGAGATTTGGCAGATGCAATACAATATTGGAAAATGTGAGGTTATGCACTTTGCCAGGAAAAATCAGAGAGCAAGTTATTATCTTAATGGCGAGAAACTGGAAAGTACTGCAGTACAAAGGGATCTGGGGGTCTTGGTGCAACAAAATCAAAAAGTTAGTATGCAGATGCAGCAGGTGATCAAGAAAGCCAATGGAATGTTGGCTTTTATTGCTAGGGGGATAGATTATAAAAACAGGGAGGTATTGCTGCAGTTGTACAGGGTATTGGTGAGACCGCACCTGGAGTACTGCATACAGTTTTGGTGTCCATACTTAAGAAAAGACATACTCGCTCTCGAGGCAGTACAAAGAAGGTTCACTCGGATAATTCCGGGGATGAGGGGGTGGACATACGAGGAGAGGTTGAGTAGATTGGGACTCTACTCATTGGAGTTCAGAAGAATGAGACGCGATCTTATTGAAACAGATAAGATTGTGAAGGGGCTTGATCGGGTGGACGCGATGAGGATGTTCCCAACGATGGGTGAAACTAGAACTAGGGGACATAATCTTAGAATAAGGGGCTGCTCTTTCAAAACTAAGATGAGGAGAAACTTTTTCACTCAGAGGGTAGTGGTTCTGTGGAATTTGCTACCCCAGGAAGCTGTGGAAGCTACTTCATTAAATAAATTTAAAACAGAAACAGACAGTTTCCTAGAAGTAAAGGGAATTAGGGGTTACGGGGAGCGGGCTGGAAATTGGACATGAGGCTGAGTTCGGATCGGTCAAGGCCCTGTGGGTGGCGGAGCGGGCCCAGGGGCCGAGTGGCCTGGTCCTGCTCCTACTTCTTGTGTTCTTATGTTCTCTACACTGTCCCATCAAACACTCCCAGGGCCGGTAAAGCACGGGTTAGATACAGAGTAAATCTCCCTCTACACTGTCCCATCAAACACTCCCAGGGCAGGTACAGCACGGGTTAGAAACAGAGTAAAGCTACCTCTACACTGTCCCATTAAACACTCCCAGGGCAGGTAAAGCACGGGTTAGATCCAGAGTAACGCTTGCAGTACACTGTCCCATTAAACACTCCCAAGGCAGGGACAGCACGGGTCAGATACAGAGTAAAGATCCCTCGACACTGTATCATCAAACACTCCCAGGGCAGGAACATCACGGGTTAGATAGAGAGTAAAGCTCCCTCTACACTGACCCATCAAACACTTCCAGGGCAGGTACAGCACGGTTTAGATACAGAGTAAAGCTCCCTCTACACTGTCTCATCAAACACTCCCAGGGCAGATACAGCACGGGTTCGATACAGAGTAAACTCTCTACACTGTCCCATCAAACACTCCCAGGGCAGGTACAGCACGGGTTAGAAACAGAGTAAAGCTCCCTCTACACTGTCCCATTAAACACTCCCAAGGCAGGTACAGCACGGGTCAGATACAGAGTAAAGCTCCCTCTACACTGTATCATCAAACACTCCCAGGGCAGGTACAGCACAGGTTAGATAGAGAGTAAAGCTCCCTCTACACTGTCCCATCAAACACTCCCAGGGCAGTTACAGCACGGGTTAGATAGAGAGTAAAGCTCCCTCTACACTGTCCCATCAAACACTCCAAGGGCAGTTACAGCACGGGTTATATACAGAGTAAAGCTCCCTCTACACTGTCCCATCAAACACTTCCAGGGCAGGTACAGCACGGTTTAGATACAGAGTAAAGCTCCCTCTACACTGTCTCATCAAACACTCCCAGGGCAGATACAGCACGGGATAGATACAGAGTAAAGCGCCCTCCACACTGTCCCATCAAACACTCCCAGGGCAGGTAAAGCACGGGTTAGATACAGAGTAAAGTTCCCTCTAGACTGTTCCATCAAACACTACCAGGGCAGGTACAGCACAAGTTAGTTACAGGGTAAAGCTCCCTCTATACTGTCCCATCAAACACTCCAGGCCAGATACAGCATGGGTGAGATACAGAGTAAAGCTCCCCCTACACTGTCTCATCAAACACTCCCAGGGCAGGTATAGCACGAATTAGATACAGAGTAAAGCTCCCTCTATACTGTCCCAGCAAACACCCCCAGGGCTGATACAGCACGGGTTAGATACAGATAAAAGCTCACTCTGCACTGTCCCATCAAACACTCCCAGGGCAGGTACAGCATGGGTTAGATACAGAGTAAAGCTCCCTCTACACTGTCTCATCAAACACTCCCAGGGCAGGTACAGCACGGGTTAGATACAGAGTAAAGCTCCCTCTACACTGTCCCATCATACACTTCCAGGGCAGTTACACACGGAGTTAGATACTGTGTAAAGCTCCCTCTACACCGTTCCATCAAACACTGCCAGGGCAGGTACAGCACAGGTTAGATACAGAGTAAAGCACCCTCTACACTGTCCCATGAAACACTCCAGGCCAGGTACAGTAGGTTTAGATACAGAGTAAACTCTCTACACAGTCCCATCAAACACTGCCAGGGCAGGTACTGCACGGGTTAGATACAGAGTAAAGCTCCCTCTACATTGTCCCATCAAACACACCCAGGGCATGTACAGCCCACGCTAGATAGAGAGTAAAGCTCCCTCTACACTGTCCCATCAACAACTCCCAGGGCAGGTACAGCACGGGTTAGATGCAGAGTAAAGCTCCCTCTGCACTGTCCCATCAAACACTCACAGGGCAGGTAAAGCACGGGTTAGATCCAGAGTAAAGCTCCATCTACACTGTATCATTAAACACTCCAAAGGCAGGTACAGCACGGGTCAGATACAGAGTAAAGCTCCCTCTACACTGTATCATCAAACACTCCCAGGGCAGTTACAGCACGGGTTATAGACAGAGTAAAGCTCCGTCTACACTGTCCCATCAAACACTCCCAGGGCAGGTACAGCACGGGTTAGATACAGAGTAAAGCTCCCTCTACATTGTCCCATCAAACACTCCCAGGGCAGGTAAAGCATGGGTTAGATACAGAGTAAAGTTCCCTCTACACTGTCCCATCAAACACTACCAGGGCAGGTACAGGACAAGTTAGTTACAGAGTAAAGCTCCCTCTATACTGTCCCATCAAACACTCCAGGCCAGGTACAGTAGGGTTAGATACAGAGTAAACTCTCTACACTGTCCCATCAAACACTCCCAGGGCAGGTACAGCACGGGTTAGAAACAGAGTAAAGCTCCCTCTACACTGTCCCATTAAACACTCCCAAGGCAGGTACAGCACGGGTCAGATACAGAGTAAAGCTCCCTCTACACTGTATCATCAAACACTCCCAGGGCAGGTACAGCACAGGTTAGATAGAGAGTAAAGCTCCCTCTACACTGTCCCATCAAACACTCCCAGGGCAGTTACAGCACGGGTTAGATAGAGAGTAAAGCTCCCTCTACACTGTCCCATCAAACACTCCAAGGGCAGTTACAGCACGGGTTATATACAGAGTAAAGCTCCCTCTACACTGTCCCATCAAACACTTCCAGGGCAGGTACAGCACGGTTTAGATACAGAGTAAAGCTCCCTCTACACTGTCTCATCAAACACTCCCAGGGCAGATACAGCACGGGTTAGATACAGAGTAAAGCGCCCTCCACACTGTTCCATCAAACACTCCCAGGGCAGGTACAGCACGGGTTAGATACAGAGTAAAGTTGCCTCTAGACTGTTCCATCAAACACTACCAGGACAGGTACAGCACAAGTTAGTTACAGGGTAAAGCTCCCTCTATACTGTCCCATCAAACACTCCAGGCCAGATACAGCATGGGTGAGATACAGAGTAAAGCTCCCCCTACACTGTCTCATCAAACACTCCCAGGGCAGGTATAGCACGAATTAGATACAGAGTAAAGCTCCCTCTATACTGTCCCAGCAAACACTCCCAGGGCTGAAACAGCACGGGTTAGATACAGATTAAAGCTCACTCTGCACTGTCCGATCAAACACTCCCAGGGCAGGTACAGCATGGGTTAGATACAGAGTAAAGCTCCCTCTACACTGTCTCATCAAACACTCCCAGGGCAGGTACAGCACGGATTAGATACAGAGTAAAGATCCCTCTACACTGTCCCATCATACACTTCCAGGGCAGTTACACACGGGGTTAGATACAGTGTAAAGCTCCCTCTACACCGTCCCATCAAACACTGCCAGGGCAGGTACAGCACAGGTTAGATACAGAGTAAAGCACCCTCTACACTGTCCCATGAAACACTCCAGGCCAGGTACAGTAGGTTTAGATACAGAGTAAACTCTCTACACTGTCCCATCAAACACTGCCAGAGCAGGTACTGCACGGGTTAGATACAGAGTAAAGCTCCCTCTACATTGTCCCATCAAACACACCCAGGGCATGTACAGCCCACGCTAGATAGAGAGTAAAGCTCCCTCTACACTGTCCCATCAAATACTCCCAGGGCAGGTACAGCACGGGTTAGATGCAGAGTAAAGCTCCCTCTGCACTGTCCCATCAAACACTCCCAGGGCAGGTAAAGCACGGGTTAGATCCAGAGTAAAGCTCCCTCTACACTGTCCCATCAAACACTCCAAAGGCAGGTACAGCACGGGTCAGATACAGAGTAAAGCTCCCTCTACACTGTATCATCAAACACTCCCAGGGCAGTTACAGCACGGGTTATATCCAGAGTAAAGCTCCGTCTACACTGTCCCATCAAACACTCCCAGGGCAGATACAGCACGGGTCAGATACAGAGTAATGCGCCCTCCAAACTGTCCGATCAAACACTCCCAGGGCAGGTACAGCACGGGTTAGATACAGAGTAAAGCTCCCTCGACATTGTCCCATCAAACACTCCCAGGGCAGGTAAAGCATGGGTTAGATACAGAGTAAAGTTCCCTCTACACTGTCCCATCAAACACTACAAGGGCAGGTACAGGACAAGTTAGTTGCAGAGTAAAGCTCCCTCTATACTGTCCCATCAAACACTCCAGGCCAGGTGCAGTAGGGTTAGATACAGAGTAAACTCTCTACACTGTCCCATCAAACACTGCCAGGGCAGGTACAGCACGGGTTAGATACAGAGTAAAGCTCCCTCTACATTGTCCCATCAAACACACCCAAGGCATATGCAGCACGGGTTAGATACAGAGTAATGCCCCCTCTGCACTGTCCCATCAAACACTCCCAGGGCAGATACAGCACGGGTTAGATACAGAGTAAAGCTCCCTCTACACTGTCCCATCAAACACTCCAAGGGCAGGTACAGCATGGGTTAGATACAGAGTAAAGCTCCCTCAACACTGTCCCATCAAACACTTCCAGGGCAGGTGCAGCACGGTTTAGATACAGAGTAAAGCTCCCTCTACACTGTCTCATCAAACACTCCCAAAGCAAATAGAGCACGGGTTAGATACAGAGTAAAGCGCCCTCCACACTGTCCCATCAAACACTCCCAGGGCAGGTACAGCACGGGTTAGATACAGAGTAAAGCTCCCTCTGCATTGTCCCATCAAACACTCCCAGGGCAGGTAAAGCACGGGTTAGATACAGAGTAAATCTCCCTCTACACTGTCCCATCAAACACTCCCAGGGCAGGTACAGCACGGGTTCGAAACAGAGTAAAGCTCCCTCTACACTGTCCCATTAAACACTCCCAAGGCAGGTACAGCACGGGTTAGATTCAGAGTAAAGCGCCCTCTACACTGTCCCATTAAACACTCCCAAGGCAGGTACAGCACGGGTCAGATACAGAGTAAAGCTCCCTCTACACTGTATCATCAAACACTCCCAGGGCAGGTGCAGCACGGGTTAGATAGAGAGTAAAGCTCCCTCTGCACTGTCCCATCAAACACTCCCAGGGCAGGTACAGCACGGGTTAGATAGAGAGTAAAGCTCCCTCGACACTGTCCCATCAAACACTCCAAGGGCAGTTACAGCAAGGGTTATATACAGAGTAAAGCTCCCTCTACACTGTCCCATCAAACACTTCCAGGGCAGGTACAGCACGGTTTAGATACAGAGTAAAGCTCCCTCTACACTGTCCCATCAAACACTGCCAGGGCAGGTACAGCACAGGTTAGATACAGAGTAAAGCACCCTCTGCACTGTCCCATCAAACACTGCCAGGGCAGATACAGCACGGGTTAGATACAGAGTAAAGCGCTCTCCACACTGTCCCATCAAACACTCCCAGGGCAGGTACAGCACGGGTTAGATACAGAGTAAAGTTCCCTCTAGACTGTTAAATCAAACACTCCCAGGGCAGGTACAGCACGGGTTAGATACAGAGTAAAGCTCCCTCTACATTGTCCCATCAAACACTCCCAGGGCAGGTACAGCATGGGTTAGATACAGAGTAAAGTTCCCTCTACACTGTCCCATCAAACACTACCAGGGCAGGTTCAGCACAGGTTAGTTACAGAGTAAAGCTCCCTCTATACTGTCCCATCAAACACTCCAGGCCAGGTACAGCATGGGTTAGATACAGAGTAAAGCTCCCTCTATACTGTTAAATCAAACACTCCCAGAGCAGGTACAGCACGAATTAGATACAGAGTAAAGCTCCCTCTATAATGTTAAATCAAACACTCCCAGGGCAGGTACAGCACAGGTTAGATACAGAGTAAAGCCCCCTCTACACTGTCCCATCAAACACTCCAAGCCAGGTACAGTAGGGTTAGATACAGAGTAAACTCTCTACACTGTCCCATCAAACACTGCCAGGGCAGGTACAGCATGGGTTAGATACAGAGTAAATCTCCCTCTACACTGTCTCATCAAACACTCCCAGAGCAGGTACAGCACGGGTTAGATACAGAGTAAAGCTCCCTCTACACTGTCCCATCATACACTACCAGGGCAGGTACAGCACAGGTTAGATACAGAGCAAAGCACCCTCGACACTGTCCCATCAAACACTCCAGGCCAGGTACAGTAGGGTAAGATACAGAGTAAACTCTCTACACTGTCCCATCAAACACTGCCAGGGCAGGTACAGCACGGGTTAGATACAGAGTAAAGCTCGCTCTACACTGTCCCATCAAACACACCCAGGGCATGTACAGCCCACGCTAGATGGAGAGTAAAGCTCCGTCTACACTGTCCCATCAAACACTCCCAGGGCAGGTACAGCATGGGTCAGATACAGAGTAAAGCTCCCTCTACACTGTCCCATTAAACACTCCCAAGGCAGGTACAGCACGGGTCAGATACAGAGTAAAGCGCCCTCCACACTGTCCCGTCAAACACTCACAGGGCAGGTACAGCACGGGTTAGATACAGAATAAAGTTCCCTCCAGACTGTCCCATCAAACACTCCCAGGGCAGGTACAGCACGGGTTAGATAGAGAGTAAAGCTCCCTCTACACTGTCCCATCAAACACTCCCAGGGCAGATACAGCACGGGTTCGATACAGAGTAAAGCGCCCTCCACACTGTCCCATCAAACACTCCCAGGGCAGGTACAGCACGGGTTAGATACAGAGTAAAGCTCCCTCTACACTGTCCCATCAAACACTCCAGGGCAGGTACAGCACGGGTTAGATACAGAGTAAAGCTCCTCTACACTGTCCCATCAAACACTCCAGGGCAGGTACAGCACGGGTTAGATACAGAGTAAAGCTCCCTCTACACTGTCCATCAAACACTCCAGGGCAGGTACAGCACAGGTTAGATACAGAGTAAAGCTCCTCTACACTGTCCATCAAACACTCCCAGGGCAGGTACAGCACGGTTAGATACAGAGTAAAGCTCCCTCTACACTGTCCCATCAAACACTCCCAGGGCAGGTACAGCACGGGTTAGATACAGAGTAAAGCTCCCTCTACACTGTCCCATCAAAAACTCCCAGGGCAGGTACAGCACGGGTTAGATACAGAGTAAAGCTCCCTCTACACTGTCCATCAAACACTCCCAGGGCAGGTACAGCACGGGTTAGATACAGAGTAAAGCTCCCTCTACACTGTCCCATCAAACACTTCCAGGGCAGGTACAGCACGGGTTAGATACAGAGTAAAGCTCCCTCTACACTGTCCCATCAAACACTCCAGGCCAGGTACAGCAGTGTTAGATACAGAGTAAAGCTCCTCTACACTGTCCCATCAAACACTGCCAGGGCAGGTACAGCACGGGTTAGATACAGAGTAAAGCTCCCTCTACACTGTCCCATCAAACACTCCCAGGGCATGTACAGCCACGGTTAGATAGAGAGTAAAGCTCCCTCTACACTGTCCCATCAAACACTCCCAGGGCAGGTACAGCACGGGTTAGATAGAGTAAAGCTCCCTCTACACTGTCCCATCAAACACTCCCAGGGCAGGTACAGCACGGGTTAGATACAGAGTAAAGCTCCCTCTACACTGTCCCATCAAACACTCCCAGGGCAGGTACAGCACGGGTTAGATACAGAGTAAAGCGCCCTCTACACTGTCCCATCAAACACTCCCAGGGCAGGTACAGCACGGGTTAGATACAGAGTAATGCTCCCTCTAGACTGTCCCATCAAACACTCCAGGGCAGGTACAGCACAGGTTAGTTACAGAGTAAAGCTCGCTCTACACTGTCCCATCAAACACTCCAGGGCAGGTACAGCACGGGTTAGATACAGAGTAAAGCTCCCTCTACACTGTCTCATCAAACACTCCCAGGGCAGGTACAGCACGGATTAGATACAGAGTAAAGCTCCTTCTATACTGTTAAATCAAACACTCCCAGGGCAGGTACAGCAAGGGTTAGATACAGAGTAAAGCTCCCTCTACACTGTCCCATCAAACACTCCCAGGGCAGGTACAGCACGGGTTAGATACAGAGTAAAGCTCCCTCTACACTGTCGCATCAAAAACTCCCAGGGCAGGTACAGCACGGGTTAGATACAGAGTAAAGCTCCCTCTACACTGTCTCATCAAACACTCCCAGGGCAGGTACAGCACGGGTTAGATACAGAGTAAAGCTCCCTCTACACTGTCCCATCATACACTTCCAGGGCAGTTAAACACGGGTTAGATACAGAGTAAAGCTCCATCTACACTGTCCCATCAAACACTCCAGGCCAGGTACAGTAGTGTTAGTTACAGAGTAAAGCTCCATCTACACTGTCCCATCATTCACTTCCAGGGTAGTTAAGCACGGGTTAGATACAGAGTAAGCTCTCTCTACACTGTGCCATCAAACACTCCCAGGGCAGGTACAGCACAGGTTAGATACAGAGTAAAGCCCCCTCTACACTGTCCCATCAAACACTCCACGCCAGGTACAGTAGGGTTAGATACAGAGTAAACTCTCTGCACTGTCCCATCAAACACTGCCAGGGCAGGTACAGCACGGGATAGATACAGAGTAAAGCTCCCTCTACATTGTCCCATCAAACACACCCAGGGCTGGTAGAGCCCACGCTAGATAGAGAGTAAAGCTCCCTCTGCACCGTCCCATCAAATACTCCCAGGGCAGGTACAGCACGGGTTAGATGAAGAGTAAAGCTCCCTCCACATTTTCCCATTAAGCACTCCCAGGGCAGGTACAGCATGGGTTAGATACAGATTAAAGCTCCCTCTACACTGTCTCATCAAACACTCCCAGGGCAGGTACAGCACGGGTTAGATACAGAGTAAAGCTCCCTCTACACTGTCCCATCATACACTTCCAGGGCAGTTAAGCACGGGTTAGATACAGAGTAAAGCTCCATCTACACTGTCCCATCAAACACTGCCAGGGCAGGTACAGCACGGGTTAGATACAGAGTAAAGCTCCCTCTACATTGTCCCATCAAACATACCCAGGGCATGTACAGCCCACGCTGGATAGAGAGTAAAGCTCCCTCTACACTGTCCCATCAAATACTCCCAGGGCAGGTACAGCACGGGTTAGATAGAGTAAAGCTCCCTCTGCATTGTCCCATCAAACACTCCCAGGGCAGGTACAGCATGGGTTAGATACAGAGTAAAGTTCCCTCTGCACTGTCCCATCAAACACTACCAGGGCAGGTACAGCACAGGTTAGTTACAGAGTAAAGCTCCCTCAAACTGTCCCATCAAACACGCCAGGCCAGGTACAGCATGGGTAAGATACAGAGTAAAGCTTCCTCTACAATGTTAAATCAAACACACCCAGGGCAGGTACAGCACGGGTTAGATACAGAGTAAAGCTCGCTCAACACTGTCCCAGCAAACACTCCCAGGGCAGATACAGCACGTGTAAGATACAGATTAAAGCTCCCTCTACACTGTCCCATCAAACACTCCCAGGGCAGGTACAGCAAGGGTTAGATACAGAGTAAAGCTCCATCTGCACTGTCCCATCATACACTTCCAGGGCAGTTAAGCACGGGTTAGATACAGAGTAAGCTCTCTCTACACTGTGCCATCAAACACTCCCAGGGCAGGTACAGCACAGGTTTGATACAGAGTAAAGCCCCCTCTACACTGTCCCATCAAACACTCCAGGCCAGGTACAGTAGGGTTAGATACAGAGTAAACTCTCTGCACTGTCCCATCAAATACTCCCAGGGCAGGTACAGCACGGGTTAGATGAAGAGTAAAGCTCCTTCCACATTGTCCCATTAAACACTCCCAGGGCAGGTACAGCATGGGTTAGATACAGAGTAAAGTTCCCTCTACACTGTGCCATCAAACACTCCCAGGGCAGGTACAGCACAGGTTTGATACAGAGTAAAGCCCCCTCTACACTGTCCCATCAAACACTCCAGGCCAGGTACAGTAGGGTTAGATACAGAGTAAACTCTCTGCACTGTCCCATCAAATACTCCCAGGGCAGGTACAGCACGGGTTAGATGAAGAGTAAAGCTCCCTCCTCATTGTCCCATTAAACACTCCCAGGGCAGGTACAGCATGGGTTAGATACAGAGTAAAGCTCCCTCTATACTGTTAAATCAAACACTCCCAGAGCAGGTACAGCAGGGGTTAGATACAGAGTAAAGCTCGCTCTACACGGTCCCAGCAAACACTCCCAGGGCAGATACAGCACGGGTAAGATACAGATTAAAGCTCCCTCTACACTGTCCCATCAAACACTCCCAGGGCAGGTACAGCATGGGTTAGACACAGAGTAAAGCTCCCTCTACACTGTCCCATCAAACACTGCCAGGGCAGATATAGCACGGGTTCGATACAGAGTAAAACGCCCTCCACACTGTCCCATCAAACACTCCCAGGGCAGGTACAGCACGGGTTAGATACAGAGTAAAGTTCCCTCTAGACTGTCCCATCAAACACTACCAGGGCAGGTACAGCACAAGTTAGTTACAGAGTAAAGCTCCCTCTATACTGTCCCATCAAACACTCCAGGCCAGGTACAGAATGGGTGAGATACAGAGTAAAGCTCCCCCTGCACTGTCTCATCAAACACACCCAGGGCATGTACAGCCACGCTAGATAGAGAGTAAAGCTCCCTCTACAATGTCCCATCAAATACTCCCAGGGCAGGTACAGCACGGGTTAGATACAGAGTAAAGCTCCCTCTACATTGTCCCATCAAACACTCCCAGGGCAGGTACCACATGGGTCAGATGCAGAGTAAAGCTCCCTCTACACTGTCCCATTAAACACTCCCAAGGCACGTACAGCACGGGTCAGATACAGAGTAAACCTCCCTCTAAACTGTATCATCAAACACTCCCAGGGCAGGTACAGCACGGGTCAGATAGAGAGTAAAGCTCCCTCTACACTGTCCCATCAAACAACCCCAGGGCAGGTACAGCACGGGTTAGATAGAGAGTAAAGCTCCCTCTACACTGTCCCATCAAACACTCCCAGGGCAGATGCAGCACGAGTTCGATACAGAGTAAAGCGCCCTCCACACTGTCCCATCAAACACTCCCAGGGCAGGTACAGCACGGGTTAGATACAGAGTAAAGTTCCCTCTAGACTGTCCCATCAAACACTCCCAGGGCAGGTACAGCACGGGTTAGATACAGAGTAAAGTTCCCTCTAGACTGTCTCATCAAACACTCCCAGGGCAGGTAGAGCACGGGTTAGATAAAGAGTAAAGCTCCCTCTACACTGTTCCATCATACACTTCCAGGGCAGTTAAGCACGGGTTAGATACAGAGTAAATTCCATCTACACTGTCCCATCAAACACTACCAGGGCAGGTACAGCACAGGTTAGTTACAGAGTAAAGCTCCCTCTATACTGTCCCATCAAACACACCCAGGGCATGTACAGCCCACGCTAGATAGAGAGTAAAGCTGCCTCTACACTGTCCCATCAAATACACCCAGGGCAGGTACAGCACGGGTTAGATACAGAGTAAAGCTCCCTCTACATTGTCCCTTCAAACACTCCCAGGGCAGGTACAGCATGGGTAGATACAGAGTAAGTTCCCTCTGCACTGTCCCATCAAACACTACCAGGGCAGGTACAGCACAGGTTAGTTACAGAGTAAAGCTCCTCTATATGTCCCATCAAACACTCCAGGCCAGGTACAGCATGGGTTAGATACAGAGTAAAAGCTCCCTCTATAATGTTACATCAAACACACCCAGGGCAGGTACAGCACGGGTTAGATACAGAGTAAAGCTCGCTCCTACCCTGTCCCAGCAAACAATCCCATGGCAGATACAGCACGGGGAAGATACAGATTAAAGCTCCCTCTAAACTGTCCCATCAAACGCTCCCAGGGCAGGTACAGCACGGGTTAGATACAGAGTAAAGCTCCATCTACACTGTCCCATCATACACTTCCAGGGCAGTTAAGCACGGGTTAGATTCAGAGTAAACTCACTCTACACTGTCCCATCAAACACTCACAGGGCAGGTACAGCACGGGTTAGATAGAGAGTAAAGCTCCCTCTACACTGTCCCATCAAACACTCCAAGGGCAGATACAGCACGGGTTCGATACAGAGTAAAGCTCCCTCCACACTGTCCCATCAAACACTCCCAGGGCCGGTACAGCACGGTTAGATACAGAGTAAAGTTCCCTCTAGACTGTCCCATCAAACACTACAGGGCAGGTACAGCAAAAGTTAGTTACAGAGTAAAGCTCAGCTCTATGCTGTCCCATCAAACACTCCAGCCAGGTTACAGCATGGTGAGATACAGAGTAAAGCTCCCTCTACACTGTCTCATCAAACACTCCCAGTGCGGTACAGCACGTGTTAGATACAGAGTAAAGCTCCCTCTACACTGTCCCATCACACACTCCCAGGGCAGGGTACAGCACGGGTTAGATACAGATTAAAGGTCCCTCTACACTGTCTCCATCAACACTCCCAGGGCAGGTACAGCACGGGTTAGATACAGAGTAAAGCTCCCTCTACACTGTCCCATCATACACTTCCAGGGCATTTAAGCACGGGTTAGATACAGAGTAAAGCTCCTTCTACACTGTCCCATCAAACACTCCAGGCCAGGTACAGTTGGGTTAGATACAGAGTAAACACTCTACAATGTCCCATCAAACACTGCCAGGGCAGGTACAGCACGGGTTAGATACAGAGTAAAGCTCCCTCTACATTGTCCCATCAAACACACCCAGGGCATGTACAGCCCACGCTAGATAGAGAGTAAAGCTCCCTCTACACTGTCCCATCAAATACTCCCAGGGCAGGTACAGCACGGGTTAGAAACAGAGTAAAGCTCCCTCTACACTGTCCCATTAAACACTCCCAAGGCAGGTACAGCACGGGTCAGATACAGAGTAAAGCTCCCTCTACACTGTGTCATCAAACACTCCCAGGGCAGGTACAGCACAGGTTAGATAGAGAGTAAAGCTCCCTCTACACTGTCCCATCAAACACTCCCAGGGCAGTTACAGCACGGGTTAGATAGAGAGTAAAGCTCCCTCTACACTGTCCCATCAAACACTCCAAGGGCAGTTACAGCACGGGTTATATACAGAGTAAAGCTCCCTCTACACTGTCCCATCAAACACTTCCAGGGCAGGTACAGCACGGTGTTTAGATACAGAGTAAAGCTCCCTCTACACTGTCTCATCAAACACTCCCAGGGCAGATACAGCACGGGTTAGATACAGAGTAAAGCGCCCTCCACACTGTTCCATCAAACACTCCCAGGGCAGGTACAGCACGGGTTAGATGCAGAGTAAAGCTCCCCCTACACTGTCTCATCAAACACTCCCAGGGCAGGTATAGCACGAATTAGATACAGAGTAAAGCTCCCTCTATACTGTCCCAGCAAACACTCCCAGGGCTGAAACAGCACGGGTTAGATACAGATTAAAGCTCACTCTGCACTGTCCGATCAAACACTCCAGGGCACGTACAGCATGGGTTAGATACAGAGTAAAGCTCCCCTCTACACTGTCTCATCAAACACTCCCAGGGCAGGTACAGCACGGATTAGATACGAGAGTAAAGCACCCTCTACACTGTCCCATCATACACTTCCAGGCAGTTACACACGGGTTAGATACAGTGTAAAGCTCTCTCTACACCGTCCCATCAAACACTGCCAGGGCAGGTACAGCACAGGTTAGATACAGAGTAAAGCACCCTCTACACTGTCCCATGAAACACTCCAGCCAGGTACAGTAGGTTTAGATACAGAGTAAACTCTCTACACTGTCCATCAAACACTGCCAGGGCAGGTACTGCACGGTTAGATACAGAGTAAAGCTCCCTCTACATTGTCCCATCAAACACACCCAGGGCATGTACAGCCCACGCTAGATAGAGAGTAAAGCTCCTCTACACTGTCCCATCAAATAATTCCCCAGGGCAGTTACAGCACGGGTTAGATGCAGAGTAAAGCTCCCTCTGCACTGTCCCATCAAACACTCCCAGGGCAGGTAAAGCACGGGTTAGATCCAGAGTAAAGCTCCATCTACACTGTATCATTAAACACTCCCAGGGCAGTTACAGCACGGGTTATATACAGAGTAAAGCTCCGTTCTACACTGTCCCATCAAACACTCCCAGGGCAGATACAGCACGGGTCAGATACAGAGTAATGCCGCCCTCCAAACTGTCCGATCAAACACTCCAGGCAGGTACAGCACGGGTTAGATACAGAGTAAAGCTCCCTCGACATTGTCCCATCAAACACTCCCAGGGCAGGTAAAGCATGGTTAGATACAGAGTAAAGTTCCCTCTACACGGTCCCATCAAACACTACAAGGCAGGTACAGGACAAGTTAAGTTGCAGAGTAAAGCTCCCTCTATACTGTCCCATCAAACACTCCAGGCCAGGTGCCGTAGGGTTAGATACAGAGTAACTCTCTACACTGTCCCATCAAACACTGCCAGGGCAGGTACAGCACGGGTTAGATACAGAGTAAAGCTCCCTCTACATTGTCCCATCAAACACACCCAAGGCATATGCAGCACGGGTTAGATACAGAGTAATGCCCCCTCTGGCACTGTCCCATCAAACACTCCCAGGGCAGATACAGCACGGGTTAGATACAGAGGTATAGCTCCTCTACACTGTCCCATCAAACAGTCCAAGGGCAGGTACAGCATGGGTAGATACAGAGTAAAGCTCCCTCAACACTGTCCCATCAAACACTTCCAGGGCAGGTGCAGCACGGTTTAGATACAGAGGTAAAGCTCCCTCTACACTGTCTCATCAAACACTCCCAAAGCAAATAGAGCACGGGTTAGATACAGAGTAAAGCTCCCTCCACACTGTCCCATCAAACACTCCCAGGGCAGGTACAGCACGGGTTAGATACAGAGTAAAGCTCCCTCTGCATTGTCCCATCAAACACTCCCAGGGCAGGTAAAGCACGGGTTAAGATACAGAGTAAATCTCCCTCTACACTGTCCCATCAAACACTCCCAGGGCAGGTACAGCACGGGGTTCGAAACAGAGTAAAGCTCCCTCTACACTGTCCCATTAAACACTCCCAAGGCAGGTACAGCACGGGTTAGATTCAGAGTAAAGCGCCCTCTACACTGTCCCATTAAAACTCCCAAGGCCAGGTACAGCACGGGTCAGAGACAGAGTAAAGCTCCCTCTACACTGTAACATCAAAGCACTCCCAGGGCAGGTGCAGCACGGGTTAGATAGAGAGTAAAGCTCCCTCTGCACTGTCCCATCAAACACTCCCAGGGCAGGTACAGCACGGGTTAGATAGAGAGTAAAGCTCCCTCGACACTGTCCCATCAAACACTCCAAGGCAGTTACAGCAAGGGTTATATACAGAGTAAAGCTCCCTCTACACTGTCCCATCAAACCTTCCAGGGCAGGTACAGCACGGTTTTAGATACAGAGGTAAAGCTCCCTCTACACTGTCCCATCAAACACTGCCAGGGCAGGTACAGCACAGGTTAGATACAGAGTAAAGCACCCTCTGCACTGTCCCATCAAACACTGCCAGGGCAGATACAGCACGGGATAGATTACAGAGTAAAGCGCTTCTCCACACTGTCCATCAAACACTCCCAGGGCAGGTACAGCACGGGTTAGATACAGAGTAAAGTTCCCTCTAGACTGTTAAATCAAACACTCCCAGGGCAGGTACAGCACGGTTAGATACAGAGTAAAGCTCCCTCTACATTGTCCCATCAAACACTCCCAGGGCAGGTACAGCATGGGTTAGATACAGAGTAAAGTTCCCTCTACACTGTCCCATCAAACCACTACCAGGGCAGGTTCAGCACAGGTTAGTTACAGAGGTAAAGCTCCCTCCCTACTGTCCCATCAAACACCCAGGCCAGGTACAGCATGGTTAGATACAGAGTAAAGCTCCTCTATACTGTTAAAATTCAAACACTCCCAGAGCTGGTACAGCACGAATTAGATACAGAGTAAAGCTCCTCTATAATTTAAATCAAACACTCCCAGGGCAGGTACAGCACAGGTTAGGATACAGAGTAAAGCCCCCTCTACACTTGTCCCATCAAACACTCCAGAGCCAGGTACAGTTAGGGTTAGATACAGAGTAAACTCTCTACACTGTCCCATCAACACTGCCAGGGCAGGTACAGCATGGGGTTAGATACAGAGTAATCTCCCTCTACACTGTCCCATCAAACACTCCCAGGGCAGGTACAGCACGGGTTAGATACAGAGTAAAGCTCCCTCTACACTGTCCCATCAAACACTTCCAGGGCAGGTACAGCACAGGTTAGATACAGAGTAAAGCTCCCTCTACACTGTCCCATCAAACACTCCCAGGGCAGGTACAGCAGGGTTAGATACAGAGTAAAGCTCTCTACACTGTCCCATCAAACACTCCCAGGGCAGGTACAGCACGGGTTAGATACAGAGTAAAGCTCCCTCTACACTGTCCCATCAAACACTCCCAGGGCAGGTACAGCACGGGTTAGATACAGAGTAAAGCTCCCTCTACACTGTCCATCAAACACTCCCAGGGCAGGTACAGCAGGGTTAGATACAGAGTAAAGCTCCCTCTACACTGTCCCATCAAACACTCCCAGGGCAGGTACAGCACGGGTTAGATACAGAGTAAAGCTCCCTCTACACTGTCCCATCAAACACTCCCAGGGCAGGTACAGCACGGGTTAGATACAGAGTAAAGCTCCCTCTACTGTCCCATCAAACACTCCCAGGGCAGGTACAGCACGGGTTAGATACAGAGTAAAGCTCCCTCTACACTGTCCCATCAAACACTCCCAGGGCAGGTACAGCACGGGTTAGATACAGAGTAAAGCTCCCCACACTGTCCCATCAAACACTCCCAGGGCAGGTACAGCACGGTTAGATACAGAGTAAAGCTCCCTCTACACTGTCCCATCAAACACTCCAGGGCAGGTACAGCACGGGTTAGATACAGAGTAAAGCTCCCTCTACACTGTCCCATCAAACACTCCAGGGCAGGTACAGCACGGGTAGATACAGAGTAAAGCTCCCTCTACACTGTCCATCAAACACTCCCAGGGCAGGTACAGCACGGGTTAGATACAGAGTAAAGCTCCCTCTACACTGTCCCATCAAACACTCCCAGGGCAGGTACAGCACGGGTTAGATACAGAGTAAAGCTCCCTCTACACTGTCCCATCAAACACTCCCAGGCAGGTACAGCACGGGTTAGATACAGAGTAAAGCTCCCTCTACATGCCCATCAAACACTCCAGGGCAGGTACAGCACGGGTTAGATACCAGAGTAAAGCTCCCTCTACACTGTCCGTCACAACACTCCCAGGCAGGTACAGCACGGGTTAGATAGCAGAGTAAAGCTCCCTCTACACTGTCCCATCAAACACTCCAGGGCAGGTTAAGCACGGGGTTAGATACAGGTAAAGCTCCCTCTACACTGTCCATCAAACACCTCCAGGGCCAGGTACAGCAAGGGTTAGATACAGAGTTAAAGCTCTCTACAACTGTCCCATCAAACACTCCAGGGCAGGTACAGCACGGGTTAGATACAGATAAAGCCTCCCTCTACACTGTCCCATCAACACTCCCCAGGGCAGGTACAGCACGGCTTGATAAGAGTAAGCTCCCTCTACACTGTCCCATCAATAACTCCCAGGGCAGGTACAGCACGGGTTTAGATAGAGTAAAGCTCCCTCTCACTGTCCCATCAAACACTCCCAGGGCAGGTACAGCACGGGTTAGATACAGAGTAAAGCTCCCTCTACACTGTCCCATCAAACACTCCCAGGGCAGGTACAGCACGGGTTAGATACAGAGTAAAGCTCCCTCCACACTGTCCCATCAAACACTCCCAGGGCAGGTACAGCACGGGTTAGATACAGAGTAAAGTTCCCTCTACACTGTCCCATCAAACACTCCCAGGGCAGGTACAGCACGGGTTAGATACAGAGTAAAGCTCCCTCTACACTGTCCCATCAAACACTCCCAGGGCAGGTACAGCATGGGTTAGATACAGAGTAAAGCTCCCTCTACACTGTCCCATCAAACACTCCCAGGGCAGGTACAGCACGGGTTAGATACAGAGTAAAGCTCCCTCTACACTGTCCCAATCAAACACTCCCAGGGCAGGTACAGCACGGGTTAGATACAGAGTAAAGCTCCCTCTACACTGTCCCATCAAACACTCCCAGGGCAGGTACAGCACGGGTAGATACAGAGTAAAGCTCCCTCTACACTGTCCCATCAAACACTCCCAGGGCAGGTACAGCACGGGTTAGATACAGAGTAAAGCTCCCTCTACACTGTCCCATCAAACACTCCCAGGGCAGGTACAGCACGGGTTAGATACAGAGTAAAGCTCCTCTACACTGTCCCATCAAACACTCCAGGGCAGTTAAACACGGGTTAGATACAGAGTAAAGCTCCCTCTACACTGTCCCATCAAACACTCCAGGGCAGGTACAGCAGGGTTAGATACAGAGTAAAGCTCCCTCTACACTGTCCCATCAAACACTCCCAGGGCAGGTACAGCACGGGTTAGATACAGAGTAAGCTCCCTCTACACTGTCCCATCAAACACTCCCAGGGCAGTACAGCACGGGTTAGATACAGAGTAAAGCTCCCTCTACACTGTCCCATCAAACACTCCAGGGCAGGTACAGCACGGGTTAGATACAGAGTAAAGCTCTCTACACTGTCCCATCAAACACTCCCAGGCAGGTACAGCACGGTTTAGATACAGAGTAAAGCTCCTTCTACACTGTCCCATCAAACACTCCCAGGGCAGGTACAGCCCACGCTAGATACAGAGTAAAGCTCCCTCTACACTGTCCCATCAAACACTCCCAGGGCAGGTACAGCACGGGTTAGATACAGAGTAAAGCTCCCTCTACACTGTCCCATTAAACACTCCAGGGCAGGTACAGCACGGGTAGATACAGAGTAAAGCTCCCTCTACACTGTCCATCAAACACTCCCAGGGCAGGTACAGCACGGTTAGATACAGAGTAAAGCTCCCTCTACACTGTCCCATCAAACACTTCCAGGGCAGGTACAGCACGGGTTAGATACAGAGTAAAGCTCCCTCACACTGTCCCATCAAACACTCCCAGGGCAGGTACAGCACGGGTTAGATACAGAGTTAACTCTCTCACTGTCCCATCAAACACTCCCAGGGCAGGTACAGCACGGGTTAGATACAGAGTAAAGCTCCCTCTACACTGTCCCATCAAAACACTCCCAGGGCAGTACAGCACAGGTTAGATACAGAGTAAAGCTCCCTCTGCACTGTCCCATCAAACACTCCCAGGGCAGGTACAGCACGGGTTAGATAGAGTAAAGCTCCCTCTACACTGTCCCATCAAACACTCCCAGGGCAGGTACAGCACGGGTTAGATACAGAGTAAAGCTCCCTCTACACTGTCCCCATCAAACACTCCAGGGCAGGTACAGCACGGTTAGATACAGAGTAAAGCTCCCTCAACACTGTCCCATCAAACACTCCAGGGCAGGTACAGCCATGGTTAGATACAGAGTAAAGCTTCCTCTAACTGTCCATCAAACACTCCCAGGGCAGGTACAGCACGGGTTAGATACAGAGTAAAGCTCCCTCAACACTGTCCCAGCAAACACACTCCCAGCAGGTACAGCACGTGTTAGATACAGAGTAAAGCTCCCTCTACACTGTCCCATCAAACACTCCCAGGCAGGTACAGCAAGGGTTAGATACAGAGTAAAGCCCACTGCACTGTCCCATCAAACACTCCCAGGGCAGGTAAGCACGGTTAGATACAGAGTAAAGCTCTCCGCTCTACACTGTCCCATCAAACACTCCCAGGGCAGGTACAGCACAGGTTTGATACAGAGTAAAGCCCCCTCTACACACTGTCCATCAAACACTCCCAGGGCAGTACACAGGGTTAGATACAGAGTAAAGCTCTCTACACTGTCCCATCAAATACTCCCAGGGCAGGTACAGCACGGGTTAGATAGAGTAAAGCTCCTTCCACATTGTCCCATCAAACACTCCCAGGGCAGGTACAGCATGGGTTAGATACAGAGTAAAGCTCCCTCTACACTGTCCCATCAAACACTCCCAGGGCAGGTACAGCACAGGTTTGATACAGAGTAAAGCTCCCTCTACACTGTCCATCAAACACTCCAGGCCAGGTACAGCAGGGTTAGATACAGAGTAAACTCTCTGCACTGTCCCATCAATACTCCCAGGGCAGGTACAGCACAGGTTAGATACAGAGTAAAGCTCCCTCCTACACTGTCCCATCAAACACTCCCAGGGCAGGTACAGCATTGGGTTAGATACAGAGTAAAGCTCCCTCTATACTGTCCCAATCAAACACTCCCAGGGCAGGTACAGCAGGGGTTAGATACAGAGTAAAGCTCCCTCACACTGTCCCATCAAACACTCCCGGGCAGGTACAGCACGGTAAGATACAGAGTAAAGCTCCTCTCTACACTGTCCCATCAAACACTCCCAGGGCAGGTACAGCATGGTTAGATACAGAGTAAAGCTCCCTCTACACTGTCCCATCAAACACTGCCAGGGCAGATATAGCACGGGTTAGATACAGAGTAAAGCCGCCTCTCCACACTGTCCCATCAAACACTCCCAGGGCAGGTACAGCACGGGTTAGATACAGAGTAAAGTTCCCTCTA
>JASTWF010001964.1:0-48120 GCA_030390025.1 Squalus acanthias | reverse complement strand
AACCCATGTGTGGACTATAATGGACAACCCATGTGTGGACTATAATGGACAACCCATGTGAGGACTATAATGGACAACCCATGTGAGGAGTATAATGGACGGCCCATGTGAGGACTATAATGGACATCCCAAGCGAGGACTATAATGGACAACCCCATGTGAGGACTATAATGGACAAACCATGTGAGGACTATAATGGCCGGCCCATGTGAGGACTATAATGGGAGGCCCATTTGAGGAGTATAATGGACAACCCATGTGAGGACTATAATGGACAACCCATGTGAGGACAAGAATGGCTGGCCCATGCGAGGACTATAATGGACGTCCCATGTGAGGAGTATAATGGACGGTCCATGTGAGGACTATAATGGACGGCCCATGTGAGGACAATAATGGACGGCCATGTGAGGACTATAATGGACGGCCCATGCGAGGACTATAATGGACGGCCCATGTGAGGAATATAATGGACGGCCCATGTGAGGACTATAATGGACAACCCATGTGAGGACTATAATGGACGGCCCATGTGAGGACTATAATGGACGGGCCATGCAGGGACTATAATGGACAACCCATGTGAGGACTATAATGGACAAGCCCATGTGAGGACTATATTGGACAACCCATGTGAGGAGTATAATGGACGGCCCATGTGAGGGCTATAATGGACAGCCCATGTGAGGAGTATAATGGACAAGCCATGTGAGGACTATAATGGACAACCCATGTGAGGAGTATAATGGACAACCCATGTGAGGAGTATAATGGACAACCCATGTGAGGAGTATAATGGACAACCCATGTGAGGAGTATAATGGACAACCCATGTGAGGAGTATAATGGATAACCCATATGAGGACTATAATGGACAACACCATGCGAGGACTATAACGGACAACCCATGTGAGGACTACAATGGACAACCCATGTGAGGAGTATAATGGACGGCCCATGTGAGGACTATAATGGCTAACCCCATGCGAGGACTATAATGGACAACCCATGTGAGGACTATAATGGACAACCCATGTGAGGAGTATAATGGATAATCCATATGAGGACTATAATGGACAACACCATGTGAGGACTATAATGGACGGCCCATGTGAGGACTATAATGGACAACACCATGTGAGGACTATAATGGACAACCCATGTGAGGATTAAAATGGACGGCCCAAGTAAGGACTATAATGGACAACACATGTGACGACGATAATGAACGGCCCATTTTAGGACGATAATGGGCGGCCCATGTGAGGATTATAATGGACAACCCAAGAGAGGAATAGAATGGACGGCCCATGCGGGGACTATAATGGACAACCCATGCGAGGACTATAATGGACGTCCCATGTGAGGAGTATAATGGACGTCCCATGCGAGGACTATAACGGACAACCCATGTGAGGACTACAATGGACAACCCATGTGAGGAGTATAATGGACGGCCCATGTGAGGACTATAATGGACATCCCAAGCGAGGACTATAATGGCTAACCCCATGCGAGGACTATAATGGACAACCCATGTGAGGACTATAATGGACAACCCATGTGAGGACTATAATGGACAACCCATGTGTGGACTATAATGGACAACCCATGTGTGGACTATAATGGACAACCCATGTGTGGACTATAATGGACAACCCATGTGAGGACTATAATGGACAACCCATGTGTGGACTTTAATGGACAACCCATGCGAGGACTATAATGGATGGCCCATGTGAGGACTGTAATGGACAACCCATGTGAGGACGATAATGGACAACCCATGTGAGGACTACAATGGACGGCCCATGAGAGGACTATAATGGACGGCCCATGTGATGTCTACAATGGACAACCCATGTGAGGACGATAATGGACAACCCATATGAGGACTATCATGGACGGCCCATGTGAGGACAATAATGGACAATCCATGTGAGGACTATAACGGACGGCCCACGTGAGGACTATATTGGACAACCCATGTGAGGACGATAATGGACGGCCCATGTGAGGACTGTAATGGGCGGCCTATGTGAGGACAATAATGGACAACCCATGTGATGGCTATAATGGACAACCCATGTGAGGACTAGAATGGACAACCCATGTGTGGACTATAATGGACAACCCATGTGAGGACTATAATGGACAAGCCCATGCGAGGACTATAATGGACGGCCCATGTGAGGTCTACAATGGACAACCCATGTGAGGACGATAATGGACAACCAATGTGAGGACTATAATGGACGGCCCATGTGAGGACAATAATGGACAACCCATGTGAGGACTATAACGGACGGCCAATGTGAGGACTATAATGGACAACCCATGTGAGGACGATAATGGACGGCCCATGTGAGGACTATAATGGGCGGCCCATGTGAGGGCTATAATGGACGGCCCATGTGAGGGCTATAATGGACGGCCCATGTGAGGACTATAATGGACAACCCATGGGAGGACTATAATGGACAACACCATGTGAGGACTATAATGGACGGCCCAAGTGAGGACTATAATGGACAACTCATGTGAGGACTATAATGAACGGCCTATGCGGGGACTATAATGGACAACCCATGCGAGGTCAATAATGGACGACCCATGCGAGTACTTTAATGGACGGCCCATGTGAGGACTAGAATGGACAACCCATGTGAGGACTACAATGGACAACCCATGCGGGGACTATAATGGACAACCCATGTGAGGACTATAATGGACGTCCCATGTGAGGAGTATAATGGACGTCCCATGCGAGGACTATAACGGACAACCCATGTGAGGACTACAATGGACAACCCATGTGAGGAGTATAATGGACGGCCCATGTGAGGACTATAATGGACATCCCAAGCGAGGACTATAATGGCTAACCCCATGCGAGGACTATAATGGACAACCCATGTGAGGACTATAATGGACAACCCATGTGAGGACTATAATGGACAACCCATGTGTGGACTATAATGGACAACCCATGTGTGGACTATAATGGACAACCCATGTGTGGACTATAATGGACAACCCATGTGTGGACTATAATGGACAACCCATGTGTGGACTATAATGGACGGCCCAAGTGAGGACTATAATGGACAACTCATGTGAGGACTATAATGAACGGCCTATGCGGGGACTATAATGGACAACCCATGCGAGGTCAATAATGGACGACCCATGCGAGTACTTTAATGGACGGCCCATGTGAGGACTAGAATGGACAACCCATGTGAGGACTACAATGGACAACCCATGCGGGGACTATAATGGACAACCCATGTGAGGACTATAATGGACGTCCCATGTGAGGAGTATAATGGACGTCCCATGCGAGGACTATAACGGACAACCCATGTGAGGACTACAATGGACAACCCATGTGAGGAGTATAATGGACGGCCCATGTGAGGACTATAATGGACATCCCAAGCGAGGACTATAATGGCTAACCCCATGCGAGGACTATAATGGACAACCCATGTGAGGACTATAATGGACAACCCATGTGAGGACTATAATGGACAACCCATGTGTGGACTATAATGGACAACCCATGTGTGGACTATAATGGACAACCCATGTGTGGACTATAATGGACAACCCATGTGAGGACTATAATGGACAACCCATGTGTGGACTTTAATGGACAACCCATGCGAGGACTATAATGGAAGGCCCATGTGAGGACTGTAATGGACAACCCATGTGAGGACTATAATGGACAACCCATGTGAGGACTATAATGGACAAGCCCATGCGAGGACTATAATGGACGGCCCATGTGAGGTCTACAATGGACAACCCATGTGAGGACGATAATGGACAACCAATGTGAGGACTATAATGGACGGCCCATGTGAGGACAATAATGGACAACCCATGTGAGGACTATAACGGACGGCCAATGTGAGGACTATAATGGACAACCCATGTGAGGACGATAATGGACGGCCCATGTGAGGACTATAATGGGCGGCCCATGTGAGGGCTATAATGGACGGCCCATGTGAGGGCTATAATGGACGGCCCATGTGCGGACTATAATGGACAACCCATGGGAGGACTATAATGGACAACACCATGTGAGGACTATAATGGACGGCCCAAGTGAGGACTATAATGGACAACTCATGTGAGGACTATAATGAACGGCCTATGCGGGGACTATAATGGACAACCCATGCGAGGTCAATAATGGACGACCCATGCGAGTACTTTAATGGACGGCCCATGTGAGGACTAGAATGGACAACCCATGTGAGGACTACAATGGACAACCCATGCGGGGACTATAATGGACAACCCATGTGAGGACTATAATGGACGTCCCATGTGAGGAGTATAATGGACGTACCATGCGAGGACTATAACGGACAACCCATGTGAGGACTACAATGGACAACCCATGTGAGGACTATAATGGACAACCCATGGGAGGACTATAATGGACAACACCATGTGAGGACTATAATGGACGGCCCAAGTGAGGACTATAATGGACAACTCATGTGAGGACTATAATGAACGGCCTATGCGGGGACTATAATGGACAACCCATGCGAGGTCAATAATGGACGACCCATGCGAGTACTTTAATGGACGGCCCATGTGAGGACTAGAATGGACAACCCATGTGAGGACTACAATGGACAACCCATGCGGGGACTATAATGGACAACCCATGTGAGGACTATAATGGACGTCCCATGTGAGGAGTATAATGGACGTCCCATGCGAGGACTATAACGGACAACCCATGTGAGGACTACAATGGACAACCCATGTGAGGAGTATAATGGACGGCCCATGTGAGGACTATAATGGACATCCCAAGCGAGGACTATAATGGCTAACCCCATGCGAGGACTATAATGGACAACCCATGTGAGGACTATAATGGACAACCCATGTGAGGACTATAATGGACAACCCATGTGTGGACTATAATGGACAACCCATGTGTGGACTATAATGGACAACCCATGTGTGGACTATAATGGACAACCCATGTGAGGACTATAATGGACAACCCATGTGTGGACTTTAATGGACAACCCATGCGAGGACTATAATGGAAGGCCCATGTGAGGACTGTAATGGACAACCCATGTGAGGACTATAATGGACAACCCATGTGAGGACTATAATGGACAAGCCCATGCGAGGACTATAATGGACGGCCCATGTGAGGTCTACAATGGACAACCCATGTGAGGACGATAATGGACAACCAATGTGAGGACTATAATGGACGGCCCATGTGAGGACAATAATGGACAACCCATGTGAGGACTATAACGGACGGCCAATGTGAGGACTATAATGGACAACCCATGTGAGGACGATAATGGACGGCCCATGTGAGGACTATAATGGGCGGCCCATGTGAGGGCTATAATGGACGGCCCATGTGAGGGCTATAATGGACGGCCCATGTGAGGACTATAATGGACAACCCATGGGAGGACTATAATGGACAACACCATGTGAGGACTATAATGGACGGCCCAAGTGAGGACTATAATGGACAACTCATGTGAGGACTATAATGAACGGCCTATGCGGGGACTATAATGGACAACCCATGCGAGGTCAATAATGGACGACCCATGCGAGTACTTTAATGGACGGCCCATGTGAGGACTAGAATGGACAACCCATGTGAGGACTACAATGGACAACCCATGCGGGGACTATAATGGACAACCCATGTGAGGACTATAATGGACGTCCCATGTGAGGAGTATAATGGACGTACCATGCGAGGACTATAACGGACAACCCATGTGAGGACTACAATGGACAACCCATGTGAGGAGTATAATGGACGGCCCATGTGAGGACTATAATGGCTAACCCCATGCGAGGACTATAATGGACAACCCATGTGAGGACTATAATGGACAACCCATGTGAGGAGTATAATGGATAATCCATATGAGGACTATAATGGACAACACCATGTGAGGACTATAATGGACGGCCCATGTGAGGACTATAATGGACAACACCATGTGAGGACTATAATGGACAACCCATGTGAGGATTATAATGGACGGCCCAAGTAAGGACTATAATGGACAACACATGTGACGACGATAATGAACGGCCCATTTTAGGACGATAATGGGCGGCCCATGTGAGGACTATAATGGACAACCCAAGAGAGGAATAGAATGGACGGCCCATGCGGGGACTATAATGGACAACCCATGCGAGGACTATAATGGACGTCCCATGTGAGGAGTATAATGGACGTCCCATGCGAGGACTATAACGGACAACCCATGTGAGGACTACAATGGACAACCCATGTGAGGAGTATAATGGACGGCCCATGTGAGGACTATAATGGACATCCCAAGCGAGGACTATAATGGCTAACCCCATGCGAGGACTATAATGGACAACCCATGTGAGGACTATAATGGACAACCCATGTGAGGACTATAATGAACAGCCCATGTGTGGACTATAATGGACAACCCATGTGTGGACGATAATGGACAACCCATGTGTGGACTATAATGGACAACCCATGTGAGGACTATAATGGACAACCCATGTGTGGACTTTAATGGACAACCCATGCGAGGACTATAATGGATGGCCCATGTGAGGACTGTAATGGACAACCCATGTGAGGACGATAATGGACAACCCATGTGAGGACTACAATGGACGGCCCATGAGAGGACTATAATGGACGGCCCATGTGATGTCTACAATGGACAACCCATGTGAGGACGATAATGGACAACCCATATGAGGACTATCATGGACGGCCCATGTGAGGACAATAATGGACAATCCATGTGAGGACTATAACGGACGGCCCACGTGAGGACTATATTGGACAACCCATGTGAGGACGATAATGGACGGCCCATGTGAGGACTGTAATGGGCGGCCTATGTGAGGACAATAATGGACAACCCATGTGATGGCTATAATGGACAACCCATGTGAGGACTATAATGGACAACCCATGTGTGGACTATAATGGACAACCCATGTGAGGACTATAATGGACAAGCCCATGCGAGGACTATAATGGACGGCCCATGTGAGGTCTACAATGGACAACCCATGTGAGGACGATAATGGACAACCAATGTGAGGACTATAATGGACGGCCCATGTGAGGACAATAATGGACAACCCATGTGAGGACTATAACGGACGGCCAATGTGAGGACTATAATGGACAACCCATGTGAGGACGATAATGGACGGCCCATGTGAGGACTATAATGGGCGGCCCATGTGAGGGCTATAATGGACGGCCCATGTGAGGGCTATAATGGACGGCCCATGTGAGGACTATAATGGACAACCCATGGGAGGACTATAATGGACAACACCATGTGAGGACTATAATGGACGGCCCAAGTGAGGACTATAATGGACAACTCATGTGAGGACTATAATGAACGGCCTATGCGGGGACTATAATGGACAACCCATGCGAGGTCAATAATGGACGACCCATGCGAGTACTTTAATGGACGGCCCATGTGAGGACTAGAATGGACAACCCATGTGAGGACTACAATGGACAACCCATGCGGGGACTATAATGGACAACCCATGTGAGGACTATAATGGACGTCCCATGTGAGGAGTATAATGGACGTCCCATGTGAGATTTATAATAGACAACCCATGTGAGGACTATAATGGACAACCCATGTGAGGACGAGAATGGACCACCCATTTGAGGACTATAATGGACAACCCCATGTGAGGACTATAATGGACGGCCCAAGTGAGGACTATGATGGACAACTCATGTGAGGACTATAATGAACGGCCCATTTTAGGACTATAATGGGCGGCCCATGTGAGGACTATAATGGACAAACCAAGTGAGGACGATAATGGACGGCCTATGCGGGGACTCTCATGGACAACCCATGTGAGGACTATAATCGACAACCCATGTGAGGATTATAATGGACAACCCATGCGAGGAGTATAATGGAAAACCCATGTGAGGACTATAATGGCCGGCCCATGAGAGGACTATAATGGACGGCCCATGTGAGGTCTACAATGGACAAACCATGTGAGGACTATAATGGACGGCCCATGTGAGGACTATAATGGACAACCCATGTGAGGACTATAATGGACAACCCATGTGAGGACTATAATGGCCGGCCCATGAGAGGACTATAATGGACGGCCCATGTGAGGTCTACAATGGACAACCCATCTGTGGAGTATAATGGACAGTCCATGTGAGGACTATAATGGACGGCCCATGTGAGGACTATAATGGACAACCCATGTGAGGACTATAATGGACAACCCACGTGAGGACTATAATGGACGGCACATGTGAGGACAATAATGGACAACCCATATGAGGACTATAATGGACGGCATATGTGAGGACTATAATGGACGGCCCATGTGAGGACCTTAATGGACGGCGCTTGTGAGGACTATAACGGACAACCCATGTGAGGACTACAATGGACAACCCATGTGAGGACTATAATGGACAACCCATGTGTGGACTATAATGGACAACCCATGTGAGGACTATAATGCACAAGCCCATGCGAGGACTATAATGGACGGCCCATGTGAGGTCTACAATGGACAACCCATGTGAGGACGATAATGGACAACCAATGTGAGGACTATAATGGACGGTCCATGTGAGGACAATAATGGACAACCCATGTGAGGACTATAACGTACGGCCAATGTGAGGGCTATAATGGACAACCCATGTGAGGACGATAATGGACGGCCCATGTGAGGAATATAATGGGCGGCCCATGTGAGGACAATAATGGACAACCCATGTGATGGCTATAATGGACGGCCCATGTGAGGACTATAATGGACAACCCATGTGAGGTCTATAATGGACGGCCCATGTGAGGGCTATAATGGACGGCCCATGTGAGGACTATAATGGACGGCCCATGCGAGGACTATAATGGACAGCCCATGCGAGGACTATAATGGACAACCCATGTGAGGACTATAATGGACAACCCATGTGAGGACTATAATGGAACAGCCCATGTGAGGACTATAATGGACAACTCATGTGAGGACTATAATGAACGGCCCATTTTAGGACTATAATGGGCGGCCCATGTGAGGATTATACTGGACAACGCAAATATGGACTATAATGGACAGCCCATGTGAGGACTATAATGGACCACCCGGGGAGGACGATAATGGACAACCCATGGGAGGACTATAATGGACAACACCATGTGAGGACTATAATGGACGGCCCAAGTGAGGACTATAATGGACAACTCATGTGAGGACTATAATGAACGGCCCATTTTAGGACTATAATGGGCGGCCCATGTGAGGATTATACTGGACAACGCAAATGAGGACTATAATGGACGGCCTATGCGGGGACTATAATGGACAACCCATGCGAGGTCTATAATGGACGACCCATGCGAGTACTTTAATGGACGGCCCATGTGAGGACTAGAATGGACAACCCATGTGAGGACTACAATGGACAACCCATGCGGGGACTATAATGGACAACCCATGTGAGGACTATAATGGACAACCCATGTGAGGACTATAATGGACGGCCCATGTGAGATTTATAATAGACAATCCATGTGAGGACTATAATGGACAACCCATGTGAGGACGATAATGGACGACCCATGTGAAGACTATAATGGACAACCCATGTGAGGACTATAATGGACGGCCCAAGTGAGGACTATAATGGACCACCCATTTGAGGACTATAATGGACAACCCCATGTGAGGACTATAATGGACGGCCCATGTGAGGACTATAATGGACAAACCATGTGAGGACTATAATGGACGGCCCATGTGAGGACTATAATGGACAACCCATCTGAGGACTATAATGGACAACCCATGTGAGGACTATAATGGCCGGCCCATGAGAGGACTATAATGGACAGCCCATGTGAGGTCTACAATGGACAACCCATCTGTGGACTATAATGGACAGTCCATGTGAGGACTATAATGGACGGCCCATGTGAGGACTATAATGGACAACCCATGTGAGGACTATAATGGACAACCCACGTGAGGACTATAATGGACGGCACATGTGAGGACAATAATGGACAACCCATGCGATGGCTATAATGGACGGCCCATGTGAGGACTAAAATGGACAACCCATGTGAGGGCTATAATGGACGGCCCATGTGAGGACTATAATGGACGGCCCATGCGAGGACTATAATTGACAACCGATGTGAGGACTATAATGGACAACCCATGTGAGGACTATAATGGACAACCCATGTGAGGACTATAATGGAACAGCCCATGTGAGGACTATAATGGACAACTCATGTGAGGACTATAATGAACGGCCCATTTTAGGACTATAATGGGCGGCCCATGTGAGGATTATACTGGACAACGCAAATATGGACTATAATGGACAGCCCATGTGAGGACTATAATGGACCACCCGGGGAGGACGATAATGGACAACCCATGGGAGGACTATAATGGACAACACCATGTGAGGACTATAATGGACGGCCCAAGTGAGGACTATAATGGACAACTCATGTGAGGACTATAATGAACGGCCCATTTTAGGACTATAATGGGCGGCCCATGTGAGGATTATACTGGACAACGCAAATGAGGACTATAATGGACGGCCTATGCGGGGACTATAATGGACAACCCATGCGAGGTCTATAATGGACGACCCATGCGAGTACTTTAATGGACGGCCCATGTGAGGACTAGAATGGACAACCCATGTGAGGACTACAATGGACAACCCATGCGGGGACTATAATGGACAACCCATGTGAGGACTATAATGGACAACCCATGTGAGGACTATAATGGACGGCCCATGTGAGATTTATAATAGACAACCCATGTGAGGACTATAATGGACAACCCATGTGAGGACGATAATGGACGACCCATGTGAAGACTATAATGGACAACCCATGTGAGGACTATAATGGACGGCCCAAGTGAGGACTATAATGGACCACCCATTTGAGGACTATAATGGACAACCCCATGTGAGGACTATAATGGACGGCCCATGTGAGGACTATAATGGACAAACCATGTGAGGACTATAATGGACGGCCCATGTGAGGACTATAATGGACAACCCATCTGAGGACTATAATGGACAACCCATGTGAGGACTATAATGGCCGGCCCATGAGAGGACTATAATGGACAGCCCATGTGAGGTCTACAATGGACAACCCATCTGTGGACTATAATGGACAGTCCATGTGAGGACTATAATGGACGGCCCATGTGAGGACTATAATGGACAACCCATGTGAGGACTATAATGGACAACCCACGTGAGGACTATAATGGACGGCACATGTGAGGACAATAATGGACAACCCATGCGATGGCTATAATGGACGGCCCATGTGAGGACTAAAATGGACAACCCATGTGAGGGCTATAATGGACGGCCCATGTGAGGACTATAATGGACGGCCCATGCGAGGACTATAATTGACAACCGATGTGAGGACTATAATGGACAACCCCATGTGAGGACTATAATGGACAACCCATGGGTGGACTATAATGGACAACCCATGTGAGGACTATAATGGACAACCCATGGGAGGACAGTAATGGACAACCCATGTGAGGACTATAATGGACAACCCATGCGAGGACTATAATGGACAACCTATGCAAAGTCTATAATGGACAACCCATGTGAGGACTATAATGGACAACCCCATGTGAGGACGATAATGGATGGCCCATGTGAGGACTATAATGGGCGGCCCATGTGAGGACTATAATGGACAACACGTGAGGACTATAATTTACAACTTATGTGAGGAGTATAATGGACAACCCATGTTAGGACTACAATGGACAACCCATGTGAGGGCTATAATGGACGGCCAATGTTAGGACTATAATGGACAACCCATGTGAGGACTACAATGGACAACCCATGTGAGGACTATTATGGACAACCCATGTTAGAACTACAATGGACAACCCATATGAGGGCTATAATGGACGGCCCATGTGAGGACAATAATGGACGGCCCATGTGAGGACTAAAATGGACACCCAAGTGAGGACTATAATGGACGGCCCATGCGGGGACTATAATGGACAACCCATGCGAGGACTATAATGGACGACCCATGCGAGTATTATAATGGACAACCCATGTGAGGACTATAATGGAAAACCCATGTGAGGACTACAATGGACAACCCATGTGAGGACTATAATCGACAACCCATGTGAGGACTATAATGGATAACCCATGTGAGGACAACAATGGACAACCCATGTGAAGACTACAATGGACAACCCATGTGAGGACTATAAAGAAAAACCCATGTGAGGACTACAATGGACAACCCATGTGAGGACTATAATCGACAACCCATGTGAGGACTATAATGGATAACCCATGTGAGGACAACAATGGACAACCCATGTGAAGACTACAATGGACAACCCATGTGAGGACTATAATCGACAACCCATGTGAGGAATATAATGGACAACCCATGCGAGGAATATAATGGAAAACCCATGTGAGGTCTATAATGGAAAACCCATGTGAGGACTACAATGGACAACCCATGTGAGGACAATAATCGACAACCCATGTGAGGACTATAATGGATAACCCATGTGAGGACAACAATGGACAACCCATGTGAAGACGACAATGGACAACCCATGTGAGGACTATAATCGACAACCCATGTGAGGAATATAATGGACAACCCATGCGAGGAATATAATGGAATGCCCATGTGAGGACTATAATGGTCAACCCATGTGATGACTATAATGGACAACCCATGTGAGGACTATAATGGACGGCCCATGTGAGGACTATAATGGACGGCCCATGTGAGGACTATAATGGACAACCCATGCGAGGACTGTAATGGACAAGCCATGTGAGGACTATAATGGTCAACCCAGGTGAGGACTATAATGGACAACCCATGTGAGGACGACAATGGACGGCCCATGTGAGGACTATAATGGTCAACCCATGTGATGACTATAATGGACAACCCATGTGAGGACTATAATGGACGGCCCATGTGAGGACTATAATGGACGGCCCATGTGAGGACTATAATGGACAACCCAGGCGAGGACTGTAATGGACAAGCCATGTGAGGACTATAATGGTCAACCCATGTGAGGACTATAATGGACAACCCATGTGAGGACTACAATGGACGGCCCATGTGAGGAATATAATGGTCAACCCATGTGATGACTATAATGGACAACCCATGTGAGGACTATAATGGACGTCCCATGTGAGGACTATAATGGACGGCCACTGTGAGGACTATAATGGACGTCCCATGTGATGACTATAATGGACAACCCATGTGAGGATTATAATGGACGTCCCATGTGAGGACTATAATGGACGGCACATGTGAGGACTATAATGGACGTCCCATGCGAGGACTATAATGGACGGCACATGTGAGGGCTATAATGGACAACCCATGTGAGGACTATAATGGACAACTATTGTGAGGACTATAATGGACGGTCCATGTGAGGACTATAATGGACAACCAATGTGAGGACTATAATCGACAACCCATGTGAAGAGTATAATGGACGGCGCATGTGAAGACTATAATGGACAACCCATGTGAGGACTATAATGGACGGCCCAAGTGAGGACTATAATGGACAACTCATGTGAGGACTATAATGGACAACTGTTGTGAGGACCAGAATGAACGGCCCATTTTAGGACTATAATGGGCGGCCCATGTGAGGACTATAATGGACAACCCAAGTGAGGACTATAATGGACGGCCTATGCGGGGACTCTCATGGACAACCCATGTGAGGACTATAATCGAAAACCCATGTGAGGATTATAATGGACAACCCATGCGAGGACTATAATGGAAAACCCAGTTGAGGACTATAATGGACAACCCCTGTGAGGTCTACAATGGACGGCCCATGTGAGGTCTACAATGGACAACCCATGTGAGGACTATAATGGACAACCCATGTGAGGACTATAATGGACAACCCACGTGAGGACTATAATGGACGGCCCATGTGTGGACAATAATGGACAACCTATATGAGGACGATAATGGACGGCCCATGTGAGGACTATAATGGGGGGCCCATGTGAGGACTATAATGGACAACCCATGTGATGGCTATAATGGACGGCCCATGTGAGGACTAAAATGGACAACCCATGTGAGGGCTATAATGGACGGCCCATGTGAGGACTATAATGGACGGCCCATGCGAGGACTATAATTGACAACCGATGTGAGGACTATAATGGACAACCCCATGTGAGGACTATAATGGACAACCCATGTGAGGACTATAATGGACGGCCCATGTGAGGACTATAATGGACAACCCACGTGAGGACTATAATGGACGGCCCATGAGAGGACAATAATGGACAACCCATATGAGGACGATAATGGACGGCCCATGTGAGGACTATAATGGGTGGCCCATGTGAGGACTAAAATGGACAACACGTGAGGACTATAATTTACAACTTATGTGAGGAGTATAATGGACAACCCATGTTAGGACTACAATGGACAACCCATGTGAGGGCTATAATGGACGGCCAATGTGAGGACTATAATGGACAACCAATGTGAGGACTATAATGGACAACCCATGTGAGGACTATTATGGACAACCCATGTTAGGACTACAATGGACAACCCATGTGAGGGCTATAATGGACGGCCCATGTGAGGATATAATGGATGGCCCATGTGAGGACTATAATGGACAACCCATGTGAGGACTAAAATGGACACCCAAGTGAGGACTATAATGGACGGCCCGTGCGGGGAATATAATGGACAACCCATGCGAGGTCGATAATGGACGACCCATGCGAGTATTATAATGTACAACCCATGTGAGGACTGTAATGGAAAACCCATGTGAGGACTACAATGGACAACCCATGTGAGGATTGTAATGGACAACCCATGTGAGGACTGTAATGGAAAACCCATGTGAGGACTACAATGGACAACCCATGTGAGGACTGTAATGGACAACCCATGTGAGGACTATAATCGACAACCCATGTGAGGACTAAAATGGACAACCCATCTGAGGACTAAAATGGACGGCCCATGCGAGGACTATAATGGAAAAGCCATGTGAGGACTACAATCGACAACCCATGTGAGGACTAGAATGGACGGCCCATGTGAGGACGATAATGGTCAACCCATGTGAGGACTATAATGGACAACCCATGTGAGGACTACAATGGACGGCCCATGTGAGGACTATAATGGTCAACCCATGTGATGACTATAATGGACAACCCATGTGAGGACTATAATGGACGTCCCATGTGAGGACTATAATGGACGGCCCATGTGAGGACTATAATGGACGTCCCATGTGAGGACTATAATGGACGGCACATGTGAGGACTACAATGGACGGCCCATGTGAGGACTATAATGGTCAACCCATGTGATGACTATAATGGACAACCCATGTGAGGACTATAATGGACGGCCCATGTGAGGACTATAATGGACGGCCCATGTGAGGACTATAATGGACAACCCATGCGAGGACTGTAATGGACAAGCCATGTGAGGACTGTTATGGACAACCCATGTGAGGACTAAAGTGGACGGCCCATGTGAGGACTATAATGGACAACCCATGTGACGACTACACTGGATGGCCCATGTGAGGACTATAATGGTCAACCCATGTGAGGACTATAATGGACGGTCCATGTGAGGACTATAATGGACGTCCCATGTGAGGATTATAATGGACGGCCCATGTGAGGATTATAATGGACGTCCGATGTGAGGACTATAATGGATGGCCCATGTGATGACTATAATGGACGTCGAATGTGAGGACTAAAATGGACGGCCCATGTGAGGACTATAATGGACGGCGCATGTGAGGAATATAATGGACGGCCCATGCGAGGACTATAATGGACGGCACATTTTATGACTATAATGGACAGACCATGTGAGGGCTATAATGGACGGCCCATGTGAGGACTATAATGGATGGCCCATGTGAGGACAATAATGGACGGCCCATGTGAGGACTATAATGGACGGGCCATGTGAGGACTATAATGGACGGCCCATGCGAGCACTATAATGGACGGCCCATGTGAGGACTATAATGGACGGCCCATGCGAGCACTATAATGGACGGCCCATGTGAGGAATATAATGGACGGCCCATGTGAGGTCTACAATGGACAACCCATGTGAGGACTATAATGGAGAACCCATGTGAGGACTATAATGGACAACCCATGTGAGGAATATAATGGACAACCCATGTGGGGACTATAATGAACGGCACATGTCAGGACGATAATGGACAACCCATGTGAGGACTATAATGGACAGCCCATGTGAGGAAAATAATGGACAACCCATGCGAGTACTATAATGGACGGCCCATGTGAGGACGATAATGAACGTCCCATGTGAGGACTATAATGGACATCCCATGCGAAGACTATAATGGACAACCCATGTGAGGAGTATAAAGGATGGCCCATGTAAGGACTAGAATGGACAACCGATGTGAGGACTATAATGGACAACCCATGCGAGGATTATAATGGACAACCCATTTGAGGACTATAATGGACAACCCATGTGAGGACTATGATGGACGGCCCATGTGAGGACTATAATGGACAACCCATGGGAGGACAGTAATGGACAACCCATGTGAGGACTATAATGGACAACCCATGCGAGGACTATAATGGACAACCTATGCGAAGTCTATAATGGACAACCCATGTGAGGACTATAATGGACAAGCCCATGTGAGGATGATAATGGATGGCCCATGTGAGGACTATAATGGGCGGCCCATGTGAGGACTATAATGGACAACACGTGAGGACTATAATTTACAACTTATGTGAGGAGTATAATGGACAACCCATGTTAGGACTACAATGGACAACCCATGTGAGGACTATTATGGACAACCCATGTTAGAACTACAATGGACAACCCATGTGAGGGCTATAATGGACGGCCAATATGAGGACTATAATGGACAACCCATGTGAGGACTATAATGGACAACCCATGTGAGGACTATTATGGACAACCCATGTTAGAACTACAATGGACAACCCATGTGAGGGCTATAATGGACGGCCCATGTGAGGACTATAATGGACGGCCCATGTGAGGACTAAAATGGACACCCAAGTGAGGACTATAATGGACGGCCCATGCGGGGACTATAATGGACAACCCATGCGAGGACTATAATGGACGACCTATGCGAGTATTATAATGGACAACCCATGTGAGGACTATAATGGAAAACCCATGTGAGGATTACAATGGACAACCCATGTGAGGACTATAATCGACAACCCATGTGAGGACTATAATGGATAACCCATGTGAGGACAAGAATGGACAACCCATGTGAAGACTACAATGGACAACCCATGTGAGGACTATAATGGAAAACCCATGTGAGGACTACAATGGACAACCCATGTGAGGACTATAATCGACAACCCATGTGAGGACTATAATGGATAACCCATGTGAGGACAACAATGGACAACCCATGTGAAGACTACAATGGACAACACATGTGAGGACTATAATCGACAACCCATGTGAGGAATATAATGGACAACCCATGCGAGGAATATAATGGAAAACCCATGTGAGGACTATAATGGAAAACCCATGTGAGGACTACAATGGACGGCCCATGTGAGGACTAAAATGGACGGCCCATGCGAGGACTATAATGGAAAACCCATGTGAGGACTACAATCGACAACCCATGTGAGGACTACAATGGACAGCCCATGTGAGGAGTATAATGGTCAACCCATGTGAGGACTATAATGGACAACCCATGTGAGGACGACAATGGACGGCCCATGTGAGGACTATAATGGTCAACCCATGTGATGACTATAATGGACAACCCATGTGAGGACTATAATGGATGTCCCATGTGAGGACTATAATGGACGGCACATGTGAGGACTATAATGGACGTCCCATGCGAGGACTATAATGGACGGCACATGTGAGGGCTATAATGGACAACCCATGTGAGGACTATAATGGACGGCCCATGTGAGGACTATAATGGACAACCAATGTGAGGACTATAATCGACAACCCATGTGAAGAGTATAATGGACGGCGCATGTGAAGAGTATAATGGACAACCCATGTGAGGACTATAATGGACGGCCCATGTGAAGACTATAATGGACAACCCATGTGAGGACTATAATGGACGGCCCATGTGAGGACTATAATGGACCACCCATTTGAGGACTATAATGGACAACCCCATGTGAGGACTATAATGGACGGCCCAAGTGAGGACTATAATGGACAACTCATGTGAGGACCATAATGAACGGCCCATTTTAGGACTATAATGGGCGGCCCATGTGAGGACTATAATGGACAACCCAAGTGAGGACTATAATGGACGGCCTATGCGGGGACTCTCATGGACAACCCATGTGAGGACTATAATCGACAACCCATGTGAGGATTATAATGGACAACACATGCGAGGACTATAATGGAAAACCCATGTGAGGATTATAATGGACAACCCATGCAAGGACTATAATGGAAAACCCAGTTGAGGACTATAATGGACAACCCCTGTGAGGTCTACAATGGACGGCCCATGTGAGGTCTACAATGGACAACCCATGTGAGGACTATAATGGACAACCCATGTGAGGACTATAATGGACAACCCACGTGAGGACTATAATGGACGGCCCATGTGTGGACAATAATGGACAACCTATATGAGGACGATAATGGACGGCCCATGTGAGGACTATAATGGGGGGCCCATGTGAGGACTATAATGGACAACCCATGTGATGGCTATAATGGACGGCCCATGTGAGGACTAAAATGGACAACCCATGTGAGGGCTATAATGGACGGCCCATGTGAGGACTATAATGGACGGCCCATGCGAGGACTATAATTGACAACCGATGTGAGGACTATAATGGACAACCCCATGTGAGGACTATAATGGACAACCCATGTGAGGACTATAATGGACGGCCCATGTGAGGACTATAATGGACAACCCACGTGAGGACTATAATGGACGGCCCATGAGAGGACAATAATGGACAACCCATATGAGGACGATAATGGACGGCCCATGTGAGGACTATAATGGGTGGCCCATGTGAGGACTAAAATGGACAACACGTGAGGACTATAATTTACAACTTATGTGAGGAGTATAATGGACAACCCATGTTAGGACTACAATGGACAACCCATGTGAGGGCTATAATGGACGGCCAATGTGAGGACTATAATGGACAACCAATGTGAGGACTATAATGGACAACCCATGTGAGGACTATTATGGACAACCCATGTTAGGACTACAATGGACAACCCATGTGAGGGCTATAATGGACGGCCCATGTGAGGATATAATGGATGGCCCATGTGAGGACTATAATGGACAACCCATGTGAGGACTAAAATGGACACCCAAGTGAGGACTATAATGGACGGCCCGTGCGGGGAATATAATGGACAACCCATGCGAGGTCGATAATGGACGACCCAAGCGAGTATTATAATGTACAACCCATGTGAGGACTGTAATGGAAAACCCATGTGAGGACTACAATGGACAACCCATGTGAGGATTGTAATGGACAACCCATGTGAGGACTGTAATGGAAAACCCATGTGAGGACTACAATGGACAACCCATGTGAGGACTGTAATGGACAACCCATGTGAGGACTATAATCGACAACCCATGTGAGGACTAAAATGGACAACCCATCTGAGGACTAAAATGGACGGCCCATGCGAGGACTATAATGGAAAAGCCATGTGAGGACTACAATCGACAACCCATGTGAGGACTAGAATGGACGGCCCATGTGAGGACGATAATGGTCAACCCATGTGAGGACTATAATGGACAACCCATGTGAGGACTACAATGGACGGCCCATGTGAGGACTATAATGGTCAACCCATGTGATGACTATAATGGACAACCCATGTGAGGACTATAATGGACGTCCCATGTGAGGACTATAATGGACGGCCCATGTGAGGACGATAATGGACGTCCCATGTGAGGACTATAATGGACGGCACATGTGAGGACTACAATGGACGGCCCATGTGAGGACTATAATGGTCAACCCATGTGATGACTATAATGGACAACCCATGTGAGGACTATAATGGACGGCCCATGTGAGGACTATAATGGACGGCCCATGTGAGGACTATAATGGACAACCCATGCGAGGACTGTAATGGACAAGCCATGTGAGGACTGTTATGGACAACCCATGTGAGGACTAAAGTGGACGGCCCATGTGAGGACTATAATGGACAACCCATGTGACGACTACACTGGATGGCCCATGTGAGGACTATAATGGTCAACCCATGTGAGGACTATAATGGACGGTCCATGTGAGGACTATAATGGACGTCCCATGTGAGGATTATAATGGACGGCCCATGTGAGGATTATAATGGACGTCCGATGTGAGGACTATAATGGATGGCCCATGTGATGACTATAATGGACGTCGAATGTGAGGACTAAAATGGACGGCCCATGTGAGGACTATAATGGACGGCGCATGTGAGGAATATAATGGACGGCCCATGCGAGGACTATAATGGACGGCACATTTTATGACTATAATGGACAGACCATGTGAGGGCTATAATGGACGGCCCATGTGAGGACTATAATGGATGGCCCATGTGAGGACAATAATGGACGGCCCATGTGAGGACTATAATGGACGGGCCATGTGAGGACTATAATGGACGGCCCATGCGAGCACTATAATGGACGGCCCATGTGAGGACTATAATGGACGGCCCATGCGAGCACTATAATGGACGGCCCATGTGAGGAATATAATGGACGGCCCATGTGAGGTCTACAATGGACAACCCATGTGAGGACTATAATGGAGAACCCATGTGAGGACTATAATGGACAACCCATGTGAGGAATATAATGGACAACCCATGTGGGGACTATAATGAACGGCACATGTCAGGACGATAATGGACAACCCATGTGAGGACTATAATGGACAGCCCATGTGAGGAAAATAATGGACAACCCATGCGAGTACTATAATGGACGGCCCATGTGAGGACGATAATGAACGTCCCATGTGAGGACTATAATGGACATCCCATGCGAAGACTATAATGGACAACCCATGTGAGGAGTATAAAGGATGGCCCATGTAAGGACTAGAATGGACAACCGATGTGAGGACTATAATGGACAACCCATGCGAGGATTATAATGGACAACCCATTTGAGGACTATAATGGACAACCCATGTGAGGACTATGATGGACGGCCCATGTGAGGACTATAATGGACAACCCATGGGAGGACAGTAATGGACAACCCATGTGAGGACTATAATGGACAACCCATGCGAGGACTATAATGGACAACCTATGCGAAGTCTATAATGGACAACCCATGTGAGGACTATAATGGACAAGCCCATGTGAGGATGATAATGGATGGCCCATGTGAGGACTATAATGGGCGGCCCATGTGAGGACTATAATGGACAACACGTGAGGACTATAATTTACAACTTATGTGAGGAGTATAATGGACAACCCATGTTAGGACTACAATGGACAACCCATGTGAGGACTATTATGGACAACCCATGTTAGAACTACAATGGACAACCCATGTGAGGGCTATAATGGACGGCCAATATGAGGACTATAATGGACAACCCATGTGAGGACTATAATGGACAACCCATGTGAGGACTATTATGGACAACCCATGTTAGAACTACAATGGACAACCCATGTGAGGGCTATAATGGACGGCCCATGTGAGGACTATAATGGACGGCCCATGTGAGGACTAAAATGGACACCCAAGTGAGGACTATAATGGACGGCCCATGCGGGGACTATAATGGACAACCCATGCGAGGACTATAATGGACGACCTATGCGAGTATTATAATGGACAACCCATGTGAGGACTATAATGGAAAACCCATGTGAGGATTACAATGGACAACCCATGTGAGGACTATAATCGACAACCCATGTGAGGACTATAATGGATAACCCATGTGAGGACAAGAATGGACAACCCATGTGAAGACTACAATGGACAACCCATGTGAGGACTATAATGGAAAACCCATGTGAGGACTACAATGGACAACCCATGTGAGGACTATAATCGACAACCCATGTGAGGACTATAATGGATAACCCATGTGAGGACAACAATGGACAACCCATGTGAAGACTACAATGGACAACACATGTGAGGACTATAATCGACAACCCATGTGAGGAATATAATGGACAACCCATGCGAGGAATATAATGGAAAACCCATGTGAGGACTATAATGGAAAACCCATGTGAGGACTACAATGGACGGCCCATGTGAGGACTAAAATGGACGGCCCATGCGAGGACTATAATGGAAAACCCATGTGAGGACTACAATCGACAACCCATGTGAGGACTACAATGGACAGCCCATGTGAGGAGTATAATGGTCAACCCATGTGAGGACTATAATGGACAACCCATGTGAGGACGACAATGGACGGCCCATGTGAGGACTATAATGGTCAACCCATGTGATGACTATAATGGACAACCCATGTGAGGACTATAATGGATGTCCCATGTGAGGACTATAATGGACGGCACATGTGAGGACTATAATGGACGTCCCATGCGAGGACTATAATGGACGGCACATGTGAGGGCTATAATGGACAACCCATGTGAGGACTATAATGGACGGCCCATGTGAGGACTATAATGGACAACCAATGTGAGGACTATAATCGACAACCCATGTGAAGAGTATAATGGACGGCGCATGTGAAGAGTATAATGGACAACCCATGTGAGGACGATAATGGACGGCCCATGTGAAGACTATAATGGACAACCCATGTGAGGACTATAATGGACGGCCCATGTGAGGACTATAATGGACCACCCATTTGAGGACTATAATGGACAACCCCATGTGAGGACTATAATGGACGGCCCAAGTGAGGACTATAATGGACAACTCATGTGAGGACCATAATGAACGGCCCATTTTAGGACTATAATGGGCGGCCCATGTGAGGACTATAATGGACAACCCAAGTGAGGACTATAATGGACGGCCTATGCGGGGACTCTCATGGACAACCCATGTGAGGACTATAATCGACAACCCATGTGAGGATTATAATGGACAACACATGCGAGGACTATAATGGAAAACCCATGTGAGGACTATAATGGACAACCCCTGTGAGGTCTACAATGGACGGCCCATGTGAGGTCTACAATGGACAACCCATCTGAGGACTATAATGGACGGTCCATGTGAGGACTATAATGGACGGCCCATGTGAGGACTATAATGGACAACCCATGTGAGGACTATAATGGACAACCCACGTGAGGACTATAATGGACGGCCCATGTGTGGACAATAATGGACAACCCATATGAGGACGATAATGGACGGCCCGTGTGAGGACTATAATGGGCGGCCCATGTGAGGACTATAATGGACAACCCATGTGATGGCTATAATGGACGGCCCATGTGAGGACTATAATGGACGGCCCATGTGAGGGCTATAATGGACGGCCCATGTGAGGACTATAATGGACGGCCCATGCGAGGACTATAATTGACAACCAATGTGAGGACTATAATGGACAACCCCATGTGAGGACTATAATGGACAACCCATGTGAGGACTATAATGGACGGCCCATGTGAGGACTATAATGGACAACCCACGTGAGGACTATAATGGACGGCCCATGTGAGGACAATAACGGACAACCCATATGAGGACGATAATGGACGGCCCATGTGAGGACTATAATGGGTGGCCCATGTGAGGACTATAATGGACAACCCATGTGAGGACTATAATGGACGGCCCAAGTGAGGACTATAATGGACAACCCATGTGAGGGCTATAATGGACAACCCATGTGAGGACTATAATGGACGGCCCATGTGAGGACTATAATGGACAACCCATGTGAGGACTATAATGGACAACCCACGTGAGGACTATAATGGACGGCCCATGTGTGGACAATAATGGACAACCCATATGAGGACGATAATGGACGGCCCATGTGAGGACTCTAATGGGCGGCCCATGTGAGGACTATAATGGACAACCCATGTGATGGCTATAATGGACGGCCCATGTGAGGACTAAAATGGACAACACATGTGAGGACTATAATGGACGGCCCATGTGAGGAGTATAATGGACGGCCCATGTGAGGACTATAATGGACAACCCAGGTGAGGACTATAACATCCAGGTGTATTCAACATTCAGAAAGGATAGAATAAAAGGAAAAGGGGGTGGGGTAGCATTGCTGGTTAAAGAGGAGATTAATGCAATAGCTTGGAAGGACATCAGCTTGGAGGATGTGGAATCAATATGGGTTGAGCTGCAGAACACCAAAGGGCAGAAAACGTTAGTGGGAGTTGTGTACAGACCTCCAAACAGCAGTAGTGAGGTGGGGGAGGGTATAAAACAGGAAATCAGAGGTGCGTGCAAAAAAGGCACGGCAGTTATCATGGGTGACTTTAATATGCATATAGATTGGGCTACTCAAACTTGAAGCAATACGGTGGAGGAGGATTTCCTGGAGTGTTTAAGGGATGGTTTCCTAAACCAATATGTTGAGGAACCAACTCGAGGGGAGGCCATCCTGGACTGGGTGTTGTGTAATGAGGAAGGACTAATCAGCAATCTTGTGGTACGAGGCCCCCTGGGGAAGAGTGACCATAGTATGGTGGAGTTCTACATTAGGATGGAGAAGGAAACAGTTAAGTCAGAGACCATGGTCCAGAACTTAAATAAGGGCAACTTTGAGGGTATGAGGCGTGAATTGGTGAGGTTAAATTGGCAAGCGATATTTAAGGGGCTATCAGTGGAAGGGCAATGGCAGACATTTAGAGATCGCATGGATGAACTACAACAATTGTACATCCCGGTCTGGCGTAAAAATAAAAAAGGGAAGGTGGCTCAACCATGGCTAACAAGGGAAATCAGGGATAGTATTAAAACCAAGGAAGTTGCATACAAATTGGCCAGAAGTAGCAGCAAACCCGGGGACTGGGAGAACTTCAAAACTCAGCAGAGGAGGACGAAGGGTTTGATTAGGGCAGGGAAAATAAAATATGAAAGGAAGCTTGCAGAGAACATTAAAATGGACTGCAAAAGCTTCTATAAATATGTAAAAAGAAAGAGGTTAGCAAAAACAAACGTAGGTCCCCTGCAGTCGGAAACAGGGGAAGTCGTAATGGGGAACAAGGAAATGGCAGATCAATTGAACAAGTACTTTGGTTCGGTGTTTACTGTGGAGGACACACACAACCTGCTGGAAATAAAAGGGGTCAGAGGATCTGGTAAGAGGGAGGAGCTGAGGGAAATCCTTATTAGTTGGGAAAAGGTATTGGGGAAATTGATGGGACTGAAGGCTGAAAAATCCCCAGGGCCTGATGGTCTGCATCCCAGAGTACTTAAGGAGGTGGCCTTGGAAATAGTGGATGCATTGACGATCATTTTCCAACATTCCTTAGACTCTGGATCAGTTCCGATGGAGTGGAGGGTGGCCAATGTAACCCCTCTTTTTAAAAAAGGAGGGAGGGAGAAAGCAGGGAATTATAGACCGGTCAGCCTGACATCGGTGGTGGGTAAAATGATGGAAGCAATTATTAAAGATATCATAACAGACCATTTGGAAAGTGGCGACATGATAGGTCCAAGTCAGCATGGATTTGTGAAAGGGAAATCATGCTTGACAAATCTTCTGGAATTTTTTGAGGATGTTTCCAATAGGGTGGACAGGGGGGAACCAGTAGATGTGGTGTATTTGGACTTTCAGAAGGCCTTCGGCAAGGTCCCACACAAGAGATTGGTGAGCAAAGTTAAAGCACATGGGATTGGGGGTAATGTGTTGACGTGGATTGAGAACTGGTTGGCGCACAGGAAACAAAGAGTAGGAGTAAATGGGTACTTTTCAGAATGGCAGGCAGTGACCAGCGGGGTACCGCAGGGTTCGGTGCTGGGACCCCAGCTGTTTACATTATATATTAATGATTTGGACGAAGGGATTAAATGTAATATCTCCAAATTTGCAGATGACACTAAATTGGGAGGCAGTGTGAACAATGAGGAGGATGCTAGGAGGCTACAGAGTGACTTGGACAGGTTGGGTGAATGGGCAAATGTATGGCAGATGAAGTACAATGTGGATAAATGTGAGGTTATCCACTTTGGTGGTAAAAATAGAGAGGCGGACTATTACCTAAATGGTGGCAGATTAGGGAAAGGGGAGGTGCAACGAGACCTGGGCGTCATGGTACATCAGTCACTGAAGGTGGGAATGCAAGTGCAGCAGGCAGTCAAGAAAGCAAACGGAATGATGGCCTTCATAGTAAGGGGATTTGAGTACAGGAGTAGGGAGGTGATGCTGCAGTTGTACAGGGCCTTGGTGAGGCCACACCTGGAGTATTGTGCGCAGTTTTGGTCTCCTAACTTAAGGAAGGACATTCTTGCTATTGAGGGAGTGCAGCGAAGGTTCACTAGATTGATTCCTGGGATGGCCGGACTGACATATCAAGAAAGATTGGGTCAACTGAACTTGTATCCTCTGGAGTTCAGAAGAATGAGGGGGGATCTTATAGAGACATTTAAAATCCTGTCTGGTTTAGACAAATTAGATGCGGGCAGAATGTTCCCAATGTTAGGGAAAACTAGAACCAGGGGTCACAGTCTAAGGATTAAGGGGAAGCCATTTAAGACTGAGCTGAGGAGGAACTTCTTCACCCAGAGAGTGGTGAATCTATGGAATTCTCTTCCAGAGAAGGTTGTTGAGGCCAGTTCGCTAAATATATTCAAAAGGGAGTTAGATATAACACTCACAACTAGGGGGATCAAGGGGTATGGCGAGAAAGCAGGAATGGGGTACTGAGGTAGCATGTTCAGCCATGAACGCATTGAATGGCTGTGCAGGCTCGAAGGACCGAATGGTCTACTCCTGTACCTATTTTCTATGTTTCTATGTTTCTATACTGGACAACCCATGTGAGGAGTATAATGGACGGCCCATGTGAGGACTTTAATGGACAACCCATGTGAGGACTACAATGGACAACCCATGTGAGGAGTATAATGGACAACCCATGTGAGGACTATAATGGACGGCCCATGTGAGGAGTATAATGGACAACCCATGCGAGGACTATAATGGACAACCCATGTGAGGACTATTATGGACGGCCCATGTGAGGACTATAATGGACAGCCCATGCGAGGACTATAATGGACAATCCATGCCAGGATTATAATGGACAACCCATGTGAGGACCATAATGGACGGTCCATGTGAGGACTATAATGGACGGCCCATGCGAAAATATAATGGACAATCCATGCCAGGACTATAATGGACAACCCATGTGAGGACCATAATGGACGGTCCATGTGAGGACTATAATGGACAACCCATGTGAGGACTATAAGGGACAACCCATGTGAGGAGTATAACGGAAGGCCCATGTGAGGGCTATAATGGACGGCCCAAGTGAGGACTATAATGGACGGCCCATGTGAGGACTATAATGGACGTCCCATGTGAGGATTATAATCGACGTCCGATGTGAGGACTGTAATGGACGGCCCATGTGAGGACTATAACGGACAACCCATGTGAGGACTATAATAGACGGCCCATGCAGGGACTATAATGGACAACCCATGTGAGGAATATAATGGACGGCCCATGTGAGGACTATAATGGACAACCCATGTGAGGACTATAATAGACGGCCCATGCGGGGACTATAATGGACAACCCAATGAGGACTATAATTGACAACCCATGTGAGGACTATAATGGGCGGCCCATGTGAGGACTATAATGGACAACCCATGTGAGGACTATAATAGACGGCCCATGCGGGGACTATAATGGACAACCCATGTGAGCACTATAATTGACAACCCATGTGAGGACTATAATGGGCGGCCCATGTGAGGAGTATAATAGACAACCAATGTGAGGACTATAATGGACGGCCCATGTGAGGATTATAATGGGCAACCCATGTGAGGACTATAATGGACATCCCATGCGAGGACTATAATGGACAACACATGTGAGGACTATAATGGACAACCCATGTGAGGACTACAATGGACGGCCCATGTGAGGACTATAATGGACGGCCCATGCGAGGATTTTAATGGACAATCCATGCAAGGACTATAATGGACAACCCATGTGAGGACGATAATGGACAACCCATGTGAGGACTATAATGGACAACCCATGTGAGGACTATAATGGATGGCCCATGTGAGGACTACAATGGACAACCCATGTGAGGACTATAATGGACAACCCATGTGAGGACTAGAAATGGACATCCCATGTGAGGACTATAATGGACATCCCATGTGAGGACTATAATGGACGGTCCATGTGAGGACTATAATGGACGGCCCATGTGAGGACTATAATGGACAACCCTTTTGAGGACTATAATGGACGGCCCATATGAGGACTACATTGGACAACCCATGTGAGTACGATAATGGACAGCTGAAGTGAGGGCTAAAATGGACGGCCCATTTTAGGACTATAATGGGCGGACCATGTGACGACTATAATGGACAACCCATGTGAGGACTATAATGGATGGCCAAATGAGGACCATAATGGACGGCCCATGTCAGGACTATAATGGACGGCCCATGTCAGGACTATAATGGACGGCCCATGTGAGGTCTACAATGGACAACCCATGTGAGGACTATAATCGACAACCCATGTGAGCAAAACAATGGACGGTTCCAGTGAGGACGATAATGGACAACCTATGTGAGGACTATAATGGACGGCCCATGTGAGGACTATAATGGACAACCCATGCGAGGACTATAATGGACAACCCATGTGAGGAGTATAATGGACAACCCATGTGAGGAGTACAATGGACAGCCCATGTGAGGAGTATAATGGAGAACCCATGTGAGGACTATAATGGATGGCCCATGTGAGGACTATAATGGACGGCCCATGTGAGGACTATAATGGACGGCCCATGTGAGGACTATAATGGACGGTCCATGTGAGGACTATAATGGACAACCCATGTGAGGACTATAATGGACGGTCCATGTGAGGACTATAATGGACAACCCATGTGAGGACTATAATGGACGGCCCATGTGAGGACTATAATGGACAACCCATGTGAGGACTATAATGGATGTCCCATGTGAGGACTATAATGGACAGCCCATGTGAGGACTATAATGTACGGTCCATGTGAGGACTATAATGGACGGCACAAGTGAGGACTATAATGGACGGCCCATGTGAGGACTATAATGGACGGCCCCTGTGAGGACTATAATGGACGGCCCAAGTGAGGACTATAATGGATGGCCCATGTGAGGACTATAATGGATGGCCCATGTGAGGATTATAATCAACGTCCGATGTGAGGACTATAATGGACGGCCCATGTGAGGACTATAATGAACAACCCATGTGAGGACTATAAATGGACATCCCATGTGAGGACTATAATGGACAACCCATGTGAGGACTATAATGGATGGCCCATGTGAGGACTACAATGGACAACCCATGTGAGGACTATAATGGACGGTCCATGTGAGGACTATAATGGACAACCCATGTGAGGACTATAATGGACGGTCCATGTGAGGACTATAATGGACAACCCATGTGAGGACTATAATGGACGGCCCATGTGAGGACTATAATGGACAACCCATGTGAGGACTATAATGGATGTCCCATGTGAGGACTATAATGGACAGCCCATGTGAGGACTATAATGTACGGTCCATGTGAGGACTATAATGGACGGCACAAGTGAGGACTATAATGGACGGCCCATGTGAGGACTATAATGGACGGCCCCTGTGAGGACTATAATGGACGGCCCAAGTGAGGACTATAATGGATGGCCCATGTGAGGACTATAATGGATGGCCCATGTGAGGATTATAATCGACGTCCGATGTGAGGACTATAATGGACGGCCCATGTGAGGACTATAATGAACAACCCATGTGAGGACTATAAATGGACATCCCATGTGAGGACTATAATGGACAACCCATGTGAGGACTATAATGGATGGCCCATGTGAGGACTACAATGGACAACCCATGTGAGGACTATAATGGACAACCCATGTGAGGACTAGAAATGGACATCCCATGTGAGGACTATAATGGACATCCCATGTGAGGACTATAATGGACGGTCCATGTGAGGACTATAATGGACGGCCCATGTGAGGACTATAATGGACAACCCTTTTGAGGACTATAATGGACGGCCCATATGAGGACTACATTGGACAACCCATGTGAGTACGATAATGGACAGCTGAAGTGAGGGCTATAATGGACGGCCCATTTTAGGACTATAATGGGCGGACCATGTGACGACTATAATGGACAACCCATGTGAGGACTATAATGGATGGCCAATGTGAGGACCATAATGGACGGCCCATGTCAGGACTATAATGGACGGCCCATGTCAGGACTATAATGGACGGCCCATGTGAGGTCTACAATGGACAACCCATGTGAGGACTATAATCGACAACCCATGTGAGCAAAACAATGGACGGTTCCAGTGAGGACGATAATGGACAACCTATGTGAGGACTATAATGGACGGCCCATGTGAGGACTATAATGGACAACCCATGCGAGGACTATAATGGACAACCCATGTGAGGAGTATAATGGACAACCCATGTGAGGAGTATAATGGACAGCCCATGTGAGGAGTATAATGGAGAACCCATGTGAGGACTATAATGGATGGCCCATGTGAGGACTATAATGGACGGCCCATGTGAGAACTATAATGGACGGCCCATGTGAGGACTATAATGGACGGTCCATGTGAGGACTATAATGGACAACCCATGTGAGGACTATAATGGACGGTCCATGTGAGGACTATAATGGACAACCCATGTGAGGACTATAATGGACGGCCCATGTGAGGACTATAATGGACAACCCATGTGAGGACTATAATGGATGTCCCATGTGAGGACTATAATGGACAGCCCATGTGAGGACTATAATGTACGGTCCATGTGAGGACTATAATGGACGGCACAAGTGAGGACTATAATGGACGGCCCATGTGAGGACTATAATGGACGGCCCCTGTGAGGACTATAATGGACGGCCCAAGTGAGGACTATAATGGATGTCCCATGTGAGGACTATAATGGATGGCCCATGTGAGGATTATAATCGACGTCCGATGTGAGGACTATAATGGACGGCCCATGTGAGGACTATAATGAACAACCCATGTGAGGAGTATAAATGGACATCCCATGTGAGGACTATAATGGACAACCCATGTGAGGACTATAATGGATGGCCCTTGTGAGGACTACAATGGACAACCCATGTGAGGACTATAATGGACAACCCATGTGAGGACTAGAAATGGACATCCCATGTGAGAACTATAATGGACATCCCATGTGAGGACTATAATGGACGGTCCATGTGAGGACTATAATGGACGGCCCATGTGAGGACTATAATGGACAACCCTTTTGAGGACTATAATGGACGGCCCATATGAGGACTACATTGGACAACCCATGTGAGTACGATAATGGACAGCTGAAGTGAGGGCTATAATGGACGGCCCATTTTAGGACTATAATGGGCGGACCATGTGACGACTATAATGGACAACCCATGTGAGGACTATAATGGATGGCCCATGTGAGGACCATAATGGACGGCCCATGTCAGGACTATAATGGACGGCCCATGTGAGGTTTCCAAATGACAACCCATGTGTGGACTATAATGGACAACCCATGTGAGGAACATAATGGACGGTCCATGTGAGGACTATAATAGACAGCCCATGCGAGGACTATAATGGACAATCCATGCCAGGACTATAATGGACAACCCATGTGAGTACTATAATGGATGGCCCATGTGAGGACTCTAATGGACGGCCCATGCGAAAATATAATAGACAATCCATGCCAGGAGTATAATGGACAACCCATGTGAGGACCATAATGGATGGCCCATGTGAGGACGATAATGGACAACCCATGTGAGGACTATAATGGACAACCCATGTGAGGAGTATAACGGAAGGCCCATGTGAGGGCTATAATGGACAAACCATGTGAGGACTATAATGGACAACCCATGTGAGGACTATAATGTAGAGCCCATGTGAGGACTACAATGGACAACCCATGTGAGGACTAACTTGGACGGCAGAAGTGAGGGCTATAATGGACGGCCCATTTTCGTATTATAGTGGGCGGCCCATGTGAGGACTATAATGGACGGCCGATGCGAGGAGCATAATGGACGGCCCATGTGAGGACTATAATGGACGGCCCATGTGAGGACTATAATGGACGGCCCATGTGAGGAGTATAATGGACGATCAATGTGAGGACTATAATGGACAACGCATGTGAGGGCTATAATTTACAACCTATGTGAGGAGTATAATGGACAACCCATGTGAGGACTATAATGGACGGCCCATGTGAGGACTATAATGGACGGCCCATGTGAGGAATATAATGGACGGCCCATGTGAGGACTATAATGGACAACCCATGTGAGGACTATAATGGATGTCCCATGTGAGGACTATAATGGACAGCCCATGTGAGGACTATAATGTACGGTCCATGTGAGGACTATAATGGACGGCACAAGTGAGGACTATAATGGACGGCCCATGTGGGGACTATAATGGACGGCCCCTGTGAGGACTATAATGGACGGCCCAAGTGAGGACTATAATGGACAACCCATGTGAGGACTATAATGGATGGCCCATGTGAGGACTACAATGGACAACCCATGTGAGGACTATAATAGACAACCCATGTGAGGACTATAATGGACGGTCCATGTGAGGACTATAATGGATGGCCCATGTGTGGATTATAATCGACGTCCGATGTGAGGACTATAATGGACGGCCCATGTGAGGACTATAATGAACAACCCATGTGAGGACTATAAATGGACATCCCATGTGAGGACTATAATGGACAACCCATGTGAGGACTATAATGGATGGCCCATGTGAGGACTACAATGGACAACCCATGTGAGGACTATAATAGACAACCCATGTGAGGACTAGAAATGGACATCCCATGTGAGGACTATAATGGACATCCCATGTGAGGACTATAATGGACGGTCCATGTGAGGACTATAATGGACGGCCCATGTGAGGACTATAATGGACAACCCTTTTGAGGACTATAATGGACGGCCCATATGAGGACTACATTGGACAACCCATGTGAGTACGATAATGGACAGCTGAAGTGAGGGCTAAAATGGACGGCCCATTTTAGGACTATAATGGGCGGACCATGTGACGACTATAATGGACAACCCATGTGAGGACTATAATGGATGGCCCATGTGAGGACCATAATGGACGGCCCATGTCAGGACTATAATGGACGGCCCATGTCAGGACTATAATGGACGGCCCATGTGAGGTCTACAATGGACAACCCATGTGAGGACTATAATCGACAACCCATGTGAGCAAAACAATGGACGGTTCCAGTGAGGACGATAATGGACAACCTATGTGAGGACTATAATGGACGGCCCATGTGAGGACTATAATGGACAACCCATGCGAGGACTATAATGGACAACCCATGTGAGGAGTATAATGGACAACCCATGTGAGGAGTATAATGGACAGCCCATGTGAGGAGTATAATGGAGAACCCATGTGAGGACTATAATGGATGGCCCATGTGAGGACTATAATGGACGGCCCATGTGAGGACTATAATGGACGGCCCATGTGAGGACTATAATGGACGGTCCATGTGAGGACTATAATGGACAACCCATGTGAGGACTATAATGGACAGTCCATGTGAGGACTATAATGGACAACCCATGTGAGGACTATAATGGACGGCCCATGTGAGGACTATAATGGACAACCCATGTGAGGACTATAATGGATGTCCCATGTGAGGACTATAATGGACAGCCCATGTGAGGACTATAATGTACGGTCCATGTGAGGACTATAATGGACGGCACAAGTGAGGACTATAATGGACGGCCCATGTGAGGACTATAATGGACGGCCCCTGTGAGGACTATAATGGACGGCCCAAGTGAGGACTATAATGGATGGCCCATGTGAGGACTATAATGGATGGCCCATGTGAGGATTATAATCGACGTCCGATGTGAGGACTATAATGGACGGCCCATGTGAGGACTATAATGAACAACCCATGTGAGGACTATAAATGGACATCCCATGTGAGGACTATAATGGACAACCCATGTGAGGACTATAATGGATGGCCCATGTGAGGACTACAATGGACAACCCATGTGAGGACTATAATGGACAACCCATGTGAGGACTAGAAATGGACATCCCATGTGAGGACTATAATGGACATCCCATGTGAGGACTATAATGGACGGTCCATGTGAGGACTATAATGGACGGCCCATGTGAGGACTATAATGGACAACCCTTTTGAGGACTATAATGGACGGCCCATATGAGGACTACATTGGACAACCCATGTGAGTACGATAATGGACAGCTGAAGTGAGGGCTATAATGGACGGCCCATTTTAGGACTATAATGGGCGGACCATGTGACGACTATAATGGACAACCCATGTGAGGACTATAATGGATGGCCCATGTGAGGACCATAATGGACGGCCCATGTCAGGACTATAATGGACGGCCCATGTGGGGTTTCCAAATGACAACCCATGTGAGGACTATAATGGACAACCCATGTGAGGAACATAATGGACGGTCCATGTGAGGACTATAATAGACAGCCCATGCGAGGACTATAATGGACAATCCATGCCAGGACTATAATGGACAACCCATGTGAGTACTATAATGGATGGCCCATGTGAGGACTCTAATGGACGGCCCATGCGAAAATATAATGGACAATCCATGCCAGGACTATAATGGACAACCCATGTGAGGACCATAATGGATGGCCCATGTGAGGACTATAATGGACAACCCATGTGAGGACTATAATGGACAACCCATGTGAGGAGTATAACGGAAGGCCCATGTGAGGGCTATAATGGACAAACCATGTGAGGACTATAATGGACAACCCATGTGAGGACTATAATGTAGAGCCCATGTGAGGACTACAATGGACAACCCATGTGAGGACTAACTTGGACGGCAGAAGTGAGGGCTATAATGGACGGCCCATTTTCGGATTATAGTGGGCGGCCCATGTGAGGACGATAATGGACGGCCGATGCGAGGAGCATAATGGACGGCCCATGTGAGGACTATAATGGACGGCCCATGTGAGGACTATAATGGACGGCCCATGTGAGGAGTATAATGGACGGCCAATGTGAGGACGATAATGGACAACGCATGTGAGGGCTATAATTTACAACCTATGTGAGGAGTATAATGGACAACCCATGTGAGGACTATAATGGACGGCCCATGTGAGGACTATAATGGACGGCCCATGTGAGGAATATAATGGACGGCCCATTTGAGGACTATAATGGACAACCCATGTGGGGACTATAATGGACGGCCCATGTGAGGACGATAATGGACAACCCATGTGAGGACTATAATGAACGGCCCATGTGAGAACTATAATGAACGGCCCATGTGAGGACTATAATGGACGGCCATGTGAGGACTATAATGGACGGCCCATGCGAGGACTATAATGCACAATCCATGCCAGGACTATAATGGACAACCCATGTGAGGAGTATAATGGACAGCCCATGTGAGGAGTATAATGGAGAACCCATGTGAGGACTATAATGGATGGCCCATGTGAGGACTATAATGGACGGCCCATGTGAGGACTATAATGGACGGCCCATGTGAAGACTATAATGGACGGTCCATGTGAGGACTATAATGGACAACCCATGTGAGGACTATAATGGACGGTCCACGTGAGGATTATAATGGACAACCCATGTGAGGACTATAATGGACGGCCCATCTGAGGACTATAATGGACACCCCATGTGAGGACTATAAAGGACGTCCCATGTGAAGACTATAATGGACGGCCCATGTGAGGACTATAATGGACGGTCCATGTGAGGACGATAATGGACGGCCCATGTGAGGACTATAATGGACGGCCCAAGTGAGGACTATAATAGACGGCCCATGTGAGGACTATAATGGACGGCCCATGTGAGGATTATAATCGACGTCCGATGCGAGGACTATAATGGACGGCCCATGTGAGGATTATAATCGACGTCCGATGCGAGGACTATAATGGACAACCCTTTTGAGGACTATAATGGACAACCCATGTGAGGACTACATTGGACAACCAACCCATGTGAGGACGATAATGGACAGCCGAAGTGAGGGCTATAATGGACGGCCCATTTTAGGACTATAATGGGCGGCCCATGTGAGGACTATAATGGACAACCCATGTGAGGACTATAATGGACGGCCCATGTGAGGACTATAATGGACGGCCCATGTGAGGACTATAATGGACGGCCCATGTGAGGTTTCCAAATGACAACCCATGTGAGGACTATAATGGTAAACCCATGTGAAGACTATAATGGACAACCCATGTGAGGACTATAATGGACAACCCATGTGAGGACTACAATGGACAGCCGAAGTGAGGGCTATAATGGACGGCCCATGTGAGGACTATAATGGACAACCCATGTGAGGACTATAATGGACGGCCCATGTGAGGACTATAATGGTCAACCCATGTGAGGACTATAATGGACAACCCATGTGAGGACTATAATGGATGTCCCATGTGAGGACTATAATGGACGGCCCATGTGAGGACTATAATGGACGTCCCATGTGAGGACTATAATGGACGGCACATGTGAGGACTACAATGGACGGTCCATGTGAGGACTATATTGGTCAACCCATGTGATGACTATAATGGACAACCCATGTGAGGACTATAATGGACGGCCCATGTGAGGACTATAATGGACGGCCCATGTGAGGACTATAATGGACAACCCATGCGAGGACTGTAATGGACAAGCCATGTGAGGACTATAATGGTCAACCCATGTGAGGACTATAATGGACAACCCATGTCAGGACTACAATGGACGGCCCATGTGAGGACTATAATGGTCAACCCATGTGATGACTATAATGGACAACCCATGTGAGGACTATAATGGACGTCCCATGTGAGGACTATAATGGACGGCCCATGTGAGGACTATAATGGACGTCCCATGTGATGACTATAATGGACAACCCATGTGAGGACTATAATGGACGTCCCATGTGAGGACTATAATGGACGGCACATGTGAGGACTATAATGGACGTCCCATGCGAGGACTATAATGGACGGCACATGTGAGGGCTATAATGGACAACCCATGTGAGGCCTATAATGGACAACTGTTGTGAGGACTATAATGGACGGTCCATGTGAGGACTATAATGGACAACCAATGTGAGGACTATAATCGACAACCCATGTGAAGAGTATAATGGACGGCGCATGTGAAGAGTATAATGGACAACCCACGTGAGGACTATAATGGACGGCCCATGTGTGGACAATAATGGACAACCTATATGAGGACGATAATGGACGGCCCATGTGAGGACTATAATGGGGGGCCCATGTGAGGACTATAATGGACAACCCATGTGATGGCTATAATGGACGGCCCATGTGAGGACTAAAATGGACAACCCATGTGAGGGCTATAATGGACGGCCCATGTGAGGACTATAATGGACGGCCCATGCGAGGACTATAATTGACAACCGATGTGAGGACTATAATGGACAACCCCATGTGAGGACTATAATGGACAACCCATGTGAGGACTATAATGGACGGCCCATGTGAGGACTATAATGGACAACCCACGTGAGGACTATAATGGACGGCCCATGAGAGGACAATAATGGACAACCCATATGAGGACGATAATGGACGGCCCATGTGAGGACTATAATGGGTGGCCCATGTGAGGACTAAAATGGACAACACGTGAGGACTATAATTTACAACTTATGTGAGGAGTATAATGGACAACCCATGTTAGGACTACAATGGACAACCCATGTGAGGGCTATAATGGACGGCCAATGTGAGGACTATAATGGACAACCAATGTGAGGACTATAATGGACAACCCATGTGAGGACTATTATGGACAACCCATGTTAGGACTACAATGGACAACCCATGTGAGGGCTATAATGGACGGCCCATGTGAGGATATAATGGATGGCCCATGTGAGGACTATAATGGACAACCCATGTGAGGACTAAAATGGACACCCAAGTGAGGACTATAATGGACGGCCCGTGCGGGGAATATAATGGACAACCCATGCGAGGTCGATAATGGACGACCCATGCGAGTATTATAATGTACAACCCATGTGAGGACTGTAATGGAAAACCCATGTGAGGACTACAATGGACAACCCATGTGAGGATTGTAATGGACAACCCATGTGAGGACTGTAATGGAAAACCCATGTGAGGACTACAATGGACAACCCATGTGAGGACTGTAATGGACAACCCATGTGAGGACTATAATCGACAACCCATGTGAGGACTAAAATGGACAACCCATCTGAGGACTAAAATGGACGGCCCATGCGAGGACTATAATGGAAAAGCCATGTGAGGACTACAATCGACAACCCATGTGAGGACTAGAATGGACGGCCCATGTGAGGACGATAATGGTCAACCCATGTGAGGACTATAATGGACAACCCATGTGAGGACTACAATGGACGGCCCATGTGAGGACTATAATGGTCAACCCATGTGATGACTATAATGGACAACCCATGTGAGGACTATAATGGACGTCCCATGTGAGGACTATAATGGACGGCCCATGTGAGGACGATAATGGACGTCCCATGTGAGGACTATAATGGACGGCACATGTGAGGACTACAATGGACGGCCCATGTGAGGACTATAATGGTCAACCCATGTGATGACTATAATGGACAACCCATGTGAGGACTATAATGGACGGCCCATGTGAGGACTATAATGGACGGCCCATGTGAGGACTATAATGGACAACCCATGCGAGGACTGTAATGGACAAGCCATGTGAGGACTGTTATGGACAACCCATGTGAGGACTAAAGTGGACGGCCCATGTGAGGACTATAATGGACAACCCATGTGACGACTACACTGGATGGCCCATGTGAGGACTATAATGGTCAACCCATGTGAGGACTATAATGGACGGTCCATGTGAGGACTATAATGGACGTCCCATGTGAGGATTATAATGGACGGCCCATGTGAGGATTATAATGGACGTCCGATGTGAGGACTATAATGGATGGCCCATGTGATGACTATAATGGACGTCGAATGTGAGGACTAAAATGGACGGCCCATGTGAGGACTATAATGGACGGCGCATGTGAGGAATATAATGGACGGCCCATGCGAGGACTATAATGGACGGCACATTTTATGACTATAATGGACAGACCATGTGAGGGCTATAATGGACGGCCCATGTGAGGACTATAATGGATGGCCCATGTGAGGACAATAATGGACGGCCCATGTGAGGACTATAATGGACGGGCCATGTGAGGACTATAATGGACGGCCCATGCGAGCACTATAATGGACGGCCCATGTGAGGACTATAATGGACGGCCCATGCGAGCACTATAATGGACGGCCCATGTGAGGAATATAATGGACGGCCCATGTGAGGTCTACAATGGACAACCCATGTGAGGACTATAATGGAGAACCCATGTGAGGACTATAATGGACAACCCATGTGAGGAATATAATGGACAACCCATGTGGGGACTATAATGAACGGCACATGTCAGGACGATAATGGACAACCCATGTGAGGACTATAATGGACAGCCCATGTGAGGAAAATAATGGACAACCCATGCGAGTACTATAATGGACGGCCCATGTGAGGACGATAATGAACGTCCCATGTGAGGACTATAATGGACATCCCATGCGAAGACTATAATGGACAACCCATGTGAGGAGTATAAAGGATGGCCCATGTAAGGACTAGAATGGACAACCGATGTGAGGACTATAATGGACAACCCATGCGAGGATTATAATGGACAACCCATTTGAGGACTATAATGGACAACCCATGTGAGGACTATGATGGACGGCCCATGTGAGGACTATAATGGACAACCCATGGGAGGACAGTAATGGACAACCCATGTGAGGACTATAATGGACAACCCATGCGAGGACTATAATGGACAACCTATGCGAAGTCTATAATGGACAACCCATGTGAGGACTATAATGGACAAGCCCATGTGAGGATGATAATGGATGGCCCATGTGAGGACTATAATGGGCGGCCCATGTGAGGACTATAATGGACAACACGTGAGGACTATAATTTACAACTTATGTGAGGAGTATAATGGACAACCCATGTTAGGACTACAATGGACAACCCATGTGAGGACTATTATGGACAACCCATGTTAGAACTACAATGGACAACCCATGTGAGGGCTATAATGGACGGCCAATATGAGGACTATAATGGACAACCCATGTGAGGACTATAATGGACAACCCATGTGAGGACTATTATGGACAACCCATGTTAGAACTACAATGGACAACCCATGTGAGGGCTATAATGGACGGCCCATGTGAGGACTATAATGGACGGCCCATGTGAGGACTAAAATGGACACCCAAGTGAGGACTATAATGGACGGCCCATGCGGGGACTATAATGGACAACCCATGCGAGGACTATAATGGACGACCTATGCGAGTATTATAATGGACAACCCATGTGAGGACTATAATGGAAAACCCATGTGAGGATTACAATGGACAACCCATGTGAGGACTATAATCGACAACCCATGTGAGGACTATAATGGATAACCCATGTGAGGACAAGAATGGACAACCCATGTGAAGACTACAATGGACAACCCATGTGAGGACTATAATGGAAAACCCATGTGAGGACTACAATGGACAACCCATGTGAGGACTATAATCGACAACCCATGTGAGGACTATAATGGATAACCCATGTGAGGACAACAATGGACAACCCATGTGAAGACTACAATGGACAACACATGTGAGGACTATAATCGACAACCCATGTGAGGAATATAATGGACAACCCATGCGAGGAATATAATGGAAAACCCATGTGAGGACTATAATGGAAAACCCATGTGAGGACTACAATGGACGGCCCATGTGAGGACTAAAATGGACGGCCCATGCGAGGACTATAATGGAAAACCCATGTGAGGACTACAATCGACAACCCATGTGAGGACTACAATGGACAGCCCATGTGAGGAGTATAATGGTCAACCCATGTGAGGACTATAATGGACAACCCATGTGAGGACGACAATGGACGGCCCATGTGAGGACTATAATGGTCAACCCATGTGATGACTATAATGGACAACCCATGTGAGGACTATAATGGATGTCCCATGTGAGGACTATAATGGACGGCACATGTGAGGACTATAATGGACGTCCCATGCGAGGACTATAATGGACGGCACATGTGAGGGCTATAATGGACAACCCATGTGAGGACTATAATGGACGGCCCATGTGAGGACTATAATGGACAACCAATGTGAGGACTATAATCGACAACCCATGTGAAGAGTATAATGGACGGCGCATGTGAAGAGTATAATGGACAACCCATGTGAGGACGATAATGGACGGCCCATGTGAAGACTATAATGGACAACCCATGTGAGGACTATAATGGACGGCCCATGTGAGGACTATAATGGACCACCCATTTGAGGACTATAATGGACAACCCCATGTGAGGACTATAATGGACGGCCCAAGTGAGGACTATAATGGACAACTCATGTGAGGACCATAATGAACGGCCCATTTTAGGACTATAATGGGCGGCCCATGTGAGGACTATAATGGACAACCCAAGTGAGGACTATAATGGACGGCCTATGCGGGGACTCTCATGGACAACCCATGTGAGGACTATAATCGACAACCCATGTGAGGATTATAATGGACAACACATGCGAGGACTATAATGGAAAACCCATGTGAGGACTATAATGGACAACCCCTGTGAGGTCTACAATGGACGGCCCATGTGAGGTCTACAATGGACAACCCATCTGAGGACTATAATGGACGGTCCATGTGAGGACTATAATGGACGGCCCATGTGAGGACTATAATGGACAACCCATGTGAGGACTATAATGGACAACCCACGTGAGGACTATAATGGACGGCCCATGTGTGGACAATAATGGACAACCCATATGAGGACGATAATGGACGGCCCGTGTGAGGACTATAATGGGCGGCCCATGTGAGGACTATAATGGACAACCCATGTGATGGCTATAATGGACGGCCCATGTGAGGACTATAATGGACGGCCCATGTGAGGGCTATAATGGACGGCCCATGTGAGGACTATAATGGACGGCCCATGCGAGGACTATAATTGACAACCAATGTGAGGACTATAATGGACAACCCCATGTGAGGACTATAATGGACAACCCATGTGAGGACTATAATGGACGGCCCATGTGAGGACTATAATGGACAACCCACGTGAGGACTATAATGGACGGCCCATGTGAGGACAATAACGGACAACCCATATGAGGACGATAATGGACGGCCCATGTGAGGACTATAATGGGTGGCCCATGTGAGGACTATAATGGACAACCCATGTGAGGACTATAATGGACGGCCCAAGTGAGGACTATAATGGACAACCCATGTGAGGGCTATAATGGACAACCCATGTGAGGACTATAATGGACGGCCCATGTGAGGACTATAATGGACAACCCATGTGAGGACTATAATGGACAACCCACGTGAGGACTATAATGGACGGCCCATGTGTGGACAATAATGGACAACCCATATGAGGACGATAATGGACGGCCCATGTGAGGACTCTAATGGGCGGCCCATGTGAGGACTATAATGGACAACCCATGTGATGGCTATAATGGACGGCCCATGTGAGGACTAAAATGGACAACACATGTGAGGACTATAATGGACGGCCCATGTGAGGAGTATAATGGACGGCCCATGTGAGGACTATAATGGACAACCCAGGTGAGGACTATAACATCCAGGTGTATTCAACATTCAGAAAGGATAGAATAAAAGGAAAAGGGGGTGGGGTAGCATTGCTGGTTAAAGAGGAGATTAATGCAATAGCTTGGAAGGACATCAGCTTGGAGGATGTGGAATCAATATGGGTTGAGCTGCAGAACACCAAAGGGCAGAAAACGTTAGTGGGAGTTGTGTACAGACCTCCAAACAGCAGTAGTGAGGTGGGGGAGGGTATAAAACAGGAAATCAGAGGTGCGTGCAAAAAAGGCACGGCAGTTATCATGGGTGACTTTAATATGCATATAGATTGGGCTACTCAAACTTGAAGCAATACGGTGGAGGAGGATTTCCTGGAGTGTTTAAGGGATGGTTTCCTAAACCAATATGTTGAGGAACCAACTCGAGGGGAGGCCATCCTGGACTGGGTGTTGTGTAATGAGGAAGGACTAATCAGCAATCTTGTGGTACGAGGCCCCCTGGGGAAGAGTGACCATAGTATGGTGGAGTTCTACATTAGGATGGAGAAGGAAACAGTTAAGTCAGAGACCATGGTCCAGAACTTAAATAAGGGCAACTTTGAGGGTATGAGGCGTGAATTGGTGAGGTTAAATTGGCAAGCGATATTTAAGGGGCTATCAGTGGAAGGGCAATGGCAGACATTTAGAGATCGCATGGATGAACTACAACAATTGTACATCCCGGTCTGGCGTAAAAATAAAAAAGGGAAGGTGGCTCAACCATGGCTAACAAGGGAAATCAGGGATAGTATTAAAACCAAGGAAGTTGCATACAAATTGGCCAGAAGTAGCAGCAAACCCGGGGACTGGGAGAACTTCAAAACTCAGCAGAGGAGGACGAAGGGTTTGATTAGGGCAGGGAAAATAAAATATGAAAGGAAGCTTGCAGAGAACATTAAAATGGACTGCAAAAGCTTCTATAAATATGTAAAAAGAAAGAGGTTAGCAAAAACAAACGTAGGTCCCCTGCAGTCGGAAACAGGGGAAGTCGTAATGGGGAACAAGGAAATGGCAGATCAATTGAACAAGTACTTTGGTTCGGTGTTTACTGTGGAGGACACACACAACCTGCTGGAAATAAAAGGGGTCAGAGGATCTGGTAAGAGGGAGGAGCTGAGGGAAATCCTTATTAGTTGGGAAAAGGTATTGGGGAAATTGATGGGACTGAAGGCTGAAAAATCCCCAGGGCCTGATGGTCTGCATCCCAGAGTACTTAAGGAGGTGGCCTTGGAAATAGTGGATGCATTGACGATCATTTTCCAACATTCCTTAGACTCTGGATCAGTTCCGATGGAGTGGAGGGTGGCCAATGTAACCCCTCTTTTTAAAAAAGGAGGGAGGGAGAAAGCAGGGAATTATAGACCGGTCAGCCTGACATCGGTGGTGGGTAAAATGATGGAAGCAATTATTAAAGATATCATAACAGACCATTTGGAAAGTGGCGACATGATAGGTCCAAGTCAGCATGGATTTGTGAAAGGGAAATCATGCTTGACAAATCTTCTGGAATTTTTTGAGGATGTTTCCAATAGGGTGGACAGGGGGGAACCAGTAGATGTGGTGTATTTGGACTTTCAGAAGGCCTTCGGCAAGGTCCCACACAAGAGATTGGTGAGCAAAGTTAAAGCACATGGGATTGGGGGTAATGTGTTGACGTGGATTGAGAACTGGTTGGCGCACAGGAAACAAAGAGTAGGAGTAAATGGGTACTTTTCAGAATGGCAGGCAGTGACCAGCGGGGTACCGCAGGGTTCGGTGCTGGGACCCCAGCTGTTTACATTATATATTAATGATTTGGACGAAGGGATTAAATGTAATATCTCCAAATTTGCAGATGACACTAAATTGGGAGGCAGTGTGAACAATGAGGAGGATGCTAGGAGGCTACAGAGTGACTTGGACAGGTTGGGTGAATGGGCAAATGTATGGCAGATGAAGTACAATGTGGATAAATGTGAGGTTATCCACTTTGGTGGTAAAAATAGAGAGGCGGACTATTACCTAAATGGTGGCAGATTAGGGAAAGGGGAGGTGCAACGAGACCTGGGCGTCATGGTACATCAGTCACTGAAGGTGGGAATGCAAGTGCAGCAGGCAGTCAAGAAAGCAAACGGAATGATGGCCTTCATAGTAAGGGGATTTGAGTACAGGAGTAGGGAGGTGATGCTGCAGTTGTACAGGGCCTTGGTGAGGCCACACCTGGAGTATTGTGCGCAGTTTTGGTCTCCTAACTTAAGGAAGGACATTCTTGCTATTGAGGGAGTGCAGCGAAGGTTCACTAGATTGATTCCTGGGATGGCCGGACTGACATATCAAGAAAGATTGGGTCAACTGAACTTGTATCCTCTGGAGTTCAGAAGAATGAGGGGGGATCTTATAGAGACATTTAAAATCCTGTCTGGTTTAGACAAATTAGATGCGGGCAGAATGTTCCCAATGTTAGGGAAAACTAGAACCAGGGGTCACAGTCTAAGGATTAAGGGGAAGCCATTTAAGACTGAGCTGAGGAGGAACTTCTTCACCCAGAGAGTGGTGAATCTATGGAATTCTCTTCCAGAGAAGGTTGTTGAGGCCAGTTCGCTAAATATATTCAAAAGGGAGTTAGATATAACACTCACAACTAGGGGGATCAAGGGGTATGGCGAGAAAGCAGGAATGGGGTACTGAGGTAGCATGTTCAGCCATGAACGCATTGAATGGCTGTGCAGGCTCGAAGGACCGAATGGTCTACTCCTGTACCTATTTTCTATGTTTCTATGTTTCTATACTGGACAACCCATGTGAGGAGTATAATGGACGGCCCATGTGAGGACTTTAATGGACAACCCATGTGAGGACTACAATGGACAACCCATGTGAGGAGTATAATGGACAACCCATGTGAGGACTATAATGGACGGCCCATGTGAGGAGTATAATGGACAACCCATGCGAGGACTATAATGGACAACCCATGTGAGGACTATTATGGACGGCCCATGTGAGGACTATAATGGACAGCCCATGCGAGGACTATAATGGACAATCCATGCCAGGATTATAATGGACAACCCATGTGAGGACCATAATGGACGGTCCATGTGAGGACTATAATGGACGGCCCATGCGAAAATATAATGGACAATCCATGCCAGGACTATAATGGACAACCCATGTGAGGACCATAATGGACGGTCCATGTGAGGACTATAATGGACAACCCATGTGAGGACTATAAGGGACAACCCATGTGAGGAGTATAACGGAAGGCCCATGTGAGGGCTATAATGGACGGCCCAAGTGAGGACTATAATGGACGGCCCATGTGAGGACTATAATGGACGTCCCATGTGAGGATTATAATCGACGTCCGATGTGAGGACTGTAATGGACGGCCCATGTGAGGACTATAACGGACAACCCATGTGAGGACTATAATAGACGGCCCATGCAGGGACTATAATGGACAACCCATGTGAGGAATATAATGGACGGCCCATGTGAGGACTATAATGGACAACCCATGTGAGGACTATAATAGACGGCCCATGCGGGGACTATAATGGACAACCCAATGAGGACTATAATTGACAACCCATGTGAGGACTATAATGGGCGGCCCATGTGAGGACTATAATGGACAACCCATGTGAGGACTATAATAGACGGCCCATGCGGGGACTATAATGGACAACCCATGTGAGCACTATAATTGACAACCCATGTGAGGACTATAATGGGCGGCCCATGTGAGGAGTATAATAGACAACCAATGTGAGGACTATAATGGACGGCCCATGTGAGGATTATAATGGGCAACCCATGTGAGGACTATAATGGACATCCCATGCGAGGACTATAATGGACAACACATGTGAGGACTATAATGGACAACCCATGTGAGGACTACAATGGACGGCCCATGTGAGGACTATAATGGACGGCCCATGCGAGGATTGTAATGGACAATCCATGCAAGGACTATAATGGACAACCCATGTGAGGACGATAATGGACAACCCATGTGAGGACTATAATGGACAACCCATGTGAGGACTATAATGGATGGCCCATGTGAGGACTACAATGGACAACCCATGTGAGGACTATAATGGACAACCCATGTGAGGACTAGAAATGGACATCCCATGTGAGGACTATAATGGACATCCCATGTGAGGACTATAATGGACGGTCCATGTGAGGACTATAATGGACGGCCCATGTGAGGACTATAATGGACAACCCTTTTGAGGACTATAATGGACGGCCCATATGAGGACTACATTGGACAACCCATGTGAGTACGATAATGGACAGCTGAAGTGAGGGCTAAAATGGACGGCCCATTTTAGGACTATAATGGGCGGACCATGTGACGACTATAATGGACAACCCATGTGAGGACTATAATGGATGGCCAATGTGAGGACCATAATGGACGGCCCATGTCAGGACTATAATGGACGGCCCATGTCAGGACTATAATGGACGGCCCATGTGAGGTCTACAATGGACAACCCATGTGAGGACTATAATCGACAACCCATGTGAGCAAAACAATGGACGGTTCCAGTGAGGACGATAATGGACAACCTATGTGAGGACTATAATGGACGGCCCATGTGAGGACTATAATGGACAACCCATGCGAGGACTATAATGGACAA
>JASTWF010001963.1:0-35000 GCA_030390025.1 Squalus acanthias | reverse complement strand
AGCGAGGAGGGAAGCCTCAGGTTACAGGAAGATATAGACGGGTTGGTCAGATCGGCAGAACAGTGGCAACTGGAATTTAAACCCTGAAAAGTGTGAGGTGATGCATTTTGGGAAGACTAACAAGGCAAGGGAATAAGACCTTAGGAAGGACAAGAACCTTGGTGTGAACGTACATAGATCACTGAAGGCAGCTGGACAGATGGATAAGGTGGTTAAGAAGGCATATGGAATAGTTGCCTTCATTAGCCGAGGCATAGAATAAAAGAGCAGTGAGGTTATGATGGAGCTGTACAAAACGCTAGTTAGGCCACAGCTGGAATACAGCGTGCAGTTCTGGTCGCCACACTACAGGAAGGATGTGATTTCATTGGAGAGGGTGCAGAGGAGATTATCCAGGATGTTACCTGGGCTGGAGCGTTTCAGCTATGAAGAGATACTGGACAGGCTGGGGTTGTTTTCCTTAGAGCAGAGAAGGCTGAGGGGGGACCTGATTGAGGTGTACAAAATTATGAGGTGGCATAGATAGAAATAAACTTTTCCCCTTCGTAGAGGGGTCAATAACCAGGGGGCCATAGTTTCAAGGTAAGGGGCAGGAGGTGTAGAGGGGATTTGAGGAAACACTTTTTCACCCAGAGGGTGGTTGGAATCTGGAACTCACTGCCTGAAAGCGTGGTAGAGGCAGGAACCCTCACAACATTCAAGAAGCATTTAGATGAGTACTTGAAACGCCATAGCATACAAGGCTACGGACCAAGTGCTGGAAAATGGGATTAGAATAGACAGGGCTTGAGGGCCGGTACGGACACGAGGGGCCTAAGTGCCTCTTTCTGTGCTGTATAACTCTATGACTCCGGATTACTACCAGTGCCATGTGCTAGTGAGTACAGAAACAGGAAGGTAGAGCAGATGAATGCGTGGCTGGAGAGATGGTGTAGGAGGGAGGGCTTTAGATTCCTGAGGCATTGCGTCCATTTCTGGGGAAGGTGGGACCTCTACAAGCCAGACGTGTTGCACCTCAGCGGGAACGGGACCACTATCCTCGCGGTGGAGTTTTGCTAGTGCTGTTGGGGAGGGTTTGAACGAGCTTCGCAGGAGGATGGGAACCTGAGGGTAGAATCAGAAGGGAGAAAAGCGAAGCTGGAAAGAGAAGATAAGGGCTCAGATTGTAGATTAAATAAAAATAAACTATTACTGTGATTTGTTTGAAATGGAAAGGAGGGATTCACATGTGGAAGAATGTTGGTCTGAAGATTTCTGGGTTCATCTGAGAAAAAGGAAGCAAATAAAAGACAATTAAAGTCTGTTCTGCATATTCTTACTGAGATTTGAATGCATTTTAGGCCTGAGTTTCACTGTCTGTGTACACAAGAGTGAAGGATTACATCAAACAAAGGTTATAATTTAGATTCGAATGGATCACTTGGATGAAGGGGTTGTCCCATGAGGAGAGATTGAGTAGACTTGGGCTATATTCGCTAGAGTTTAGAAGAATGAGAGGTGATCTCATTGAAATGTATAAAATTCTTGATGGGCATGACAAGGTAAATGCTGAGAGGATGTTAAAGTTAAACAGAACCTGCTCCAAAGACACAAGAGATGCCTCATCAGGTATGGAAACCTTGTTTTTTTTATATACCACCATCTCCTGTCCTTACAATATACACTCTGCATCCTGTGTAGTTCAGAACAGATTAACAGATCACGAAAAGCATGTCCCTTGCCAGAGTGCTGCCCTGGGCCATCCATGGATTAGCATGTCAATGGACAGGCCCCCTAGGGAGCAAAGCCAACATGTCAATGGCTGAAGGGGTAGAGTCTGCAATCTGCTGACCTAGGGGTGGGAGGGTTCCAGTCCCAATCCCTCCCCCTCGAGAAGAAGGCCCATCTCACTCAGTGTGTTGTGTGTGTTTTTTGTGCTGTCTGCAAATTCTCTCTGCCCCAATCTTTAACTCTTTAGACTCTCTGGTTTCTAACCGGGGTTTGTTTGTAATGGGATGTTTCTGAGAGATTGTCTGTGTAACTGAGAGAGGGAGCCCTGGGCTCTTGCTTTGCTTTTTTTTCATTGCTTTGTTTCTTAACCAATCTCTTTTCTCTCTCTCTCTCTCTTCTCCCAAGGACATTTATTATATTTGCAAAGCTGTAACAAGATGCGAAGGGAGCGAGAGCGCTTTGGGACAAGGAATACCCGGGACAAGAGCAGTGGACTATCCCAGTCCTTGGCCAGACGCTGCACCCAATGGGCCCACGTGAGTTTGTGTCTGCTTATTACCCCGGACTTTGATTTCCTCTCGGGGACCCTGGGATTCTGGGGCCTGGGGTTAACTTGTTCCTGTTGGATTGTGGGCCTGGAGTTTTCAACAGGTTTAAAGCCCGGCCTTGCAATGTGGCACAAACACGTTAACCCCTGGTGCGGGAAGAAGAGGGCCCCAAGAGGAAATTAAAGTCCTCAACGCCAACCCGTGTTCTAATTCCACAATAATGCCCGTGATTTGGGCAGGGCGATTAATTTGAGGGTTCAATGAGATGCGCGGCAGCCATTTGAATTCATGTTACTGTGGTTCCCAGTGTGGATTTATTACTGTGTCTATTTCACTGCAATTTTCTCTCTCTCTCTCCATCTTTCTCTGTCTCTCTCTCTCTCCATCTTTCTCTCTCTCTCTCCATCTTTCTCTGTATCTCTCTCTCTCCATCTTTCTCTGTCTCTCTCTCTCTCCATCTATCTCTCATGTGGCTCGATGTCAATTTTTGTTTTCTAACACTCCTGTGAAGCGCCCTGGGAGGTCTCACTACATTAAAGGCTCTATACAAATATAAGTTATTGTTGTTGTTATTTCTCTCTCTCTCTCTCTCTCTCTCTCTCTCTTTTTGCAAAGCAACCAAATTTTTCTCCCTTAACATGTAACAAAAAAGCCGCCCACAGCAATGGGATTTGTCGTCATTTTAAATGGCAGACAGAACCATTTCAGAGTGCATTTCAATCAAGATTAAAGCTAAGATAGAGGGAAAGAAACAGAGAGAGAGCAGAGAGTGAAAGAAAAAGAGGATCAGAGATGGGGAGCTAGATAGGAACAGAGATCAAGAGAGGGGGAACTGTTGAATGCCACAAGTGGGAGATGCACTGGAACATTGAATGTACGCACAGTACCAATCCTGGGTCGAGCAGGTACAGGGAGAGGCACGGCCATCGCCAGTGTTTGCATAGTGAGGCAGGCGGCGACTTTAATAAGTGCCCCAAAGGAATCCCTGTTTAAACATCGAATCTAGGAGCAGGAGTAGGCCATTCGGCCCGTCGAGCCTGCTCCACCATTCAATACGAGCATGGTTGATCATCCAAATCCAGTACCCTGTCCCTGCTTTAATCCCCACAGTACACATATCCCACACTACCCCCGTAACCCCACGTATTTAATTCCCCCTAACATATCCCGTCCAATCCCCATAACCCCACATATTTAATCCTCCCCTAACACTAAGGGTCAATTTATTCATAGCCAAATCAACCAAACCCGCACATTTTTGGACTGTGGGAGGAAACCGGAGCACCCGGAGGAAACCCACGCAGACACGGGGAGAATGTGCAAACTCCACACAGACAGTCACCCTAGGTCAGATTCGAACCCGGGCCCCTGGAGCGGTGAGGCACCAGTGCTAACCACTATGCCACCGTGTTTTTAAAGAGAGGTTGGCACTTTCTGGGGATTGAGGGGAGGTCCCCATGCTTGGAATACACGCCGGGGGCAGGCTACAGCGGACGCTCCTTAAAACCTGCCTTCTTGACCAAGCTTTTGGTCACCTGCCCTAATTTCTCCTTATGTGGCTCGCTATCAAATTTTTTGGACTTACAATCCTCCTGTGCAGTGCCTTGGGACGTTTTACTACGTTAAAGGTGCTATATAAATGCAAGTTGTTGTTGTCTCTATTTCTATCCTCTTTCCCTGTGTCTCTCCCTCTTTGTCTCTCAATTTCTCTATTTGGCACTTTAATAAGTAAAAATGGCGCCCACAGCAATGTGATTTGTCGTTATTATAAATGGTGAGCCAGAAACATTGCAGAGTCCATTTCAATCAAGATTAAATCTCAGATAGGGTGAAATAAAAGGGGGAGAAAGAAAGAGAGACAGTGAGACACACAGTGAGAGTTGACTGGGGTTAAACACACAGGGAGAGACAGGCTTTGGGAGGGGGGGGGGGGTGTCTCCAGTGTGTCGTCACTGCCCCGCTCCCAGCCTCTGCAGAAAAGCCCCTCTGTCACACCCTTCCAGAATGTCAAGATTCAAAAGTAAATCCCGGGATGGTGATTTTAAAAAGTGTCCCAAAGGAATCCGCAGCTTAATCCCGGTTTAAAGAGAGTTTGGCACTTTCTGGGGAATGAGGGGATGTCCCCAGGCTTGGCACACACACCCCGGGTGGACAGAGATAGGGACAGTGAGAAGGAGAGAGAAATATAAATACACTGAAATATAAATACACGCACACTGAAATTTACACAGGTACACTGAAAATATACACGCAAACTGAAATATACACTGAGGAGAAATTTCTTCACCCAAGTGGCTGTGAATGATTGGAATTCTTTACCCCAGAGGACTGTGGAGAAAATAGTCAGGGTAAGGAAAAATGATGAGGTGAAATGAAAGGCTCTTTATCTGAATGGACGCAGCATTCGTAACAAGATGGACGAGGTGACGGCACAAATAGAAATCAATGGGTATGATAGGCAGAAAGGAAAAGGAGGTGGGGTAGCTCTGTTAATAAAGGATGAGATCACTGCAGTGGTGAGGAATGATATTGGCTCAGAAGCTCAAGATGTAGAATCAGTTTGGGTGGAGATAAGAAATAGTAAGGGTAAGAAGTCACTGGTGGGAGTAGTATACAGGCCCCCTGACAGTAGCTATACTGGGGGCTTGTAAGAAAGCTACTGTAATAATCATGGGCGATTTTAATCATCATATAGATTGGCCAAATCACATTGGCAAGGGGTAGCCTTGAGGACGAGTTCACAGAGTGTATTCGAGGCGGTTTCTTAGAGCAATACGTTGAGGAACCAATCAGGGAGCAGGTTATTTTCGATCTGGTAATGTGTAATGAGACAGGATTAATTAATGATCTCATAGTGAAGGATCCCCTCGGAAAGAGTGATCGTAGCATGATAGAATTTCAAATTCAGTTTGAGGGTGAGCAACTTGGGTCTGAAACTAGTGTCCTGAACTGAAATCAAGGCAATTACAAGGGTATGAGGACAGAGTTGGCTAAAGTGGACTGGGAAAATAGATGAAAGGGTAAGACGGTAGATCAGCAGTGGCAGACACTTAAGGAGATATTTCATAAATCTCAGCAGAGATATATTCCAGTGAGAAAGAAAGACTGTACGAGAAGCATGCACCATCCGTGGTTAACTAAGGAAGTTAAGGATGGTATCAAATTGAAAGAAAAGGCAGACAATGTTGCGAAGATTAGTGTTAGGCCAGAGGATTGCGAATTTTTAGAAACCAGTAAAGGATGACAAATCAGCAAAAAAAACCTCAAAATTTCCTTGATCAGAGCTGTGTAGTTTTTTAATTCATTGTTTGCTTTGTTTTAATCAATTTTCATTTATCTCTCTCTCCAGAAGCTGCAACGTGACGATGCAGAGTGAGAGTGTTTTGGGAGGTGGAATCCTTGGAGAAGAGCTTCCTTCAGAGGGGAGTGACTGAGGCCCCTCAGCACAGGCTGCCCCCAATGTGTCTGTTTAACACCCCGGTGATTCATTTCCATCGCTCGCTCCCCCCAATCGCCTAATGTAACTTGTACATCTTTCTGCACCACCCTCTCTCTCTCTCTACCTCTGTAGAAAAGGCGCTTAAGATGGCATACTAGATACTTTCCTTTATTAGCCGAGGAATATGGAATGCAAGAGCAAGGAGGTTATGCTAGAAACTGTATCAATCCCTAATTAGGCCGCAGCTAGAGTACTGTGTACAGTTCTGGTCACATTACAGCAAAGATGCGATTGCTCTAGAGAGGGTAGAGAGGAGATTTACAGCACAGACACGATGGGCCGAAAATAGTAAGTGATTTCAACTACTCCAATATTAACAGGGATAAAATCAGCGTGAAGGGTATAGAGGGTGCAGAATTCCTAAAAGGCATCCAGGAGAATTTTTGTAGCCAGTATGTAGCAAGCCCAACACGGGAGGGGCAGTTCTGGACTTGGTTTCAGGGAATGAAGCTGGGCAGGTAGAAGGTGTATCAGAGGGGGAGCATTTCGGTGCTAGTGACCATAATTCAGTTAGATTTAAGGTAGTTATGGAAAAGGATAATGACAGACCAGGAATAAAAATTCTAAATTGTGGAAAGCAAATTTTGCTAAGCTCAGAGGGTATTTAGCCATAGTGGACTGCAAACAGCTACTTGAAGGTAAATCAGTGTCAGAGCAGTGGGAGGCATTCAAGGAGGAGATCCGGAGGGTTCAGACCAAATATGTGCCCTTAAAGAAAAAAGGTGGGACTAACAAATCTAGAGCCCCCTGGATGTCGAGAGACAAAATTGAGAGGTCGCACATACCAGGTTATAGTCCAACAGTTTTATTTGAAATCACAAGCTTTCGGAGCTATCGATCGCCCCTTCCTCAGGTGAAGTAGTAAAGACATTTATTTACTGCTTAACCTGAGGAAGGGGCGATCGATAGCTCCGAAAGCTTGTGATTTCAAATAAACTCTTGGACTATAACCTGGTGTTGTGCGACCTCTCAATTTTGTCCACCCCAGTCCAACACCGGCATCTCCGCATCATGTCTAGAGACATACAGGGTAGGATAAAGAAAAAAAAAGGAGGCGTATGACAGATACCGAGAGCTAAATACTGCAGAATCTTTTAGAGGAGTACAGAAAGTGCAGGGGTGCAATTAAAAAGGATATAAGGAAAGCAAAGAGAGAGCATGAAAACTTCTTGTCAGGTAAAATGAAGGAAAACCCAAAGATGTTTTATAAATATATTAAGAGTAAGAGGATTACTGAAGAAAGGGTAGGGACTATTAGAGATCATGAGAGTAATTAATCTGTGTGTGGAGGCGGGAGATGTCAGTAGGGTTCTTGATGAATACTTTGCATCTGTTAAGCGAAGCAAAAGAGGAAACAGCAGAGGCCCTGACCATCATTTTCCAATCCTCTCTGGCTTCAGGTGTGGTGCCGGAGGACTGCAAATGTGGTACCCCTTGTTTAAAGAGGGGGAAAAGGTTAGAACGAGTAATTACAGGCCAGTCAGTGCTGGGAAAATTATTGGAAAGAATTCTGAACGGCAGGATAAATCATAATTTAGAAAGACACGGATTAATCAAGGATAGTCAACACGGATTGGTGGGACAGGCTCGAAGGGGTGAATGGCCTCCTACATCAACCAATGTTTGTGTCTCTCTTCTCTGATAAGGGGTCAGAGACACCCAGCTCAGGTTTTGATTCCCTGTACAATGATGGGGGTTGGGCGGGGGACACACCTTCCTGCAGTGAGGAATACATCTGGAGCTGGGATCGTACTGTGCGGAAAGTATGGGAATGCCAGTCAGCCGCTGCATGTCTCCATCTCTTGCTCCACGTCTGCTCCACTGATCTCTAATGCCCCCCATCTCAGTCTCTCTCCTCCTGTGTCCCCAGGCTTCTAAATCTCTCTCCAATTCGGTTCCAGACGCTCATTATACAGCCACCGAGTGAGCGGCGACAGCCATTTTGTGCTTGTTGCGGGGAGGCAGCAATTTTGTGTTTGGTGTTGGGGGGCAGTAATTTTGTGCTCGGTGTGGGGGAGGGGCAGCCATTTTGTGCTTGGCGCAGAGGGGCATCCATTTTGTGCTCGGTGCGGTGGGGCATCCATTTTGTGCTTGGTGCGGGGACGCAGCCATTTTGTGCTCGGTGCGGGGGGGCAGCCATTTTGTGTTCGGTGCAGAGAGGCAGCCATTTTGTGCTCGGATCGGGGGGTGTGTTTTACAGAGTTTGTATTTGTCTGGACATGAATTAAACCAAATTAAAGAGGGTCGTGAGTTGGAGCCACACCAGGTAAGTGAGTCACACAAGGGGCAAAAGAGAGTTTCACCAGCAGTGGGGAGGGAGATTGACAGGGTGGGGGGAGATTATACATGGATGGAGATATATGGGGGTCTTATACAGGGGGCTGTGGAGTTTCACCCAGGTGGAGGAGGGAAGGAGTTTCACTGAGAGGGAGAGATACAGGGGGGAGTGTACAGGGAGATGGGTGAATTATACAGGGGGAGTATTGTACAGGAATTTACAGGGGGAGGGCAGGAGATAAGCGAGGGGAATTATACAAGGGGGGGGAATTCACAGGGGGATTAAAAGGGACATTTCAAAGCGGGGGAAATTCTAGGTGGAGAGTTTCACGAGGGTGTAGTATGCAGGATTATTATATGGGGGCTTGGGGGATTTGAATGGGGTTTATTATAGGGTGTGTCACAGAGCTATAGTTACAGGGGCATTATACAGAGGGGGGAAGAGAGTATCACAGGGGCATTATACAGGCCGTAGTATGGTGGGTATTATACAGGGGGTATGGAGATAACCGGTGGGATTAGACAGCAAAACAGGGGGGGGGAGCAAAACAGGGAGGGGGCAGAAAAGGGGGGCGGTGCCAAACAGGGGGGTGGGGCAGAACAGGGGGGGAAGCTAAACAGGGGGGGTGTGGCTAAACAGCGAACATCGCCATTTCTGACCTTCTGTTGGAGGGAAGGTCATTGATGAAGCAACTGAATATGGTTGGGCCTAGGACACTGCACTGAGGAACTCCTGCAGCGATGTCCTGGGGCTGTGATGATTGACCTTCAGTCACCACAACCATCTTCCTTTGTGCTATGTATGAATCCAGCCAGTGGAAATGTTTTCCTCCGATTCCCATTGACTTCAATTTTACAAGGGCACCTTCATGCCACAGTCGATCAAATGTTGCCTTGCTGTGAAGAGGGAGAATCACTCTGTATCTAACTCGTGCTGTACCTGCCCAGGGAATGTTTGATAGGGCGATGCAGAGGAAGATTTTCTCTGTACCTCACCGGTGCTGAACCTGCCCAGGGAGAGTTTGATGGGAATTTGTAGAGGGAGAGTTACTCTGTATCTAACGAGTGTTGTACGTGCCCTGGATGTGATGGATGGGACAATATAGAGGGAGCTTAACTCTTTATCGAACCATTGCTTTACGTGCCCGGAGAGTGTTGGATGGGTCAGCGTAAAGGGAGATTTAATCTGTATCTAACCCGTGCTGTACCAGCCCTGGGAGTGTTTGATGGAACAGTGTAGATGGAGCTTAACTCTGTATCTGATCCGTGCTGTACCAACCCTGGGAGTGTGTGATGTGACAGTTTAGAGTGTGATTAACTCTGCAGCTACCCCGGGCTGTACTTGCCCTGCTAGTGTTTGATGCGACAGAGTAGAGGGAGCTTTACTCTGTATCTAAACCGTACTGTACATATCGTGGGAGTGGTTGATGGGACAGTGCAGAGGGAGCTTTACTCTGTATCTATACTGTGCTCTACATGCCCTGGGAGTTTTTGATGGGCCAATATAGTGGGAGCTTCACTCTTTATCCAACAAGTGCTGTGCCTGCCATGGGAGTGCTTGGTGGGACAGTGCAGAGGGAGATTTACTCTGTATCTAACCCTTGCTGTACCTGCCCTGGGAGTGTTTGATGGGACAGTGTAGAGGGAGCTTTACTCTCTATCTAACATGTGCTGTACCTGCGCTGGGAGTGTTTGATGGGACAGTGTAGAGGGAGCTTTACTCTGTATCTAACCCATGCTGTAACTGCACTGGGAGGTTTTGATGGGAATGTGTAGAGGGAGATTTATTCTCTATCTAACCCATGCTGTACCTATCGTGGCATTGTTTGGTGGGACAGTGCAGAGGAAGCTTTACTTTGTGTGTCACCAGAGCAGCATGTGCCCTGGATGTGTTTGATTGTACAGTGTAGCGGGAGCTTTACACTGTATCTCTGATATATCCATTAACACTCACATTAACAATCTATGATATACCCCACACCCCTCATTGTAACACTTCGATATACACCACACGCCTCACTGTAAAACTCTGATATAGCCCATACCACATACTGTCATACTCTGATGTACCTCACTGTAACACTCTGATATAGCCCACACCACAAAAGTAACACTATGATATACCCCAGAAAACTCACTGCAACACTCAGATACATGCCAAACCCCAGAAGCACTCTTATCTTTCCCACACCAATCACTGCAACACACCCCACACTGTATCACTCTGATATCCCCCACACACCTCACTGGAAACATCTGACATACCGCACACCACACACTGTAAACCTCTGATGAACCCCACACCTCTCACTCTTACTCTATTATATACCACACACCCCTCACTATAACACTCTGATATACCCCACACATCACTCTGTAACCCTTTGATATACCCACACCCCTCACTATAACACTCTAATATACATAGAAACATAGAAAAATAGGAGCAGGAGTAGGCCATTCGGCCCTTCCAGCCTGCTCCGCCATTCAATATGATCATGGCTGATCCTTTATCTCAATATCATATTCCCGCACTCTCCCCATATACCCCACACCACTCACTGTATCAATCTGATATATGCCACACACTGGGCTGTTACTCCCCACAACACTCAATGTAATACTGATATACTTCTTCTTCTTAGGCAGTCCCTCGGATCCGAGAATGACTTGCTTCCACATTAAAAATGAGTTGGCAGGTGACTGATGAGTCGAATTCTGGACCTACAGACTCTGTCACAAGTGGGGCAGACGGTGGTTGAAGGGGCAGGTGGCTGGGGTGCTTGGGTTGACGTGCGCTCCTTGCGCTGCCTGCGCATGACTTCCGTTTCTCCCGGCGAAGAGACTCGATGTGTTCGGCGCCTTCCACGGATGCTTCTCCACCACTTTGGGCGCTCTTGGGCCGGGGAGTCCCAGGTGTCGGTGGGGATGTTACACTTTTTCAAGGAGGCTTTGAGGGTGTCCTTGAAACGTTTCCTCTGCCCACCTGGGGCTCTCTTGCCGTGCCGGAGATCCGAGTAGAGTGCTTGTTTTGGGAGTCTCGTATCGGGCATGCGGACGATGTGACCCAATCATCGGAGCTGATCGAGCGTGGTCAAAGCTTCGATGTTGGGGATGTTGCCCAGAGCAAGTACACTGACGTTGGTGCGCCTATCCTGCCAATGGATTTGCAGGATCTTGCGGAGGCAGCGTTGGTGGTACCTCTCCAGTGCTTTGAGGCGCCTGCTGTACATGGTCCATGTCTCTGAGGCATACAGCAGGGCGGGTATCACTGCTGCCCTGTAGACCATGAGCTTGGTGCTGGGGTTGAGGTCCTGGTCTTCAAAAACTCTCTTCCTCAGGCGACCGAAGGCTGCACTGGCACACTGAAGGCGGTGTTGGACTTCGTCGTCGACGTCTGCCCTTGTTGACAGTACTTCGCACCGCTCACTGTAACACACTCTGTTATACTGCACCCCCTCACTGTAACACACACTGATATACACCACAAACCACACTGTAACACTCTGAAACAACCCACACAGCAATACACTGAAATATCCCACACTCCTGATTATAAAATTGTTATATATCACACATCCCTCAATGTAACAATCTGATTTACACCGCACCACTTACTGTAACACTATGATATACCCCACACCCCTCATGGTAACACTCTGATATACCCCACACCGCTCACTATAACATTCTGATATACCGACAGCCCTCACTGTAACATTCTCTGATATACCCCACACCCCTCATGTTAAAACTCTGATATACTGCTCACCCTCACTGTAACACACACTGATACACCTCACACCCCTCAGTGTAACACTTTGGTATACCCCACACCCCTCGCTGTCATAGTCTGATATACTCCACACCGCTCACTGTAACCGATTGATATACCCCACACCCCTCTCTGTAACACACTGATATATTCCACCCCCTCACTGTAACACTCTGTGATATACCCCATACTCCTCACTTCAACACTGTGATATACCACACACCCCTCACTTTAACGTTCTGATATACCCTTACAACCCTCACTGTAATAGACAGATATACCCCACAACCCTCACTGTAACGCTCTGATATACCGCACAACATTCAAGGTAACTCTCTGATACATGACTCGCTCTGGACTGTTACTCCCCACATCACTCACTGTAACCCACTGATACATGACTCGCTCTGGACTGTTACTCCCCACATCACTCACTGTAAGTCTCTGATACATGACTCGCTCTGGACTGTTACTCCCCACATCACTCACTGTAACTCTCTGATACATGACTCACTCTAGACTGTCACTCCCCACATCACTCACTGTAACCCACTGATACATGCCACAATCTGGATTGTTTCACCCCACACCAGTCATTCTAATACTGATATACCTCGTACCATTCACTGTTGCCACTGCCACTTTAATCCCATGGACTTCATTTTTGGTAATATGTGGTACTTTATCAAGCAACTTTTCAAAATATAGGGGAATTGGGAAAGTGTGAGTAGTTTCAATCATAAAACCATAGAATTGGTGAGCTAAGTTCTGTTGACATTTTTTTTAGCGGAACATGACTTCTCACTCTGACCACAGACCTCGCCTGTTTTCAATCAGTGAATTTCAAAATCAGTGATTTTATTCCCATTTTATTATTTATATTTATTTGTTCTCACGATATAGGTGACGCTGTCAAGGCTGATATTACTTGCCCATTCCCAGTTACCCATGGTAAAATGGTGGGCCTTCATCCTGAACCGCTGCAGTCCGTGTGGTGAAGGTGGTCCCACAATACTATTACGTAAGGAATTTCAGGCTTTTGACCCAATGACGATGAATGGACGGCGATACATTTGAAGGGTACAGTAGCATAGTGGTTATGTTGCTCGACTAGTAAACCAGATGCCTGGACGAATAATCCTGAGTTCAAATCCCACTGCTAGGGAATGTTAAATTATATTAATAAAACAAATCTGGAATAAAAAGTTAGTGTCAGTAATGGTGACCATTAAACTACCGCATTGTCGGTAACAGCACATTTGATTCACTAATGTCCTTCAGGGAAGGGAAGATGTCGTTACCCATGTTGGACGAAATGTGACTTAAAACCCACAGCAATGTGTTTGACTATTGACTATTGACGACCCTCTGAAATGGCCTAGCAAGCCACTCAGTTGTATGAGGCGGCTCACCAACACCTTCTCCAGGGCAGTTAAGGATGGACAATAAATGCTGGCCTTGCCTGCGACGTCCATATTCCAAGAATGAATCAAACAATGATTTCTTAATGATCATAATGATTTATAAAGAGTTGTAATGTTTTAACCAGAGCCGCCATCTTTGTTATGAGGCCCCAGAGCCGCCATCTTTGAGCGGGATGCCGGAGACGCCATTTTTGTTAGGGGCGTCGGAGGAACTTTATTTGTGCGGGGCAACGGAGCCGATATCTTTGTGCTGGGCACCGGAGCCGCAATTTTTGTGCGGGACGTTGGTTCCAACATTTTTGTGCGGGGCACCGGAACCGCCATAATTGTTCGGGACCCCGGGGCGCCTGCATTGTGCGTGGTGCCGGGGCAGCCATCTCTTTGCTGAGCGCCGGGGCCGGCACCTTTGTGCTGCGCGCCGGTGCCGCCATCTTTGTGCTGGGCGCAGGAGCCGCCATCTTTGTTGGGATCGCCAGGGCCCGCGTCTGGTGTGGGGCGCCGAGGCTACCATCTTTGTGACGAGCGCCAGGGCCACCATCTTGTGCGGAACGCTGAGGCCACCATCTTTGTGCGGGGCACCGGGGCCGCAATCTTTGTGCGGGACGCCGGAGCCGCCATTTTTGTTAAGTGAATGTCACCGCGGCGGGCGGCCCGGCCCATGGAAAACGGTGCGCCACAATATTTGGCACAGAAAGCTCTCAGGCTGCAAAGTTCCACTTCACATCATCCTTTAATGAATTTTACAATTAGAGTAAATGGATATTTCCCCACATTCTTCAACTGCTCTCTGAACTTAGTCTGGGTGACGGCATAAATCCCAGTGTTTGTGCAGCAACTCAGCATCTGCAGCATCAATCCTATTTCCCTTACAAGGTGCGGCAGAATTATAGACACAGTCCACAAATACCTTATCCGGCTCAATATATAATACACCATAAACACTGTCCATAATAGAATGAAGTTGCCGGAGATTAGAAGAAGTAAAATGATGGATTTCCTGCGGCTCTCCATCTCTGGGTCTCTGGGATTCTCCCCACTGCTTGGACCCCCGAGTCTCCTGCGGGCTCTGCTGGACACTAAAATGTGTCTGACGGTGACAGCATTGAGCAGCAGAATCACCACAAATGGGACCCCCAGGGTGAGAGTATAATGAAGGAACTCAATTGCTCCCCAGACCAGTGAAAACTTAACATCTAGTGTTACATAACAAAACCAGGGGAGGTTCGAAAGCGAATATTGACATGTGAACATAAAATACCAAAACATGTTCGTCAAACCGCTGAGCACAGTCACTGTTCCCAGAACGACAGCCGCCCTTTTCTCAGTGCAATATTTAGTTTTCAGCTTCTGGCGGCAAATGGCCACAAATCGATCAAAGGTGAAAGTGACGGTGAACCAGACAGAACAGTCTGTGGCTGCATAAAGCAGGACGGCGTGGATATTACACACGGGGATGGACTCCACGAAACGAAAGTGTTCACTAAAAACAATCGGAATCTGCCTCAATATCAGGTCGAGGATAACGACCAGTAGATCCGCCGCTGCCATGGCCAACATGTAGCGAGTGACACATTTGGAGAGACCGCATTTTCCCCGAGACAAGATTACAATCATCACTAAGTTCACTGAGAGGAAGGGAAATAAACAGGGAAATTATACATCAGGCTAGGAAATGAGCAGTTTGAATGAATTCGGGGAGAAATCAGAAACTCCTCAGCGACATTCAATGATCAAATCTAAGTCGATTGCCCGTGGTGCTGAATACAGAGTTTGTTGTAAGAGTAATCGGGAAAACATAGTGGAATTAAGAAAGGAAACGGGTGTTGAGGCTGCCGCGAAACACGAATGGAGGCTGATTCCATATGTGGAAAACAAGAAGCTTTTATTCACTGCATGGCAAAACAAAATGTCTGAGAAAGCTGCTCCCAGAATTCTCTGGGTAAACTCCCACAATTCTCTGGGTAAAACCTGAGGCCCCGCCCCCTTCTGCCTTAAAGGGAAGGGGCTGGAAATTTGTCCACAGACGGAAGAATGGATTATGCCCGTTTTAGGTGGCGATCCGCCACACAGCTCCCCCCAGAATCCGCTTAGGAGGTGTGGACGAGACGGTGCGGCGGTCTGATGGGCCAGCCGGAGCAGCTCTTGTAGGACGCCGGTGGGCGTGGAACGGCCGGGTGTGGAGCAGCCGCGTGAGCCGGCTTGAGGGCTGGTCGGCCGCCTGGAGGTGGACGAGCAACAGGGACCTGCTCCCCTTGCTCTGAGTGCGCTGGCTTGAGTCGGTCCACCGACACTTTTTCGGTCCTGTCGCCCACTTGCAGTTTGAAACATTTGTCCCCAGCCTGTAGCACATTGTAGGGCCCGTCGTACGGGGGTTGAAGGGTTCCGCAGTGGGCGTCGTGCCGGACGAAAACAAACCGTGCCTGATGCAGGCTTAGTGGCATTCGCCGTGTCGGGCAATGGGCACCGGGGCGAACTGCAGCGCCGGTGAGGCGAAGTTGTGGCGTTGCTGGTCGGCTGACCAGGGTGTCATGGCGGTGGGCAGGAACTCGCCGGGTATGCGCAGCGGCTGACCGTACACGAGCTCTGCTGCCGATGCGTGGAGGTCTTCTTTAACTGCAGTGCGCAGGCCAAGGAGGACCCACGGAAGTCAGTCAGTCCAGGCGCCATCTTGGAGGCTGACTCGAAGAGATGCCTTCAAGCATCTGTGGAACCGCTCACACAGTCCGTTGGCTTGGGGGTGGTACGCTGTGGTGCGGTGGATGGTCACCCTGAGATTGCGTGCGACGGCGGTCCACAGTGCAGAGGCAAATTGCGGACCTCTGTCGGACGTCATGTCGGAGGGGACGCCGAATCGTGCGACCCAGGTGCTGACGAAAGCTCTGTCGTTGTCGGCGGTGGTGGTAGAGGTCAGTGGAATTGCCTCAGGCCAGCGTGTGGTGCGGTCAACGATGGTCAGCAAGTGCGTGTGGCCTTGCGACGGCGGCAGGGGCACGACGATGTCCACGTGGATGTGGTCGAATCTCCGTGAGGGGACGGTAAACTCCTCAAGGGGTGCTTTCGTGTGTTGCTGTACCATGGCACGTTGGCAGGATAGGCAGGAGTTGGCACAAGTACGCACATCCTTGCAAAGGCCGTGCCAGACAAAGCGGTTGGCTACCAATTTGATGGATGTGCGGGTGCCGGGGTGGGAAAGGTTGTGGAGAATGTCGAATATCCGGCGGCGCCAGGACGTTGTGACAACGGGCCGAGGTTGACATAGGGATATGTCGCACTTGACCGTGACTGCGGTCGGGCCACAGGCGACGTCGGCCAGGCATAGCCCTGGTAGGTTGTTGGGTGAGGAGATCAGATCCGGGTCGGTGATCTGTTCTGCTGCAAGTTGAGCATAGTCGACTGCTAGGTGTGCGGCGTGGAAGGCGGGGTGGGAGAGGCAGTCGGCTACCACATTGTCTCGGCCGGAGACGTGTTGGTAGTCTGTGGTGAACTCGGACACTGCCGCGAGCTGGCGCTGCTGCCTGGCGGACCAGGGGTCGGTTGTCTTTGCCATTGCGAATGTCAGGGGCTTGTGATCGACAAACGCAGTGAAGGGGTGGCCCTCAAGCAAAAACCGGAAATGGCGGACCGCCAGGAACAGCGCGAGGAGCTCGCGGTCGAAGGTGCTGTACTTGACCTCCGGGGGGCGTTGTTGGCGGCTGAAGAAGGCAAGTGGTTGCCAGGCGCTGTCGACCCACTGCTCATACACGGCGCCGACCGCGTGGTCGGAGGCGTCCGTGGTGAGTGCTAGCCTGGCATTGGGCCGTGGGTGCGCGAGCAGGGTGGCGTTGGCGAGCGCGGTCTTGGTGGAATCGAAGGCGGTGGACGCAGCTGCCGTCCATTCGACCGCCATCTTGCCGCCCCTCCCCGGAGGGCTTCATACAGGTGCCTCATGAGGGACGCCGCTTTGGGGATGAAGCGGTTATAGAAATTCACCATCCCGAGGAACTCCTGGAGGCCTTTGATGGTGGTGGGGTGCGGAAATTGTTGGACGGCCTGCACCTTGTTGGGCAGGGGAATGGCCCCAGCATGGGTGATGTGGTGGCCGAGGAAGTCGATCTTGTCCAGGCCGAACTGGCATTTGGCTGGGCTGACGATGAACCCGTGGTCGCTGAGGCGCCCGAACAGGATGCAAAGGTGTTCGAGGTGTTCCTGCTTGGAGGAACTGGCTACCAGGATGTCATCCAGGTAGACGAACAGGAACTTCAGGTCCCGAAGGACCGAGTCCTTGAGCCGTTGGAATGCCTGGGCCGCGTTTTTGAGGCCGAAGGGCATCCGCAGGAACTCGAACAGGCCGAAGGGGGTGATTACGGCCGTTAAGGGGACGTCTGCGGGGTGGACAGGGACTTGGTGGTAGCCGCGCACCAGGTCGACCTTGGAAAAGACTGAGCGGCCGGCCAGTCTAGCCGAGAAGTCCTGAATGTGCGGCACGGGGTACCGATCAGGGGTGGTGGCATCATTGAGGCGGCGGTAATCCCCGCAGGGGCGCCAACACCCGCCTGATTTGGGGGCGATGTGGAGTGGGGAGGCTCAGGGACTGTTGGAGCGGCGGATGATGCCGAGCTGTTCCATGGTGGCAAACTCGGTCCGCGCGATCTCCAGTTTGGCCGGGTCCAGCCTGCGGGCGTGGGCGTACACTGGGGGCCTGTGGTGGGGATGAACTGTTCCACCCCGTGTTTGGCGGCCTCCGCGGAGAAGGTCGGATTGGTAAGGGCTGGGAATTCGGCCAGGAGTGCCGAGTAGTCATTCGTGGCCCGGGCGTGTCACTGTGACGCCATGTCGGCGGGTTGATGGAGGGCCATGGCGCCCAGGATGGGGGACATGGTGTTCATGTCCACGAGGCTGTGATGAGGGATGTCTACCAGTAAGCCGTCGGCACACAGGAAATCTGCGCCGATGAGGGGGGAGAGCACCTTGGCAGTGATGAACACCCATCGGTAGCGGTGACCAGCGAGGTCGAGGGTGACTGTCCGGGTGCCATATGACCGGATTTCCGAGCCGTTAGCAGCAGCCAGCGCCGGTCCTCGTTCGCCCTTTTGGATGTCGAGTGAGGAGGCCAGGATGATGCTGTGCTGAGCCCCAGTGTTGCACAGGAACCGGCGGCCGGTTTTGTCATCCATGACGAACAGCAGGGAGCCCGCGTGGCCCACGGCCATCGCCGGGGCTGGAACGGGGGCGGACTTGAAAGATCAAGGAGGTGTGCACCGTTGTGCCCTGGCGCCGAACCATGCGTGGTAGTAACAGTGGACCGGGATAGTGGGGCGTGAAGGACCCGTGGGCCTGGTGACAGGTCCTTGTGGCCGCGGGCTGGATGGTGAGGGGCGCGCCCAGGCATTGGCTGCCAGGTCTTGAGTGACGTCGCGGCTGGAGTGAGCGGACAGCAGCTTGTCGGCCTCATCGGCCAGGGCTTCCAGGTTCGTGAGGCCGGACGCCACGATTGCTGGGCGGATGCTGAGAGGGAGCTGGCGGATGAACAGCGTGCGGAAGAGGGATCCGGGTGGGCTCTCGTCGGTGAGGGAGAGCATGTGGGAGAGGAGGTCTGACGGTGAGGCATCACCGAGGCCTGGAAGGTCGAGGAGGTGGCAGTTTCGCTAATATGCCGAGGCCGTAAATTTTTTAAGGAGCGCTGTTCTGAGAACGGCGTACTTGCCTTCCTCTGGTGGGTCCTGCAGCGTTGTCCAAACCTTGGAAACTTCGACGCAACTGAGTGATGTGACGAGATAGTGGTACTTCGTCCCATCTGTGGTGATATTTCGCAGCCGGAAGCGAGATTCAGCTTGGAGAAACCAGGCTTCGGGCTGGTTTTCCCAAAACTCCGGCAGTTTCACGGAAACTACGTTCGTGTCCACCATTGCAGTGCTCAGAATATGTTCTAAGCGGCGGGGTCACCAATGTTGAGGCTGCCGCAAAACACGAATGGAGGCTGAATCCATATGTGGAAAACAAGAAGCTTTTATTCACTGCATGGCAAAACAAAATGTCTGAGAAAGCTGCACCCAGAATTTTCTGGGTAAACTCCCAGAATTCTCTGGGTAAAACATGAGGCCCCGCCCTCTTCTGCCTTAAAGGGAAGGGGTTGGAAATTTCTCCACAGAGGGATGAGTGGATTATGCATGTTTTAGGTGGCGATCCGCCACACGGGATAAATACAACATGAAAGTATCAGATGTTTGATCAATGAGAGATTAAATGGTAGAGCTATATTTAGCACCGCAGACAAAAACATCGCCCTAGGTACCAGGGACACAAAGGTCCAGAACATCTCAGGAAGCCTTCGTGTCCCGGGATCAGTCAGCAATTGTAGCGTTGTAATTCGCTTCAGTGCCCCTGTGTTCGGGAGGGGCAAATCCCGCTTGGATTCCTGCTTCTGGTTAGAATATCCATTATATTTAGAACTGAAAGTGAATGCAACGGTAAAATACAGAAACTGCAATCTTGGTATGCAATAATTACAGTCAATTGGATTTAAAATGTATGGCGGTAATATGCAAGTACTACGATAATAAATGCAAGTGCCCTGCAGTTATAAAGATAACTGGGAATTAAGAAGTGTTTGAAGAGTGAGCTTTCCATAGTTTTGTTGAAATACTCAAAATGTGGCTCATTAAAAGGAAGATTTTCCAAATAAAATTGCAGAGAATGGAATCTGAATTAAAATACAGAGTTATGATTGACCAGGTAATATCCCACTCAATGCATTTATTAGCGTTATAATTAAGCGACTCTTCCCACAGGCAGCGAGCCGCCGAACGCTTTGGTAAATATCTGAAAACCAATGGAAGATAAATATCCTCGTACTTTTTCACCTGTTTGTTTCCAACATGTGCAGAGAATATTCGTCGAGAAAATATGAAAGGATTTTCTTATCCTCAGTACTTCAGTTACAATCAGCTTGGATTGTTTTTCCTGCAGTACAGCAGGAGGCGATAGAGAATCACTCTGGGTCTCCCTGAGAGATCCATTGAACTGTGACAGACGGGGACGGGATCCAATTGTAAATTCAAAACAAATATTGGAAATAAACGCATTGAAATAGGGCTGACTGAACGTTTTTGGAGAATTTAAATTATCCTTGTAATCCTTTTCTAACCATCAGAAACATTATCAATAATGCAGATCTAGAGTTGGTGGGAATGGAGACACTGACTGGAACTGAATGATTTGCGGATATTTGAGACATTTAAAAATGTGTTTTTGATCTGCCAGGATTTGTTCCTGTGACTCTGTGTCAGTAACCATGCCGAGCATTCACTGAAAACAAAATCCAATTACTGTGGATGCTGGAAATCTGAAATAAGAACAGGAAATGTTTTAAATACTCAGCAGGTCAGGCAGCATCTGTAGAGAGAGAGAGAGTTAACGTTTCAGGCCGATAATCATTCGCCATTAGTTAAAAAGTCTCCCCAAACAATAAAAAAAATCCTCTGATCTGTTACAAATGTTCAGTGTAGATAGCAGAACGAAATTCGTTAAGCAAAGAGTCTCGTTCAATATCCTTTCTTGAGTTGAATATAGAACAATTAAATCTTGGTAACACTGTATCACCCTCAGAATCAATAGCAGACAGCAGTGCGGATGGGATGGAGAATGACAAGGAGAGAAATACAGTTAAACATGATTTATAGAATTAATAGCGGGATACAGAGACTTACCAGGAACACCTACAGCGGCGAGGATGTGCCAGTCATTTTAAACAACAACTCTTGCATTAACAAAGATGCAGCAACTTGGAACACAGAATACAATTAATAACTGAGTATGCCACGGTAAATAGCAAGAATAATATTACAGTACAAAATGGTTTATTGAATTAATCACTGGATATAAATACTTACAAGGAAGACTGACAGCAGAAAAAAGGTGATAGTAAATGTTTTGTATAACCTCCCTTCCCCTTTCAGCATTCCGAAGGAACCGCACCCTCCACAACACCCTGGTCCATTCCTCAATCACCCCCAACAGCCCCTCCACTCCCCACGGCACCTTCCCATGCAAGTGCAGGAGATGCAACACCTGCACTTTTACCTCCTCCCTTCCCACTCTCCAGAGCCCCAAACACTCCTTACAGCTGAAACAGCGATTTACTTGTACTTCTAACAATTTAGTATACTGTATTCGCTGCTCACGATGCGGTCTCCTCTGCATTGCGGAGAACAAACGCAGATTGGGTGATTGCTTTGTGGAAGACTGCTGTTCAGTCCGTAAGTGTGACCCCGAGCTTCCGGTCCCCGTGACTTTAATTCGCTGCTCCCCTCCAACTCTGACCTCTCTGTCCTCGGCTTCTTACAGTGTTCCATAGAAGCTCAATTTAACCGCGAGGAACAGCACTTTATCTTTCTATTCGGCACTTTACAGCATTCTGGACTCAACATTGAGTTCCGCAATTTCGGACCATAACCTCCGCCCCTATTTTTTTCAGGCGGCAGCTGTTGATGTTTCTCCCATCCCCATTTGCAACATTTAAGCACTCCTGCCTTCCACCCTATCACAGACAATCCCCTTTGTTCTTTGCTCCACCCCTCCCCAATTTCTCTGCCTCTGCACCTGCTTAAAATCTGTTGCAGCTGTAAACTTTTTTCAGTTCTGACGAAGGGTCACAGACCTGAAACGGTAACACTTGCTCTCGCCACAGATGCTGCCTGACCTGCTGAGTGTTTTCAACATTTTGCTCTTGTTATTCCAAAGTATTGTTGTTCACTGCCATTGTTCAAGAATACTTTCCATAGAGATCCTCGAACACACGACATCCCTTCTGTGAGAGGCTGGTGGTCTTTGTGCTGGAGGCAACGCGCTGATTGTGTGAGGTCACACAGTGAAGGGAGCTCCTTATTTCGAGCAGAGGGAAACCCCCGAGTGACATCATTAGGGCTCACTGTAACTGGCATTAATTACATTCATTGAACAAACAGACTCATTGATACATTTTCACCACTACACTTAGTAAATTAAAAACTTTTACACCTGGACTTTCTTTGTCCTTTTTCATATAGATGTAAAAAAGTTTGATTTGATTTCATAGCGTGCATAAGTCGAATTGTTTTCCAGTGTCAGAATGGTGGGTAAACAGCGTACACAGATTGAATTAATAGGCAAAAGACCCAGAGGAGAGACGAGGAGAATTTACTTTTTGCAGTGAGTTGTTGAGATCTGGAATGCACTGTCTGAGAACGTGGTGAAAGTAGATTCAGTCGGAAATTTCGAAAGGGAGTGGGATAATTAGTTGCATGGGAATTCTTTTACAGGGCTCTGGCTAAAGAGTAGGAATAATGAGACAGCTCTTTCAAAGAGATGGCACTGACACGATGGGCCGAATGGCCTCAATGTGTACTGTACCATTCTATGATTCTATGAGCAAGAGACATAGAGAGAGAACAGGGAGAGTGAGAGACGGAGAGAAAGAAAAATAGAGGCAGAAAGACTGGGAGAGGAACAGCAGGGAAGACATTAAATTAAAAGGGGGAATTGGATAAATAATTGAAGGCTAACAATTTGCAGGACAATGGAAAAAAGAAAAGGGAATGGGACTAATTGGAGGGGTGAGGCCATGCTGGGATTTGATCTTAAGGATGAGAATATTAAGATCGAGGCATTTCCTGATCGGGAGCAAATGGTGCTCATTGAGCAAAGGGGTGACGGGTGAACGGGACATGATGCGTGTTAGGGAATGAGCAGCAGAGTTTTGGATGAGCTCTAGTTTATGGAGGCTTTTAACTGGGAGGCCAGCCAGGAGAGTATTGGAATAGTCGAGTCAGGTAAAACTAAACCACGCGTGAGGGTTTAAGCAGCGGAAGGGCTGAGGAGGGTCGGAGACGTTCGATATTATGGAGGTGGTAGTCGGCAGGACTGATGGTTCAGAGGATATGTGGTCGGAACTCAGCGCAGGCTCAAAGAGAAAGCCGTGGTTGCAAACAATCTTGATCCTCCTCAGACATTGGATAGGGATGGGGATTGAATTGTTAAATAAAAAATGGAGTTTTTTGACGAGGAGCGAAGAGAATGGCTTTGATCTTCCCAAGATTTAAATGACAAATACAGTAATACAGTGAGACGTGGTGTACAGATCTAATTGCTGGATGTAGAAAGTTAACAGGAACACCAACAGTAGCACAGATGAGAGGGTAACTTCCGAGAATAGTAATACAGTATGCAAAGCTTTGCAGAGTTAATAGTTGGATACAGAGACTTACCAGGAACAACAACCGCAACAAGGAGGGGAATGTAAAAGGCAAGAACTTTAGTGCAGTTAATCACGGATTATAAAATTAATAGCTTGATAGAGAGACTTACCAGCAACACCAACAGCAGCAAGGACGGGATAGTAAATGCATTGCATAATCAGAATTGCGTAATAGATCTTATTTAAGAATGACATATAATCAAAGTAGAGAGTAAATGTTTCAAACGCCGAGGATGAACTCTTGCCCATTGTTGTAACATTCCAATCTACTGATCTCAGATTCTGATCCATTGTTGCAGCATTCCAATCTACTGTTCTCAGATTCTGACCGAGTGTTGTAACATTCCAATCTACTGTTCTCAGATTCTGACTCACTCTTTGTTGAGCAGCGCACTGATCACTGTTAGTGCCGGAGGAGATGCTCTCACTGACACGATGGGATAACAGATTGAAAGGAGTCCCTTATTAATAAAAGATGGAAACCCTGCACTGATGCAATTAGGGTCCATGGAGAATGATATTAATTCCAGTCACTGAACAAACTGCTTCAGATAAGCCGGAGAGACTGACATTAATTGCAGTCACTGAACAAACAGATTCAGTTAACCCATTTCAATCCAGCACGTTTTGGACCACAGTAAAGTAGAACATTTCCGCGGTCCGGATGAGATGTATGACGGTTGCTGAGGGACGTAAATGTGGAAATAGCGCAGGGTCTGCCCAGAATCTTTCAATCCTCCTTGAATATGGGAGTGGGACCAAAGGATTGTAGGGTTGCCAATGTTGCTTAAAAAAGAAGAGAGGGATACACAATGTTACTACTGGCCAGTCAGGCTAACGTAGGCGGGTGGGAAACTTCCAGAGGCCATATACCCGGGGAATATTATCTGTCATTTGGAAAGAAACATGGATTAATAAATGGCAACAAGCACGGATATGTTAGCGATAAAGTGTGTCTGACAATCTTGTTTGAGTTATTTGATGAAATAACGGAGATGGTTGATGGGCGTAATGTGGTTGACGTATTTACATGACTTTAAAAATGCATTTGATAAAGTCTCTTTGAATAAACTTGTTAGGAACAAAGGGGCAGGTGGCAGTGTGGCTCTGATATTGGCAAAAACAGAGAGCAGTGGTGACTGGTTGCTGTTCAGACTGGAGTGATGTATGCAGTGTTGTCCCCCAGGTGTCGCTATTCGGACCAATAATCATTTAGATAAATATTAAACATATTGTATTATATATATAAACGGCATAATTTGAACGTTTGCAGATGACACAAAACTAGGAAATGTAGTTAACACTGATTGGGATAGTAGCAGGCTTCAGGAGGACACAGATAAACTGGTGAAATGAGCAAAGTGACGAAAGGTGTCATCGACAGTGTTATTAAGTGTTACCTACTCACCAAAAACCTACTCACGAACGCTCAGTTTGGGTTCAGCCAGGACACTCGGCTCCAGACTTCATTACAGCTTTGGTCGAAACGTGGATAAAGAGCTGAATTCGACAGCTGAGGTGAGAGTGACTGCCATCGACAGCAAGGCAGCATTTGATCAAGTGTGGCATTAAGGAGCCCTCGTAAAATTGAAGTTATTGGGAATGACGGGGAGAACTCTCTATTGGCTGGAGTCATGCCTAGCACAAAGGAAGATGGTCCTTGATAAAAAGACTCTCTCTTTAAAAGAGGTACTTTATGGCGAGACTCCCTTTTTGAAATGGGACCCTGATGGGGAGACTCCCTCTTTACAAGGTTTCCCTGATGGTGCCACTCCCTCTTTAAAAGTGGTCCCTGCTAGAAAGATTCCCACTCTAAAATGGGGTCCTTTATAGTCAGACTTTCTCTTTAAAAGGGTCCCTGATGGTGAGACTCTATCTTTACAATGGGTCGCTCTTGTTTAGGCTCCCTCTTTAAAAGGGGTCCCTGATTGTGAGACACTCTCTTCAAAAGGAGTCCCTCATGATGAGACCATCTCTTTCAAAGGGTTCACTGATGGGCAGACCCCCTCTTTTAAAGGAGTCCCTGATGGGGAAAGTCTCTCTCTTTAAAAGATGCCCAAAAAAAGGAAGATTCTCTTTATTAGGGGTCCCTAATGATGAGACTCTCGCTTTGAAATTGGTCATTGATGGTGAGACGCCCTCATTAAAAGGGGTACCTGATGCTGAGACTCTCTTTTTACAAGGGGTCCCTGATGGTGGGTGTCCCTCATTAAAAGCGGTCCCTGTTGGTGAGACTCCCTCTTTACAAGGGGTCATTGATGGTGAGACTCCCTCTTTCAAAGGAATCCCTGATGTTGAGACTCTCTCTTTAAAATGGGTCACTGATGATGAAATATCCTCTTTAAAAGATGTCCCTGATGGTGAGACACCCTCTTTAAAAGGGGTCACTGATAGGGGGACTTTCTCTTTAAAAGGGATCCCCGATGGTGACACTCACTCTTTAAAAGTTTCCGTGATGATGAGACTCTATCTTTAAAAGGGGTCCCTGGTGGTTAAACTCTCTCTTTAAAAGGGGTCCCTGATGAATAGACTATCTCTTTAAAAGTGCTAACTGACAGAAGGACTTCCTCTTTAACAGGGCCTCTGATGATGAAACTGTCTCTGTCAAAGGACTCCCTGATCGAAAAACTCCCTCTTTTAAAGGGTCTCTGACGGTGATAATCTCTTTAAAATTAATTCCTTTTGTTGAGACTCTCTTTTAAAAACGTGTCTCTGATGGTGAGACTCCCTCTTCAAAAGGGATCCCTAATGGGGAGACTCTCTCGTTAAAAGGGGTCTCTGATGCTGAGACCCCCTCTTTAAAGGGGATCCCTGATGGTGAGACTCTCTCTTTAAAAGGGGTCCCTGAAGGAAAGACTCCCTCTTTAAAAGGGTCTCTGATGGTGAGACTCTCTCTTTAAAAGGGATCCCTGATGGTGAGACCCTCTCTTTAAAAGGTGTCTCTGATGGTGCGAATTTCTCTTTAAAAGGGATAATAATGGGGAAATTCTATCGTTATAAGGGGTCCCTGTTTTCTAGACTTCCTCTTTAATGGGATCCCTTATGGTCAGACTCCCTCTTTAAAAGGGGTCGCTGATGGTGAGACACCCTATTTTAAAGGGGACCCTGATGGTGAGAAACCCTCTTTAAAATGTGTCTCTGATGGTGAGACTCCCTCTTTAAAAGGGGTCCCTGGTGGCGAAACTCTTTCTTTCAAAGCGGTCTCTGATACTGAAACTCCCTCTGTAAAAGGTGTCCCTGATGCTGAAACTCCCTCTGTAAAAGGTGTCCCTGACGGTGACACTCCCTCTTTAAAAGGAGTTCCTGACGGTGACACTCCCTCATTAAAATGGGTCCCTGATGGAGACACTCCCTCTTTAAAAGCGGTCCCTGAAGGGGAGACTCTTTAAAAGGGGTCCCTGGTGGGGAAACTCCCTCTTTAAAAGGCGTCCCTGATGCGGAGACTCTTTAAAAGGGGTCCCTGGTGGGGACCCTCGTTCTTTAAAAGGCGTCCCTGATGGCGAAACTCTTTCTTTCAAAGCGGTCCCTGATGCTGAAACTCCCTCTGTAAAAGGAATTGCAATTATCACTTCAATGGTGAGACTCTCTCTTTATAAGGTGTCCCTGATGGTGAGACAACCTCTTTAAATGTGACCCTGATGGTGAATCTCTCTCTTTAAAAGAGTTCCCTGATGGTAACACTCTCTTTAAAAGGGCTCCCTGATAAAAAAGACTCCCTCTTTAAAAGGGTTTCTTATGGAGAGACTCCCTCTTTAAAAGAGGATCTGATGGGGAAAATTCCTCTTTAAAAGAGATCCCTAATGAGGAGACAACCTCTTTAATAGGGGTCCCTGATTGAGACACACCCTCTTTAAAAGCCACCCCTGATGGTGACACTCTCTCTTTAAACGGTGTCCCTAATAGGAAGATTCCCCTTAAAAGGGGTCATAGAAACATAGATTCTAGGAGCAGGAGTAGGCCATTCGGCCCGTCGAGCCTGCTCCACCATTCAATACGATCATGGCTGATCATCCAAATCCAGTACCCTATCCCTGCTTTAATCCCCACAGTACACATATCCCACCCTACCCCCGTAACCCCACGTATTTAATTCCCCCTAACATATCCCATCCTATCCCATCCTGTCCCAATAACCCCACATATTTAATCCCCCCTAACACTAAGGTCCCTGATAGAAAGACTCAATCTTTAAAATGGGTCGCCAAGGGTGAGACTCCGTATTTAAACAGGCAGCCTGATAAAAATACTACCTCTTTGAAAGGGTCTCTGATGGCGGGACTCCCTCTTTAAAAGGGATCCCTAATGGGGAGACTCTCTTTAAAAGGGGTCCCTGATTGAGATAATCTCCCTTAAAAGTTTTCCCTGATGGTGAGATTCCCTCTTTACAAGTTGTCTCTCATGGTGAGACACCCGCTTAAAAAGGGATCCCTGATGGTGAGTCTCTCTCTTTAAAAGCGTACCCTGATGCAGATACTATCTCTTTAAAAGCGGTCGCTGAAGCCTAAGCAGCCTCTGTAAGAACGTTCCCTGATGATGAAACTCCCTCTTTAAAAGCGGTCCCTGGTGTAGAGACTCTCTCATTAAAAGGGGTCCCTGACGGGTATTCTACCTCTTTAAATGGGGTCCTTCAAGGCGAGACGCTCTCTTTAAAAGGGGTCCCTTCTGGAAATTCTGTCTCATTAAAAGTGTTCCAAGACGGAGATACTCAATGTTTAAAAGTGACCGTTGATGGTCAGATTCTATCTATAAAAGGGTTCCCTGATGCTGAAACACCCTCTTTACAACGGGTGAGACACACTCATTAAAAGGGGTCCCTAATAGTGAGACGCACTCTTTAATTGGGGACCCTGACGGTGAGAATCTCTCTCTATAAGGGGTGCCTGATGGTGAGACTCCAGCTTTAAAATCGGTCCCTGATGGTGAGACTCCCTCTTTAAAAGGGATCCCTGATGGTAAAACTATCTTTAAAAGGGCTCCCTCATAGAAATAATCCCTCTTTAAAAGGGATCCCTGATGGTGAGATTCTCTCTTTAAAAGGGGTCCCTGATAGAAAGACTCGCTCTTTAAAAGTGGTCCTTGTAGGAAAGACGCTCTCTTTAAAAGTCTCTCTGATGGTGAGACTACCTCTTTAAATGTTCTCCCTGATGGTGAGACACCCTCTTTAAAAGGGGTCCCAAATTGGGAGAGTCTCTCTTTAATAGTGTCCCTGATGGAGAGACTCCCTCTTTAAAAGGTTTCCCTGATAGAAATACACCCTCTTTAAAATGGCCCTATGATAGAAAGAATACATCTTGAAAGCGAGCCCTGATGATACGACTCTCTTTAAAAGGGGTCCCTGATGGAGAGACTGTCTATTAAAAATCTCCCCAATGGCGAGACACCCTCTTTAAAAGTGGTCCCTCATGTTGAGACTCTCTCTTTAAAAGGGGCCCCTGGTGAGAGACTATCTCTTTAAATGCTGTCCCTAATGCCGAAACTCCCTCTCTAAAAGGGGTCCCAGTTGGTGATACTCCCTCTTTAAAAGGTGTCCCTGGTGGAGAGACTCTCTTTAAAAGGGTTCCCTGCTGCTGAAACACCCTCTTTAAAAGGGGTCCCTGATGATGAGACTCCCTCTTTAAAAGGGGTTCAGGGACCTTGATGTCGAGATTCTCTGTTTAAAAAGGTCCCCTGATGGGGGGGACTCCCTCTTTAATAGGAGTCCCTGATGCTGAACACCCTCTTTAAAAGTGGTTCCTGATGGTATGCCTCTCTAAAAGGGGTCCCTAATAGGTAGACTCTCTCATTAAAATGGTCCCTGATAGAAATAAACTCTCTTTAAAAAGCGACCCCGAGTGTGAGACTCCCTCTATAAAAGGGGCACCTGAATTTGAGACATCCTCAATAAAAGGGGCCCTTGATGGTGAAACTCCCTCGTTAAAAGGAATCGCTGATGGTGAGACGCACTCTTTAATAGGGTTCCCTAATGGTAAGACTCACTTTAAAAGGGATCCCTGATAGAAAAACTTCCTCTTTAAAAGGGGACCCTGATGGTGAGAATGCCTCTTTAAACGGCGTCTCTGATTTTGAGACTCCTTCTTTAAAAGGGGTCCCTGATGGTGAGTTTCCCTCTTTAATAGGAGTCCCGAATGCTGAAACCCCCTGTCCCTGTTGGAAAAACTCTCTTTAAAAGGTGTCCCTGATAGAAAGACTCTCTCATTAAAAGGGCTCCTTGGGAAAAGACTCTATCGTTAAAATGGGTCCCTGAAGCGGATACAGCCTCTTTAAAAGGGGTCCCTAATGGTGAGACTCTCTCTTTAAAAGGGGCCCATGATTGTGAGTATCCCTCTTTAAAAGGGGTCCCTGATGTTGAGATTCGCTCTTTAAAAGGGGTCCCTGGTGGAGAGACACTCTCTTTAAAAGTGGCTCTGATAGTGAGACTTCCTCATTAAAAAGTGTCCATGATTGTGAGACACACCCATTAAAACGGGTCCCTTTTTGGGAGACCCACTCTTTAAAATGGATCCCTTATGGTGACACTCCCTCTTTTAAAGGGGCCCCCGATTGTGAGATTCCCTCTTCAAAAGGGGCCCCTGATGGTGAGACCCCCTCTTTAAAAAGGATACCTTCTGGTGAGACTCCCTCTTTAAAAGGGGTACCTTAAAGAAAGACTCTCTTTAAAAGGGTTCCCTGATGGTGAGTCTCCCTTTTTAAAAGGGGTCCCCAATGGCGAGACCCCCCTTTAAAAGGGATCCCTGATAGAAAAACTCTCTCATTAAAAGGGGTCCCTGATGGTGCGACTCACTCTTTAAAATGTGTCCCTGATGTTGAGATTCCCTCTTTAAAGCGGGTCCGTAATGGGGAGACTCTCTTTAAAAAGGCTCCCTGATAGAAAGAAGCCGTTTTAAAAGTGTCTCTGTTTGTGAGACACTCTCTTTAAAAGGGGTCCCTGATGGCGAGACTCACTCTTAAAAAGCGTTCCCTGATGGTACGACTCTCTTTAAAAGGGCTCCATGAGAGAAACACTCCCTCTTTAAATAGGTGTCCCTGATGGTAAGGCACCCCCTTTAAAAGGGGTGCCTGATACAAAGACTCTCTCTTTAAAAGGCTTGCCTTACGGTGAGACTCCGTCGTTAAAAGGGGTCCTAATGGTGAGATTCACTCTTTAAAAGGGGTTCCCCAAAGAAGGACTCCATCTTTAAAAGGGAACCCTGTTTAAAAGGGGTCCCTGATGGGGAGACTGCCTCTTTAAAAGGGGTCCCTGATGGTGAGACTCCCTCTTTAAAAGGCGTCCCTGTTGGTGAGACTACCTCTGTAATAGTAGTCCTCAAGCTGAAACACCCTCTTTAAAAGGGGTGCCTGATAGAAATACACCCTCTTTAAAAGGGGTCGCTGATATTAAGGCTCTCTCTTTAAAAAGGGTCCCTGATGGTGAGGCTGCCTCTTTAAAAGGGTTCCCTGATAGCAAGACGCCCTTTTTAAAAGGGGTCCCTGATAGAATGACGCTCTCTTTAAAATGGGTCCCGAGGGTGAGATTACATCTTTAAAATGGGTCCCTGATAGAAAGACACTGGCCCGAAAATTAGACCTAATACGGGAGATTACGCACTGTGTACTCTCGCGTATTAGGTCCCGAAGTGCCGGTATCCTGCATGCACTGCGGATGCGCAGGAAACCGGCACTTCGGGTATTGCAAAGCGGGCGGTTCCTAAGTGAACCGCGTGCGCGCTACAGGGTGTGCGCACGCAGCGCACTTAGTTTTTTTTTCAGGTTTGAATGCGCAGGTAAGTGTTGAAGATTTTACACATAAAGAAAGCAGGCGTAAGACCCCCTTTTAACATGGTAAGTAGTTAATTAAGTATTATTTTAATTTTTTTTCAACAGGTTTATCTTTTTTAGAGACTTTAAAGAAAGGTGAGTTTATTTTTATAACTTTTAAAAAGAATTAAAAAAAATTCAAAAATTTAAATTTTTGTTTAAAGTGGTTAATTTATTTAACTATAGTTATTTTATTAATGTGATGGCTTTTTTTAATTTAATTGAGGTTTAGCTGTTCTTTTGGGGGCTTGTTGTATTCATAGTTTTGACAGCTCTTGCTGTCAAAAGTATGAATGAAAGATGGTGTGCTGACTTAGAAACATAGAAACATAGAAAATAGGTACAGGAGTAGACCATTCGGTCCTTCGAGCCTGCACCGCCATTCAATGCGTTCATGGCTGAACATGCTACCTCAGTACCCCATTCCTGCTTTCTCGCCATACCCCTTGATCCCCTTAGTTGTGAGTGTTATATCTAACTCCCTTTTGAATATATTTAGCGAACTGGCCTCAACAACCTTCTGTGGAAGAGAATTCCATAGATTCACCACTCTCTGGGTGAAGACGTTCCTCCTCAGCTCAGTCCTAAATGGCTTCCCCTTAATCCTTAGACTGTGACCCCTGGTTCTAGTTTTCCCTACCATTGGGAACATTCTGCCCGCATCTAATTTGTCTAAACCAGTCAGGATTTTAAATGTCTCTATAAGATCCCCCCTCATTCTTCTGAACTCCAGAGGATACAAGTTCAGTTGACCCAATCTTTCTTGATATGTCAGTCCGGCCATCCCAGGAATCAATCTAGTGAACCTTCGCTGCACTCCCTCAATAGCAAGAATGTCCTTCCTTAAGTTAGGAGACCAAAACTGCGCACAATACTCCAGGTGTGGCCTCACCAAGGCCCTGTACAACTGTAGCATCACCTCCCTACTCCTGTACTCAAATCCCCTTGCTATGAAGGCCATCATTCCGTTTGCTTTCTTGACTGCCTGCTGCACTTGCATTCCCACCTTCAGTGACTGATGTACCATGACGCCCAGGTCTCGTTGCACGTCCCCTTTCCCTAATCTGCCACCATTCAGGTAATAGTCCGCCTCTCTATTTTTACCACCAAAGTGGATAACCTCACATTTATCCACATTGTACTTCATCTGCCATACATTTGCCCATTCACCCAACCTGTCCAAGTCACTCTGTAGCCTCCTAGCATCCTCCTCATTGTTCACACTGCCTCCCAATTTAGTGTCATCCGCAAATTTGGAGATATTACATTTAATCCCTTCATCCAAATCATTAATATATAATGTAAACAGCTGGGGTCCCAGCACCGAACCCTGCGGTACCCCGCTGGTCACTGCCTGCCATTCTGAAAAGTACCCATTTACTCCTACTCTTTGTTTCCTGTGTGCCAACCAGTTCTCAATCCACGACAACACATTACCCCCAATCCCATGTGCTTTAACTTTGCTCACCAATCTCTTGTGTGGGACCTTGTCGAAGGCCTTCTGAAAGTCCAAATACACCACATCTACTGGTTCCCCCCTGTCCACCCTATTGGAAACATCCTCAAAAAATTCCAGAAGATTTGTCAAGCATGATTTCCCTTTCACAAATCCATGCTGACTTGGACCTATCATGTCGCCACTTTCCAAATGGTCTGTTATGACATCTTTAATAATTGCTTCCATCATTTTACCCACGACCGATGTCAGGCTGACCGGTCTATAATTCCCTGCTTTCTCCCTCCCTCCTTTTTTAAAAAGAGGGGTTACATTGGCCACCCTCCACTCCATCGGAACTGATCCAGAGTCTAAGGAATGTTGGAAAATGATCGTCAATGCATCCACTATTTCCAAGGCCACCTCCTTAAGTACTCTGGGATGCAGACCATCAGGCCCTGGGGATTTTTCAGCCTTCAGTCCCATCAATTTCCCCAATACCTTTTCCCGACTAATAAGGATTTCCCTCAGCTCCTCCCTCTTACCAGATCCTCTGACCCCTTTTATTTCCGGCAGGTTGTGTGTGTCCTCCACAGTAAACACCGAACCAAAGTACTTGTTCAATTGATCTGCCATTTCCTTGTTCCCCATTACGACTTCCCCTGTTTCCGACTGCAGGGGACCTACGTTTGTTTTTACTAACCTCTTTCTTTTTACATATTTATAGAAGCTTTTGCAGTCCATTTTAATGTTCTCTGCAAGCTTCCTTTCATATTTTATTTTCCCTGCCCTAATCAAACCCTTCGTCCTCCTCTGCTGAGTTTTGAAGTTCTCCCAGTCCCCGGGTTTGCTGCTACTTCTGGCCAATTTGTATGCAACTTCCTTGGTTTTAATACTATCCCTGATTTCCCTTGTTAGCCATGGTTGAGCCACCTTCCCTTTTTTATTTTTACGCCAGACCGGGATGTACAATTGTTGTAGTTCATCCATGCGATCTCTAAATGTCTGCCATTGCCCTTCCACTGATAGCCCCTTAAATATCGCTTGCCAATTTAACCTCGCCAATTCACGCCTCATACCCTCAAAGTTGCCCTTATTTAAGTTCTGGACCATGGTCTCTGACTTAACTGTTTCCTTCTCCATCCTAATGTAGAACTCCACCATACTATGGTCACTCTTCCCCAGGGGGCCTCGTACCACAAGATTGCTGATTAGTCCCTCCTCATTACACAACACCCAGTCCAGGATGGCCTCCCCTCGAGTTGGTTCCTCAACATATTGGTTTAGGAAACCATCCCTTAAACACTCCAGGAAATCCTCCTCCACCGTATTGCTTCCAGTTTGAGTAGCCCAATCTATATGCATATTAAAGTCACCCATGATAACTGCCGTGCCTTTTTTGCACGCACCTCTGATTTCCTGTTTCATACCCTCCCCCACCTCACTACTGCTGTTTGGAGATCTGTACACAACTCCCACTAACGTTTTCTGCCCTTTGGTGTTCTGCAGCTCAACCCATATTGATTCCACATCCTCCAAGCTGATGTCCTTCCTAGCTATTGCATTAATCTCCTCTTTAACCAGCAATGCTACCCCACCCCCTTTTCCTTTTATTCTATCCTTTCTGAATGTTGAATACCCCTGGATGTTCAGTTCCCAGCCTTGATTGTTCTGGAGCCACGTCTCTGTAATCCCAATCACATCGTATCCATTAACATCTATTTGCACAGTCAATTCATCCACCTTATTACGGATACTCCTTGCATTAAGACACAGAGCCTTTAGGCTTGTTTTATTAACATCCTTTGTCCTTTTAGACTTATGATTTAGTATGGCCCTTTGTGTTTCTTGCCTTTGTTTACTCGGCCTTCCCCTATTGTTTCTCACCCTTCTAACATTTGTTTCTGACTGCATATTACTTCCCCCTGCTTCGCTACATAGGTTCCCATTCCCCTGCCATATTAGTTTAAATCCTCCCGAACTGCTTTAGCAAATATTACCCCGAGGACATCGGTTCCAGTCCTGCCCAAGTGCAGACCGTCCCTTTAGTACAGGTCCCACTTCCCCCAGAACTGGTTCCAATGCCTCAGAAATTTGAATCCCTCCCTCCTGCACCACTGCTCAAGCCACGTATTCAATCTCACTATCCTGTTCTCTCTATTCTGATTAGCACGTGGCCCTGGTAGCAATCCAGAGATTACTACCTTAGAGGTCCGACTTTTTAATTTAGCTGACATTGCCTCTACCTGGCCCACGTGATACCAGAGGTAGCATCGAACTAACTGCGCCTCTGGGACACGCACACACTGCGCGCCGGCACCAGCGAGA